>CM068368.1:843560373-844030890 GCA_034769895.1 Magicicada septendecula
GCCAAAATCGCTAATTATATCTTGAAACGAAATATCAGGGAGGTTCTTGAATAACTGGAAATTGAAACGGAAAACTAAGAGGATGTCCTTAATTTCTCTTTCAGACCTTCAGTTAGCGATTGGCCAAGGTTATGATCACTTAAAGTAAATGACACTTAAACAGCTGAATAACCCTCGCTCCACTACCGATTAGAAAAAAAATGGAAATTAAATTTTAAATCCAACTAACTTTAAAACGTGCTGACTGTAACTTACAGATGTAGTTTATTTACTATCAACCTGCAAGGTTCATAGGAACTGGTTAAAAATTTCTTCAGAATGTTGATTTTTCTATTGGGAAGGAAATTCCCCTGAAACCTCCCTTAAATGTACAATTTCGCAAAAAGATTAGCCCCTTAGCACGCACCTACGAGAGAATGTTTGTAGGCCTACCCAGATTTTATGTTTGCAGGACTTGTTGGTCAGAGATTTCGTGATCAGTTAGTCAGTGGTATTTGGATTTTATACAGCCTATATAGAAAACAGAGGAAATCGGAGTTACAGGTAAACATAAAGAAAGCCGTACCTAATAGCGTCCTACAAAATTATCGGCTAAAGATCTCTGCTGCAAAATCACAAATGTAGGTAGGTGTTTGGTAAACATTTAGGTCTACGAAGATAATCGTGGGCAGTCAAATTTTGCAGCCAATTTGTCGCTTTAATTACCTGTGTTGTGACGTATTATACAAAAATGACACTCATGGAAAACGTCGCTTCGAATGGACATTGATGTATCGTCTGGAAAATAAGTTAGCCAGATATAAAAGTTACTTATCTTCGGAACGATACATGGAAGCCTAAAGAATAAAACGACAAAGAATACCCGTAACAAGCTTTATAAAGCGTCCGCTCTTGCACGCAAGTACGATATGGACCCTCGGTAAACAGAAAGATGAGAAAATTCAAGGTACTGAAATGAATTCCTTTTAACAAGTACACAAGGACATTTCTTCACAGACCGGAAAGGGAATGAACTTAGAGTGAGAGAGCTGAAAATCGAATCTTTGTAGAAGAAGCTTATGGCGCCGAACGTGCGACACTATAACATTTATAATGTTTAAAGGTTTGTATAAAAAAAAGTAAAGTAGCCTAACTATTTAGCATTAATTTGACGTGTAGTATAAAAAGATACTACAAGTAACGCATCCGCTACGATGAATATACAAAAAGCCAGCGAGATCGGCCGCTGGCAGTTCTCAGTGTCATTTGACGGGCCGATTTAATCGGCCGCTAGCAGTTCCAACAATGAACCATAGGGGCATTTAACCGGCTTCTGGCATCCAAAGGGAGTGTCTCAGAAAAATAGTTGAAAAGTAAATTAAATGATCAGAATCTTAGTTTTTAATAATAACATTTTTTTTAATAACAGTCGTGTAAATAATTCTCAGAAGTTTAGCAATCACAACATTTCAAAATAAACAAATAAGAGTAAAACATTTGAAAATCGTCGTATAAACTTCGTGTTTGGACTTATTTTAAATGAAATCACAGTCTGAATTAAATGGAACGACCGAAACTATAAGATTAAGCAGAATAACAAAATTTAATTTATTATAGTAAACTGTATTTAAAAAGACAGGTCAAGTGCCGGCCCCTGTCTATTGTTAGGCGGCCTGCCAGTGTGCGTGCGTGAGCCAAGGGTCAAACGTAAGGCGTATAGATACTTTAGGGCCGTTACGTAAGGAGTATAGACACATTAGGGCCGTTACGTAAGGAGTATAGACACATTAGGGCCATTACAGCTTAAGATATCAGATCTATGGAAATGGAGACGTTGGTAGACTGAGGAAGAAATGGGTTCCGGAACAGGTCACCTTCAACCAGCCACTAAGCCTTGATGTAAGCTGATGGTGTTGATGATAACGATGACCGTAGGCCTATATATGTGTATCATATGCCAGAAATATTATGTATTGTATGTGATACTGGAAGATGGAGGAAAGCTGCGCAAAAAGCGTAATTACTTTGGGATGAACTTTTAACTGGAGATAATATCAGACACTAGAAAGAAACAATATGGGAAGAAAAGAGAATATGTGATTAACTAGACAGTATTCTATTGGATAATAATGACAGAAAGGAAAATACGAGGATCTGTTGAAAAATTAGCGGAGTGACATATCGGCTAGGGGTAGAACTAAAATTTCCGTGTGTTGTGTAAGAACCATATTTCATATTGGCCTAAGCACCTGTCAATTTTCAGATCTATCTGTCAGTTTATTCAGACTTTACCAGCTGTTTGAAATTTACGTGTCAGGAGCGTTTTGAAAAGTGGACTTGGCTAAAAATGGCCTAGCGCTAATGGAAATTCACAACGAAATGGTAAATGTGTTAGGAGATGCTACACCTTCGAGAACAATGGTTTGTAAGTGGATACTCCAGTTTAAACGTGGTCTTACGAGCTCTGAAGATGATCCCCGTGCGGACGCCCAAAAAATTCGACAAGTCAAAATGAAGCACCCAGCTTGCAAAACGCTTTTTCACACCAAGTTCTTGAGTTAAAATATGATCCTTAGTCTGCATTATCAGCGTACAATTTTCCCGGAACAGCGTAATCGCCAGAAGTATGTATTTCATAACAGTCCCTTAAGTGTGTTCGTTTAAATGAACAGAGCGTCTCGCTTAGTATTATATAAATAGAAATCATAAATCCTGAATTAGATTAGCATAATGTAAATCCATTCCCTGTCGGGTGAAAAATAAATGTGCAAAGTACAGGTCAGGGGCGTATTTACGGGGGGGGGGCGAACGGGACCGTACCCACCCCCCAGGATCGATAAAGTCGACGAATTCTGTTAATCTCTTAATTTTTAGGCAGTTTTATTTTATTTTTTTTCCGCTGTGTACGCTAATATAGTAGTAGTTTTTTTTTAAATGCACAAACAGGTTTATTACACAGCATTTGGGTAGACGTTTGAATTATGAAATATAGGAACATTCAGTCAATAAGTATCTTTTAACAGTGTTTCAATAACGCGTTTGTTTATTGTGTTATTACCATTTAATTTGATGGGACTGATTTCAGGATGTTATTCAGCCACGTTAAAGATAGTAATTTTGATTAGTCTTAAACTTATTTTTTTCTTCGTAAGAAGTCGACTCGACCTCGGGACCCCACAAATCCAAATTCCAGATGCACCGCTAGTACAGGTGCAGAACTTTGTACTACAATTTATATACTTAACACGGCGTACGTATGGAGTTAGCATACGCTACTGAAAAAATAACACTAATTTAGATTTGTTAATAAGAAGATCATATAAAAAAAATCTGGAGAACTGACCTAACATATTATCTTTGAAGATTAACCTAACAAAAATTAATTAATTTATTAAGTTACATATATAATGAATTGTTTTCGTGTCCGTTATTATTCCCATAACAATGTGTAACAATGTATTACAAAGCGCTCTGTATTTACATTATTGAAAGAGGTAATAAGCTAGGATGGGTTTCAAAAATAATTTTGATCTTTCTGAACAAATCTCTCGCTTATACCATCATGCAGCTATCCCCAATAATAAAAAGTTCCTCGCTGACTGACTTTTGGACTTGAGTACTGGAAAAAATCTGATTGGATGTAACAAAAATATTTTTTTCTTTGCTTCAGTCAATACATTAATGCAAATTGAATGCCAGCGTAGTCTTTAGGATACATCAACACAAAAAATAATTTCATTTAAGTGTTTGATTGTTTTCAATAAGTATTATTATAATAAACATTATTAATTATTATAAAGTGTATGGCATCCGAGCAATGGCGAGTTAAGTTTCCAAACTAACTAAAACGCCTGTTTTTATTTTGTATAGTTACATTTGTAATTCTATTTTTTTTAATAATCCGGAAGACGTAAAATAACATTATTTAAAAGGCATTTTTTACACATATGTCAGTATTTTATGAATATTTTGAAGTTAATTTCCCGATTTAAAAAATTTTTACGTTAGTATAGGAGAGCGGTTTGTCGATAAGAACACAATGTATTTCCCTGTCTCGCCCATAGTCTTATGTGACTGTTGAACAGGATATACCAAATTCCTTTCCATCTTCTATTTGTAGTTTGCAGTGTTTCATCAATGTTGTTTTGTATCGATGTGTTCATCTTTATAACACAAGTCATTTCTAGAAGGACAGTGATTAAAAGTTTCCTTTCTAAACACAAGGGTAACGTGTTACTTTTCATAATGTTGCTGGACTTTCCAAAAGTTGAACTCAGAGCTCGTTTTAACTTTAAAACCTTTCTATTCTCTACGACTTTGTTTATCAACTATGTTTTACGTTAATCGATCCTGTTTTTCAGTTCCATTTATAATGGATATATTTGTCCCCACTTGATATACCTTGATATGCCTAAGTATAATCTGGCCTCGAAAGAACACATGTACGAGGCACGTAGCCTATATTAAACATCCAAGTGCACTCTTCCATTCTCCCAAGTACAGCTTCACGCACACGCGCACGTAAATATTTTCTTTAATCTTCTATTTTTCGATTTTGTTGTACACGACGTGTCTGAGGATATTGTCGCGCCACTACAGAACGTTCTATACTGTTTCCGTTCTTAGGTTAATCCTGATGTAAACAAACCCACGTGGCTCATCTGAAACGCTATTGGTCAGGGGCGTTGACATTGTGTACACAGTAATGTGTTACGCGCATGAGCGGAATGTCTGTACAGTCATGTGAGCGTTGTCTTAACCGCGACAAGTGGTTTTTGAATACGTTTAATATCTTTACGAATACGTAGTAGAACTTTATCGCCACTAGCAAAATGAACATAAATTTAAAAAGTTTTTAGAAAATGATATTGCCGAAAAATCGGGGCACGCCATTTTAATACTTTCCCCTTATCATTGTATTCTGAATCTCACTGAATTAATATGGAGCCAATTGGAAGGATATGTTGTCCGTCACAACACAACATATAAGCTGCATGATGTAAAACTACTGATAGAGCAGGCGGTAAATGAAATAACGATGAACAAGTGGAGTCGTTGTGTGGAGTATCTATTCAAGGAAAAAGATAAGCTATGGGAATTCGACCAAATTACCGACGCCGTCGAGGACAATCTTATCATTAACACTGCTGACTCAAGTGATTCAAGTTCCGACACAGACATGGAAGGCATTGAATTACTTCTGACAGCACTGATAATACACAGTACACTGGGAAGTAATTATCACAGCTTCTATTTTTGCTTTAAATATATGCCTACTTTATTTTTTTTCTTGTGATATTCAAACAATGAATAAAAAAGCCATTAACTCTTCGTGTTACAAAATATTTGACTGTCGGTCTGACAAAGTCACTCAAATTTTATTTTGGTCGGGACAAATTATTACAATTTACACGTGTTTATACAGTATCAACATTATATATAACCTGTCTGTACTCCTTATGTCAGAGTGATACGCCTCTAATTCACACAGCAAATAGCGTTTCAGATGTACCATGCCTGTTTGTTTACATCAAGATTAAGCTAAGAACGGAAAGACTGTACATGTTTATCGGCTATCCCAGCAGAGCCCAGCTGTAATATTTGACACGCGTCAACAAACGAGGCTATTCCAGACCATACCGGTCGGCGCACTCCGTTCAAGGCCGCAATAAATCGCGATCTAGTGTTTTCGAGTAGTGTTGACGCGTGTTATGGATTATTCTGGAACACTTGCGCTATCTATTTAAACAACGACAGCTGCCGCTTAGAGTCAGTTATAAGTGGTGATTTACTGAAGTGTATTTCGAAGTACTGTGGCGAAGAGATTATTGTGTTATAATTAGTGCGGAATTCTTCGTAGTTGACATTATTATTGGGTGTGGACAAACTTGAGTAGAACTGCTGTACGAGTTGATTACAAATTGTTATTTCTGATAATTAAAGCCGGTGATTAGTGACTTCATTGGTGTTTGTTTTCCACAGTACCATAGGACGATCAAGGAGAGCGTCGTAACAATATTAATACGAAATGCACTATGTCTTCAATGGTAAAAAGTTTATTAAAATTACTGTTACATAGTGGAAATAGTGTATTCTTCTTCTTCAGCACTAGAGTCAAACGTCAATCCTCTCCAACGTCTCCTATCCGTTGCCATCTCAGCGTAACCCGTCACGTTTATTCTTCTGAGATCCTCCAGCGCATCAACCAACCATTATCTTATATTAGGTCGACCCCTCTTTCCGCTTTCATACACTTGTGCCCTCAGGATTTTCTTTGGCATACACTGATCATCCATCCGTTCTAGGTGACCTTGCCATTGTATTCGTTAAGCCTTTACCAATCTTACAATGTCCTCGTGCTTCAGTAGCTCATCTATCTCCTGGTTATTTATTATTCTCCATTCATCATCTTCCTTAACCGGGCCGTAAACACGTACAAGTTTTCTATCAAACCTTCTTAGTGTTTTTACTTCCATGTTCCATAAGTAAATGGAAGTGTGGTGATGGCAAAAAAAATCGTGTTCTAGATAAAGGCTGATTTTGATTGTACTACCCTCAAAACGTGAACAAAAGTCATTTTTCGAAAAGTGTCTGTGTGTAGAATTTTTTCTATGACACGATAACAGCCGGAAATTCAAACAGAATCAAATAATTTTTTGCATATGTGATTGAGTTGTAGAGGACTCAAGGCCTATTGATTTTGGTGAAGATCGGTTACGGGGAAAAGGAGTTTACCAGCAACGTTTTATGTTTTAACAAGAGTAAAGTACTTAATTTTGATAAATAAAGTATCCTGAAAAGAAGATCATAATAATCCACTAAAGAAACGTAGATGAAATATCTACAAATGAAGAGGTTAGTTGAAGGCGGTGGAGTAATTTTCTATAAATGAAAATGATAGTTGAAGGGGGAGGGGATAATTTTTATTTATATGTCATGTGTATTATGTTATCGGCAACAAAGAAGTACTTTGTTGTTAAAATTCCTTCCCGGGCTGTTTGGCGTGGTCCAGTGTTTTCTACAAAACCAGACGTTTCGGCAGTGCCACTGACTGCCATCATCAGTGAAAATCGAGTGCGCTAACGTGAGGTGGCATAGGTTAAGGCTGAAGAAAGAAGTAGTTTCTATGAAAATATTTCACTTCGAAAATGGTTTTAAATATAAATCTTACAAGATAGAAGTCACGTATGGTTCTCCATACCGATATTTTGTTCCGTTCTTGCTAATGTCCACGTCTCACCATGATGAGAGGATAGGGATCATTCACCATACGAACGAATACAGTTATTCCAGGATAGAGCTATCGGGAATGGACGAATTGACGAATAGACAAGCTAACAAGAACCAGCAGTACCACCAATAGCCCGCGAAGCTAAAAAGAAATGTACAGTATTATACAGACAATGACAAAGCCGCCGGACAAGTAACTTTTACCCATCGTATGAAAATTACGAGGTCAGCTGTCATTAGGCGGGGGACACCTGGTCCAACACTTTCTCCACTCTAAGTCTCGTTATCATGACATTCAATCTCTCGGGCGATCTTGTCGAGCAATTATACAAATGATTACCAAGAAAATCAAATAAAAGTCCGCGCGCAATCACTGTCACACATCGGTTTTGAAACGGCTTCTGAAAATCTCGTGTTTAATAACCTAGATTTGCGCGGTGGACAAGCCGCTTCGGTGTCCTACGACGGTGGAGATTTCGAAAGGCCTCGTCGTCCAGTACGAAGCGACTGTCGTTTGGACAAGTAACAGTGTCAATTTTACAGTCGCTAATGCTATCTAGATATACCTGTCTGAGATGCTATGTATGCTAAGAAACTGCGCCCTAGTTGACGCGTTAATTACGCTAATAATTCTGAACCATTATATCTTGTCACCCACTCCGTTTAAACGTGAACAGACGACACTGTTAAGCGATGGAAACGAGAAATTAAGTTAAGACCTGGAGATATCTGCATGAACACATTTTCCTGTACAGATAACCAAGTAGTTGAACTGAAAGTGATTTACAACTGTAGTATGCTCCCTGACCTATAGAACTCGCTAAAATACCGAACAGGCGGGTCGGGTCAAACGCCCTCGGGCGATTCTTGATGACCGCCAAATAGCCATCCTCGGCTGTAACTTCTTGTCCCAGCCCTAGAGTTTAACCTGCAAGAACTGTCCTATCCAGGAGCAAGTTAGCAATTTTGAATACCTGGGTTACAGTGTGTCTTATAATGCACGCAACGACGTTGTGAATAAGTTGCATAAGTTCAACCTTATGTGCGGGACCATTAGGCGAACTCTTATGTCAGGAAGTAAAGAATCACGCCTAAAATTCTACAAGCTGTTGGCCCTTCCCACACTTCTTTATGGGTCTGAGAATTGGACTTTAACGAAAGGCCAGGCCAGTCGCATCCAAGCAGCAGAAATGAGATTTCTCGGGCACGTGGCAGGGCATACTCTCCATGATCATAGGTAAAACACAGATACAGTATACGGCAGGAACTGAATATTATGAGTATAGTCGACAGGACTGCCCGGTATCGGCTGAATTGGTGGGAACATCTTTGCCGAACGGATGACTACCGCATCCCCAAATAACTGGGAACTATAAGTCGAAGGGACAGAGAGGTTTCGAACATCCGAGAAAGCGCTGGAGTGACCACTCTAGACTTTGCCTGTTTGAGACCGGGAAAACCCTTGAATATGATGACGATGAAAACTCTCTATACTCCTTCCTCTCACCCTGACCACGCTACTTGCCGCTGTTACCGGCAAGGAGGCTCTCTGCCTCGCGGAGAGCGAGTGACGCCTCACGGCACCTGCTGCTAGCTGGGCTTGACACAGGAGACACCTGACGCCTGAATCGATACCTGCAGCACTGCCATACACTTCAGTCTTCTCCCCCCCTCTAGTGAATGGTCGTCCACTATCTATTCCAGTCCACTATTAGACATGTGTCTACTGTACCAGCACTATGTCTATCATCTGGCAGCCACTGGGCTCGACCCAGATGCCGCAATCATGCCATGGGCGCAAAGACATCCCGCTCCAATATCGCAGCAACAGAACTCGCTCACTATTTTCAATGAAGTACATTTATTATAATATAAATATTGGTATTAAATAATTTTTCAATTATTATGGAAAAAGCTACAAAAATCCCGATTAGGCCTACTCTAGTATTTCTTTCAACCTGACACCCCCACTAGCCTATCATCGGCGAAATATCAGATTGACATGGCCGTAAAGAACTACCTGAAACAAATACATACAGAAGCCGGCAGAGGCAAAAAGTGGGAGTCTCTTCTTACAACACCAATTTCACGAACCCTCAAGAGATCGACTGCGGTCGCGGAGTTCAGACTATGCACTGGCCACGACTACCTCCAAGCCCATTTACACCGATTTGGCCTGGTGAATTCCAACATCTGCCCGCTGTGCAATGGAGGAATGATGGATGGACAACACCTGCCTGTCTGTCCTGAACTGGCGAACCTGCAAACGCGAACTTTATCATGTCTGTACTGGGAAGCTCGCCGCCGAATGGCTGAACTGCCGAGAGCGGGGATTGGATAAAGTAAAGTAAGTAAGTATTTCTTTAGTAACACAACAATTGTAGACTACAATCATACAATAAACACTAAAAATTAGAAACAAATGGATTTGGGTTACAATTCTCAGTCCGACTCGATTTGGGTTACAATTCTCAGTCCTGCTCGATTTTCACAATTTCTGATCTCTTTACTGAGCCCTGGAGTCCCAAAATTTTTGAATTTCCAACATGTAACATAACATTTAGATCTTAGTTAAAACCCTCTTTAATCTGATACCCCACATTAATTTTGTCAATTTTATGAAACATTTTACACACTTTTTGGGGCATGACATCCAAAAAGTTTGTAATTTTCAAAATGATTACTAAAATTACTTATTAGCTAAAATTCTCTTCATTCAATACCCCACATGAATTTTTGCAATTTTATCAAACTACTTACACACTATTTGAACCCTGACGTCCAACAGTTTTGATATTTTCATAAAGGAACACTACATTTTTATTGTGGTTAAAATTACCGTTAATTTGGTACCCACACAAGGATTTTAGCGTTTTTTTTTCAGTTCTGACCCCTCATATTTTTGCCTCTCGTCCCCTGTTTTTGGGGAGATCGATCTAAAAAGACAATAGGGTTCTGCAGTATAAAAGTATAGACAATCAAGCCAAATTTTACGAATGAATGACAATTATTTACAGGTTTTTATTATCCCCTCTCTCTTCCTTGCAGTTTTCCTTCTATTATTTATTTCTATAACAGTCTCTTTCTTCTTAAGAAGACGTGACCGATCCGCTTTTCTGTCCCTTTTCTAACGGTTCCAAACAACTTCTTCTTGTCATTTAGTCTTCTCGACACCTTTTCATTTGTTATCTTCTCTTTTCCAGTTTATCTACCGCATTTTCGACGTGACCACATTTCGAAGCGTGATGCGCGTGGATTAGCTGAGAGAGTATCCGTCCGGAAATCTGAGTCTGAGGGCAGTTCACTCGTGAGTATTCGTTCTGAAGGACCTCCATGAAGATTATGTAGTGTGGCAGGCAGGACTAAAAATATCCGATGTGGATCAGACACCAATGCAGTGGTCTCTTCTTTCCTCTTACGAGGGAGGCCCTAACTCCAAACCGTCTCACGAAAAGTGATTAGACTGGAACAGTTAGTTATCCCAACGTCATTGACAATGCAAAGCTGGTGGGGTCACTTGACAAAGAATAAACGATAACATAGCAGTAACGAAGAAACGGGAAAGTACGTAGGACAAAAAAGAAGACAGATACGGAGGACCTTGAGAAAAGTTGGTACAGGGCAGTTGTAGAAATAAAGACAAGAGAAGTCCGAGGCTGCTTTGGGTACTACAAGTATTTTAAAGTTTTACATGAACAGGTTACTGACCTGTTGCACAACCCCCTACCAGGAGGACCACAGACTCTTCTGTCAGGGTTACCATACCTTAGCCGAAAGGCCTCTGTTTTGGGGCGCAGGAGATTCACCCTCACCCTTCTCTTTCTGAGATAGGATTTAGTGGCTTAGTATTTCTGAACTTTTCTTAGTATTTCCAGTGGTCACGTATCAAGAAGAGACGTGGTTTGTCCGAGGATGAGACGGATGCCGGAACAGGTTTATATAACCTAATCCTTGAAGAGGATGAGAAGAAGAAAAGACAAAGTTTGTACTTTGCTAAACCCCGAGCGTTATCACAGTGTCTACTGGGAGATACGGTTGCCGTTTTCCTTTCACCGGGATACGATACCTTGAGACATCGTGTGGTAAGAAGAGATCACTAGTTAGGCCGAGAGGAAGCGAGAAGATCGTCAGAAGAGAAGAGTAGTGAAATAAGAGAATGCGTTAAGAGTTATACTGGACACGTAAAAATGAATGGAAATGTGGAAGATGTCGACTCAACTTTCAGCCATACCTTACATCCGTAAGAGTAAATATGCCCGAATATAAAATCAATGAAATGAATTAAGTAATATAGCCTATACTGACTTTAATACTACAGTGTGGTATGTTGTGTGTGTGTGTGTGTGTGTGTGTGTGTGTGTGTGTGTGTGTGTGTGTGTGTGTGTGTGTGTGTGTGTGTGTGGTCATGTCGAGCAAACATACTACCAGTAGGGTAATACGTGTCAGGTTGGACTTTATCATCCCACAACTCTTTCAAACAAGTCAATCGCATTATCACTCCAACAGAAAGCAAGTGAGTCACGGGCGTGTTTCCCCACGCGTTCCAACCCGTCAGTATAAAGTTCATCGTCTAGTGTATAAAAGTGGAATTCACATTGTTTACAATTAACATTTTATTTGACGTAGTTACAACCGAGTAGTAATATACTAATCTAATTATCTCGACGTGTAATCTGATTATCGATTTTCGTACGTTTACTGCCTAATGGAGCGCGACTTTACCTTTTCACATCAGCCGATGGTCTTGGATCTGATGACACTCAAAACTAAAAAAAAAAAATCATCTTCTAATTCAGAAGGCCATGGCATTTTCTACTAATTATTGTCTTTTTCTTCGGTATGAGTGCACCGAGTATTTTCCTACAATACTCGTACACCTAGTTTGCCCTTTACTATTGGTCGAAAAGTAGGCTAATCACGTCTTGTTTTTCTTTTTCTTTTTTTTTCTAATGTTATTTCCACCATCCAGTTAATGCATTTGTTTCACATTCTTATTTTATTTTTGCTTCACCTGAGTAAGTCCTGAATTTCGCACGTATTTCCGATTTCAGCGATGAATATTCTTCCGTGTAATGTTTTATTCGGTACAGTTCTTTAAACTTTCATTTCACACGCATTCAGTTTTTGTCTTATTTTATTGTGTGTGCTCCAGGGGCGTATTTAGGAGAACGAACGGGACCCCCCCACCCCGAGAGGGTCGAATAAATTTGACAAATTTTGTTAATCACTTAATTTTTGGGCTGTTTTAGTTATTTTTTCAGTTGTGTACACTAATATAGTAGTAACACTTTTTTTTTTTTAATATGCAAACAAGTATATTACACAGCATTTGCAAGTACGTTTGAAATATAAAATACTATATATGAAAATCAGTTCAGTCAATAAGTAGGTACCTTACAAAGAATGTTTAAAAAAATACGTATTTTTATCGTGTTATTACCGTTTACTTTAATGGGATTGATTCCAGGATGTTACCACACGTTTTTCAGCCACTTTAAAGACAGTACTGTTGTTTAGTCTTAAGTTATTTCTTCTTTTGTACGAAACCGACTCGACCGGACCCCTCCCCGAGGCCTAATTCTAGATTCGCCACTGTGTGCTCTAATCTTCATCGCATATGTCAGTGTCGCTCCAAATGCTATACAAGTGTATGAGTTTTTAACTCTGCTAGTTTCCCAGTTACTTCTACTTTGCACTAATCGAGTCTTTCATAATCGTCATAAATTTAAAAAATGCCCTATTCGAAAAAGTCGGGTAATTTGCCAGCTCGTAGTATGAAAACGTTGAAAATCTTTCTCTACGAGGGCACAGCATGATGTAGAAGTAAATCGTTTCCAGTCTTAATTTGGTGACAAGAAAGGAAATTTGCACAGTAAAATAATATGCAACCTAATATTCGTATAGATGAAATAAATGTTGTAACATCCCCTCCTACTAACGGGGCCAGAAATATTGCTACCAACTTACGATGTTACCAATTTTACATGTAGCTCGGTCCTGGATTTTTATGTGTGTGCTTCTTGACAAGAGGTAAGCCGTAACGTGTTAACAACGGTACTAGATTTAATTTTTGAAATTAATACGGAAATTATCGAATGAAAAAAACGTAATCTCCACTGTTGTGTTAAATGACTAACTGTCAAAAAACATCGACTTATCGAATTTGTAGTATTTTAATGGATTATAAATTCTACGTGAAATCAGCTTTCTGTTTTCCACTTGTCCAGTAACTCCCGATAAGCGCATCGTCATCATCATCTTCGCTACCCGATTATTCATCTGCCTCTTCCGTCTTCAAGTATCTGCATTTCTTTAGTCGTTCTTCATCCATCTTCCTTTTGCTTAGTTTCTGATAGGGAGGTATTTACAGGGGGGACGGAACGGGACCGGACCCCCCTCCCAGAGGGTCGAATTTTGATAACTCTTATTTTTAGGCTGTTTTATTATGTTTTTCAGCGGTGTACGCTAATATAGTAGTAACTCTTTTTTAAATATAGAAACAGGCTTACTACATAGCATTAGCGTATACGTTTGAAGAATTGTCTCTTATCACATCTTTCTTTCGCATCACTTTGGTGACGTGATTTCAGGTTAAGGACTCAACCTGTGAAGCGCTTTCGAGGTCAGTCACCAAAAAAAAAAACTCCATAGCAATAGAAAGTACACAGGATGTTAGAGACTCTCGAAAGCGTTTGCGTTTATCGAGAGTCACTGGACGAGCAGAATTCTACGTAGCTCAAAAATAGCCTACATTTTAAGTAACCTAACGCAGACGCGGAAGAACCGAATGCCCATGATTTATAAATTAATTCCACGACGGCTGACGTCCGCCGCTTTTCAAATTGCCACTGCAAACAACATCCATCACTGTTGAAGTGTGAAAGGTGTTTGACTTTTTATTTGTGCTAACGCTTTTGGAAACTAATTTGTATGTTTCAACTTTGTGGTAAAATTTCTCATAACGATTGCTTGAGAGTAGAAAGAAGTATTTTTTCTATACCCGAGGTTTTTTTAGAGACAGAGAAAGACAGAGTGAGGGAGAGAGAGAGAGAGAGAGAGAGAGAGAGAGAGAGAGAGAGAGAGAGAGAGAGAGAGAGAGAGAGAGAGATAGAGAGAGAATATGTCTGTGTGAAAGAAATAACTCATTTGGCGGCGCAGCGCTTGTGGGCGGATTCTTCCGAGAAATGTCAGAAAATTTTCTGCACAGCCAGATAAATTACGGCGCGCCAATTGGGAGCGGATAAGAGAAGAGACGAAAATTAAATAACGATTCTGCTAACATGCTGATACTGTACAAAGCTACCGACCGTTAACAATGTAAAGTAATAAATAGGTTTGAAATGAACATTTAAACCTGGCCACAAAAAAAGGTGTAACTCTATTTTTTAAACGTTCACGTGTAAAACCACTTACAGGGAATAGACCTAATAAGAACCTATCATAGGAAGTAAAAACTTTTTTTTTTTTTTTTTTTTTTTTTTTTTTTTTTTTTTTTTTTTTTGTAATTCTGCGTACTGTGCCCTATTATTTCACCGACACTGTTTGATTTCTACATGGACGACATATTTCGGCGATGGACAGCTAAAGTTGACTCGGGACTATCACTTCAGCGAAATATTCATGTGAATGCATGGCGTTATACAGCTGCAATTATGAAGGTCTTCGAGAGCTGCAATTTCGTAGATGGTGAACGTGTAACGGAAGTGACACAGAAGAAGAAACGGAAACTCGAACGACAACTTTCTACTTCATTAATAAGTGATCATATTTAAAATAAAAATAGACGAATTTAAAACATTATTCCTAAATTAAGAATTATTTCGTTGACTATTAACAACAAACTATTAACAAAAAATATCTTGAAACAGAACAGAAGGTTAATTAAAAGTCGATACCAAGACCAGGTATCAATCTGTGACCTAATTAAAAACATTTCTCTACGTTAACGTAAATCCAAAGAATATTACTGAACAGCAATAACACAAATAAACAAAAATAAGTTAAACATTTTATACAAGTTTGGTCAGAAGAATATAAATCTGTCAATTAGCCTACACGCTGTAACTGATAATAATGAACGAAATAGCAGTGAATTATAGAATGGTGATAACAAAAATATGCGCCTAAATCGAATATACAAAACATACTATGATAAATTATAAATTAAATTAAATTACTTACTTTAGTTTACTGTACATTGACAAATTATAAATTATACTTTTCTAATTCAATTATAACTTTAACCGATGACAAGGTAAATGATACAGAAAACAGAAGACCAGTTACAGCGGGTGATATTTACGTTCAGTAGCATCATACAAGACTATAGGCTACAGATCGCTGCTACAAAATCTAAAACGATGGAATTTTAGGGCAGGTATCCTTATAAGAGCTAAAATAGTCGTGAGTAATCAGATTTTGGATCAGGTTAGTCATTTTAATTACCTGGATTGTAATATCTCATACGGAACTGATATTAATTGGGATAGTAAGCTAACCAAATTTAGACGCATCTGTGGAACGATTCATAGGTACCTGAAAAATAAAACACGAAAGGATACCCGAATGAAATTTTATAAGAAACTGGCTGTCCCCACATTCGTGTATGCTAGCGAGACATGGACTCTTGGTAAAAGGGACGCGCAGAGGCTTCAGGCTGCCAAAATGAAATTTCTAAGAGGGACGCAAGGTTGTTCTCTCTTGAATCGGACAAGGAACGAGGATCTCTCTCTCTCTCTCTCTCTCTCTCTCTCTCTCTCTCTCTCTCTCTCTCTCTCTCTCTCTCTCTCCTATGACACTACAACCCTTGTTGGGCCCTGGCCTCCTTCAATTTTTCCCCCCATTCTCTTCTGTCGGTAGCCATCCTCCGCCAGGAACGCACTTTCAGTATTTCATCCGCATCCTCATCCACCGCATCCTCCCATCTTCTCCTCGGTCTTCACACTGGTCTTTTTACGTGGATTCTGGTATTCAATAGTTTTCGTGGCAATCTGTCTTTTCCAATTACCAGCCCACCTTAGACGCTGTAGTTTTATGTATCGTATCAGTGGTGGTTATTTATATATTTGATACAATTTAAAATTATATCTTATTCTCCAGCCGTGTACGTCATTAACTGGTCCCAAGATTCTTCGTAATATTTTTCTTTCAAAGCTATCGAGAGTGTTTACTGCTTTGGAGTTCAGGATACACATTTCGCAGCCGTGGGTTAGGATGGTTCTTATTATTGATTTGTATATCCTTAGTTTCGTGTTTCTGTGGATGTCTTTGGATCTGAAGATGTGCCGAAATACGCTGTATTGGCTTGGACTATCCTGTTCCAGATTTCGGCTTCTTCTGTGCCGTTTTTTCCTAATATGGTTCCCAAGTATTTAAAGTTGTCCACCTTTTCGATATTGTCGATTGTTCCGTAGTTGCTTTATCTTCTAGTCTGCACTAATATTTTTGTTTTAGCTATGTTGATTTTGAGGCCTATATTGCTAGGATTTTCTTTGAGCTCAAAGTACGTTTCCTCTGCTGCATTTTTTGTCCGACATTATGTTGATGTCGTCTGCTATGGCTGCTAATTGGACCGAATTGCTTGTCAGTACGTTATTTCTTCCTACTGAACGAGAATATTAGACGCGATTTAAACATTGTATCATTGCACCAGAAGATTGAAGATCACATAAGGAGATGGTGTCAACACTTGAATCGCATCCTGATATCCGTCTACCTGTGGCTGACTTGGGTTATCACCCTACTGGGAAAAGAGATGTTGGTAAACCGAGGAGGAGATGGGTTCCGGAACAGGTCTAAGGCCTAGTCCTTGGAGTGGTGATGATGATGATGATGATGATAATGATAATGATGAATTCTGTGAACTTTTAATACCTGCAATTTTTTGTTCCTTTATCGACAATTTGTGTAACCGAATTGGTTGGTTCCGTACGGTCCGGGTGTGAACAAAAACACGATAACTGTATAGTAAGCTCTCTGAGCTGCAAAACTCGCTCACTATTTCGAACGAAGGGCATTTATTACTACATAAATTCGATATTAAATAGTTTATCTATTATGGGAAAATTATAAAAATCTCGATTCCTGTACTATTTATTTTATAATATAACAATTGTAGAGCACAACAATCGTACAATAAACAAGAGTTTCTGCTCTGTCTCGTTGAGCCACTGAGGATGCCACTTCGTAGTATGGTCGAAACGTTTGGTTTTAAGAGAAATAAGATATAATATATAATATATTATATAAGATATAAGAGAGATAAGATAATAATGTTAAACCGAAAGCTGGGGTGTTGTTATTAACGGAAAACCACGAAAGTGAAGGCTATTATTACTACGACCGAAGTAAAGGCTCATCGCGTGCTTTAGAGCCGGAGGGCGCCAGAGGACAAGACAAGTTACTACAAAGAGTATTACAGTTGTCTTTATAGACAATAAGCTATAAACTAAGCTAAGCTATAACGACTGTGTGATAGTGATTATTAATGTCATGTGGCGAATCTCTCTAGTGGAAAATCGCCTTTAATTAAATACTCAATGATTATAATATGTTGTGTGCGTACAATTAAAATTCAATAACATAATTACCAGTTCTATGTCTACCGTTAATTAGTAAGTTGGCGGACTTCTCTATCTTTCCTTAACATAACAAGACTAGTGGGTGTTATTATCGGGCAGTCAGCGGTCACTGCAATATATATAAAATGCAACATATTGAAAAAGTGAAGAACATACAACGATCAAAGAAAAGATGAGATATTCCGACTCGAAGATGGAATAAGCAAATTAACTGGTACTAAACTACATGTCGATGACGACGACGACGACGACGATGATGATGATGATGAGGTTTTGATATCGACAACACATTCAACAGAGGATTATGATGAATCGTATCTAGAGGACCAGTATCGTAGGCTATCTAGAATTTGGCCTTGGGGAGGGTCCGGAGTTGAGTCGGCTTAATACAAAAGAAAAACAAGTTAAGACTAATCAACATTACTATCTTTGAAGTCTTTAATTAATAAAGTTGTGTTAGTGGTTATAATCACAAACAGAAATAACACTGTCGCACACCACTATAAATACAAATTCTCTATTAGCGATTTCAAGCTTCACAGCTCATCATCAGATCGGAGATATTTTTCGATCTCACGATGAGCTGTGAAGTTAGGGAAAAATCGGTAATTTTTATTTGTAGTGGTGTGCGACAGTGGTATTTTTGTTTATCTTTAAAGTGGTTGAAAAACATGTGATAACATCCTGAAATCAATCCCATTAAAGTAAAGGGTAGTAGCGCAATAAAAATATGCGTTATTCAAAACATCGTTTAGAAGACACTAACTAACTGAAGTGATTTTAATATATTTTATATTTCAAACGTATACGCAAATGCTGTGAAATAAACCTGTTTGAGTATTTAAAAAAGAGTTATTACTATTTTAGTGTACACAGCTGAAAAAATAATAAAACAGCACAAAAATTAAGAGATTAACATAATTTGTTCACTTTTTTGACCCTCTGGGGATGTCCGGGCCCGTTCTCCCCTCCCCGTAAATACGCCCCTGCAGATATTCCGAATCGAAGATGGAATAAGCAGATAAATGCCTTCTAAACCACGTAGCGAAGATAATGGTTTTGGTATCAGCAACACAGTCAACAGAGGATTATGGTAAGGTTTTGCAGACTTTGCTAATGTGCATGGCAGACGATTGTGTCCTTCCCATCAGCTCTCGTACTGACAACAAAATCGTCAATACGAGCAGATATTCTAGCTCAAAGATGGAATAATCAGATAAATGCTTACTAAGCCACATAGCGGTTACGATGCCAATGATGATGATGATGTTTTGATATCGACAATAGTCATCAGAGGATTATGGTAAGGTTTTGCAGACTTTGCTAATGTGCATGGCAGACGATTGAGTCCTTCCCATCGGCTCTCGTATTGACAACAAAATCGCATGACGTTTATTAAAAAGAATCGCGGATATTTTTATAAATAAATCGACGGCTGTGGCTAGCGGTACGGCGGCGGCGCGGCGTCAGTCAGACCCGAAAATAAGCGTTTCCGCGATCTGTTTGTATCAGGAAGTGTAGAGGGAACATCCTGTCCAATATATATCTGCTCTCTCTCTCTCTCTCTCTCTCTCTCTCTCTCTCTCTCTCTCTCTCTCTCTCTCTCTCTTTCTCGTGGCAGCTAATTTAACAACGGATGGGGAAATTTTAAAATCCGGCGGGAAGAAAACCTGTTGCGGAATGTATTAATAAACAATTACAAAAGAACATTTTCTTATGTAAACTCCATACATTCAGTTTTTTCCGTGATGTTTGAGACTTGTCCAGAAGGACAAGCCTCTGGCTGATCTGGGGTGAGCCCCCTTCAGTCGGATGGTAGGATGTGGAGAGACGCACGCCAGCGCGGGCCGGAAGCGACGAAGGTGAAGGCACACTGAAGGCAGAGTAGCGCGCGCGTGTGTGTGTGTGTGTTTTGTGTGTAGATGTAGTTTGTAGCCGTATAGATAAAGGAAGTGGCTGAAGGAAATGCCATTAATTTTAGTTTATATATGAGGGCGGCCAAGACAGGGACGAGTAGCGCAGGTCGCCAAAGCTGGAAGGAGCCGACAGAGAGGCGTCAAGATGGGCGGGGAACACAAAGAAGACTTGGTAAAAAGTTAGGGAAACTTAAATTATTGTGTGATCAGTAAGGATGGCAGGTTGAGTATGTTTGTAATTGGGGATTTGGTGTTTCTATGTGTTTCTATTTCTTTCATGCTGGCGGCGAGGAGTTCTGGGAGGAGGTCCATCGGCTATGGTAAGGAGACAGTTTATGAGGAAGGAACGTCTGCGGGTATTGCGGATAGTTCTGTTGATGGAGGTGGCTATGGATTGTAGGGAAGTGCGTTGTGTAGCGTGTTTTGAGTATTTCCAGTTGAACTTGTACAGGAAGGAATCGAGGTTAGGAAAAAGTTTGTTTAGTGCATACAGAGCGCTGTTGAAGGTTTTGGTAATGGGAGGTCTGCGATAGATAAGTCGTAGAGCTCGGCGTTCGGTGATTCGTTACCGTTTGAGGCGGGCAGGGTCGGTAGTCAGAAGTATGGGATGAGCGTATGTAATGATCGGCCGGATGCAGGTTGTGTAGATGCGACTAAGTAGTCTGCTGGAGCAACGATCGTTGGTACTGAGAGTTCTGAGAGAGCGGATTCGTTTACGATCTTGGTTTGAGGTTCGTGGCATTCAGTTTTATTTTCATAGGTTACTTATATGACGACGAAGTGTTCAGCGAGGTTCATCCAACTGAACTAGAACATTAGACACTGCTTACTAAATTACTTTTGTTGACGTTTCGGTGAAATTTTTAATTGACCAAACCCCGTTAAAAATTTATTAAAGTATACAAGCTAGAGCAGTGAGTTAATTCAACCAACAGCAAGCGTCTTACGTTCGATTCCAGCCCCGGGCAAACATTGTTCTTCTTCCTCGGTCACAGGGATTAGACTTCCGACCTGTTCCGGCTTCTAAGCTGATCGCCCCAGCCATGGCCGGCTCTAGTAGAAGGCCGGAATATTAAACGTGGCAACACTGGAACCAGCTTATATTTGAGGCCGACTAGACGATCTCTTAATTTATGTATTTCAATAATCAAATCGCGTCATTTTTAATTGCCGGTTAACAGCAGTTTTATAATTCTTCACTTTTTGCAAATTAAAAGTTTGTTATGTAAAATACTGTTATATTATTTAAGAAATATAATAATTAACTCATTCATATGATTCGAATTCAATAATTCGAACAAAATCAATTCATTAGGCCTTTCACTAATTCAGTAATTTGTTCAACTTAAACGTATAGTAGGCCTACTAAGTGCGCACAGATATATAATTTAGATTTAGCTATAAATAGGCCTACTCATGATTTTAGTAATGCTATGAAATTAAATCAAAATATAACATGTTCACTTTAGTTATTTTATTACACTATGCTTATAGGGCTCAGACGTAACATAGTGCCACGTTGCATATTCCGGCCTTCTACTAGAGCCGGCCATGACCCAGCGTTTTCTTGGTCTTCTAAGATCTAAGGAAATAGATGCAGCTGGAATGAGATGTTTACAAAAAATAGACAATACAAGAAATGGCACGTTTGGAGAAAGATTAAGAACAAAGCAGATAGTTCCTGAAATAGAAGAAAAACCGCCT
The DNA here is from genome assembly GCA_034769895.1 of Magicicada septendecula. NCBI lineage: Eukaryota > Metazoa > Arthropoda > Insecta > Hemiptera > Cicadidae > Magicicada > Magicicada septendecula. The sequence continues at coordinate 843,581,783 of CM068368.1, forward strand.
GAGGTTGTTCAGTCATATTATGAGAATGGACGACAGCCTCTGGGCCTTCGTGCGCCTGCGTGCAATCTTGAATTTCCTCGCCATGTCTTTCTCCTAACCCAGTGTCTCTAAGCCACGGTAGATCTTGAATAACATTTTATTATTTTTTTTAAATTAGAGAATGACCTTCAGCCGGCTGCAACTGATGCCGCTAATGTAAGTAATGTCCTAAACGCCATTTGCTGCATTTGGTAATGTTGAGAACAGATTATTTTGAAAAAGATACTGAAAAATGCTTTACAGCTCAACCAGCAGAATTTTTAGAATAATACAGTTTTACAGCATTCAATTCATTAAACAAATCAGACACGTCAATATCTGCGTCATCTCGAGAATCGTTTCAAGTTCACATCCCTCCAATATATATGTAATTAATTCGTCTTTCGGTAATTAAACGAATTACTACTGAAACATCTGAATACGCTGTCAAATATTCAAGCATTTACGTATCAAATATCGAAAAACTCTTACGTTTCTAAGTGTTCAAGAAGACAAGATCCTGGGCTTTGAGAAAAAAGGAACTATAGTTTGTTCATTCTCAGAGTGGGTCCTGATGTAAACAAAGCGCAGTGATACGACATAGAGGCATGTTCAGTGTGAAGTGAACACTTTCTTAACAAAATGAACGTAACCTAAAGATGTTTAAAAACATTTAACTTATTTTTAGTTTAATTAATCCCAATCGTATTAAAAAAAAAAGGTTTGTTGATACATTTTTAACCAGTTAACACTAATCAGTTAAGGGGAGCTATTTTGTTTCTAGCGGAGGATTTAGTAATGCGACCACTCGTCTAACGAATACGGTTCAGGTACAAGCAGATAGTTTTGTTTACATCAGGATCAAGTCTAAGAACGAACTTTCTCATCAATATAGTCATTAAACAGTGTTGGAGATCTTCTTCTTCAATACATGGCTTGGGCTATAGTCCGTTCCGACGTCACAGAGTCTCTGACATTTTTTCCAGGGTCTTCCGCGATCTCTCGTCCCCACTGGCCTAGCCCTATATTCAAACGCTTGTTTAGGAATACGCGTGTCTATCATGCGTTCCACATGGGACTTCCAATTCTGCCTGTATTCCTTCATTATCTCCAAAACCGACTGTAACTTCACGACTTTCCTTATGTCATCGTTTCGTTGATGATCTCTCAAACTACACCCCTTAACTGCCCTTAAAAATTTCCGCGGCCTGTATTTTTTAAATATCGTTTTGCAGGAGAGTCACTGTTTCACATCCATACATTAAAGTCGGCACAGCTTCGACCTTATAGAACCCTCTGTGTTTTATTCTTCAATAGTCGTCTTTGTTCCACAGGTATAACTAAATTTATTCAACTTTCTCTCGATATCGTTATCCTTCTTATATGAGATAATCACATCCCAAATAATTAAAATGTGATACCTGCTCCAAAACACTAATATCAATTACAATTTTTGTTCGTACAGAGTTCTTTCCTAGTAAGGCCATTACTTTTGTCTTAGTATTTGAGATCTTAAAGTTGTATTTCTGGCAGATTGTATGCAAGGGACAAATAGACCTTTGTAACTCATTTTCACTCATCCCTATAATTATTTGGTCATCTGCTATAAACTTATAAATATATAAGTTTATGTATTATACGATAAATACGTGAAACAGATGCATTTGGAGAACTCTGAGATACATTAAAAAGTTGTGTTTGAGCGGGTAAAACGTATCATTGATACACGTAGATGATGACCCGTGATTGTGCCCACGCTCGTGTGCAGTGCTCATCTTGCACGCTCGCTTACGGCCGCCCTGTGAGAGTGAGTGATGAAAGCGCAATTTGAATAGTGTACGAAGGAAGGCCATTAAAGAAGAGAAACACAGAGAGGCCGGCAGGTTCAGGGAAACATGGCAGAGTTAAATAAGAAATGCACTTAATAAAGATGAGAAAACTGGTAGACTAGACACGGCGAAACAGCAAAGTATGGGGGAATGTGGAAAGAAATCTATGAGAAAGAATCCAATAAAGTAAACAAAAACAGAAATCGCCTTACATCCGTAAGAAGAGACAAGCCATACGAATCGAGTAAGTTCGTTAATCATCATCATCATCTTCTTTAAGGGTTAAACCAAGGATGGTTTGTTCCGTCTCAAATAGGCAAAGATTAGAGCTGGTCACTCCAGCGCTTCCTCGGACATCCCACACCTCTCCGTCTCCTCGGCTTATAGTTCCATAGTTGTTTGGGGACGTGGAAGTCATCCACTCGGCAAAGATGTTCCCACCAATTCAGCCGATACTGGGGGATCCTGTCGAGTATACTCATAATATTCAGTTCCTGCCGTATATCTGTTTCTTCGATGATCATGGAGAGTATACCCTGCCACGTGCCTGAGAAATCTCATTCCAGCTGCTTGGATGCGACTGGCCTGGCCTATCGATGAAGTCCAATTCTCAGACCCATAAAGAAGTATGGGAAGGGCCATCACCTTGTAGAATTATAGGCGTGTTCCTTTACTTGCTGACTTAAGAGTTCGTCTAATGGTCCCGTACGTAAGGTTGAACTTATGCAACTTATTCACAACGTCGTTGCTTGCATTATAAGACACACTGTAGCCAAGAAGTTCGTTAATAACAAAAATTTTCTTCACCTCATCCAAACTGGCTTATAACCATAAAATTCAGACTCGTCTGGATTTTATACACATTAAGGAGTTACTGTTTATTATGTGTAGTATTTGTGTCGTGAGAGATGCTTATCTGTGGGTTTCGTGTTGTTATTTACAGATCAGTGATCGCACACAGAAGGGATACGGCCACGTTATTGTCAAGATTTTTGAATAGAGAAGTTTCCCCGCTTACTGAAACCTTTTGCAACCAAAAAGAACCAAAGAGCTTTGTGCCCGATATAAGACCGGGCCCGGATTTTACAAAACGAAACATCTGCGCCCCTCACTTCACAGCAGGACACCGACGTTCTGTTACTGTAACCTATTTACTTTTGAATGTGAACTTAATTTTTATATAGTTTTACTAGGGGTTTTAAAAGTCAAGGCGACTTTGACATAGAAAAGCTGAAGTTCTCAATAAGAGTGTTCTTATGTAACTATAGAAAATATATGAACGTTTTAATAAAAGAAATATGTACAGTCAGGGCTTGATTTCAGGGGGAACGTGCCGGAACGGCGTTCCGTAACCTCTTGGATCCAAAAATAAATTATCAAAAAATATATGAAAAGAAAAACCTAATTATTACAAAAATTTACTACTACTTTTTAAATTGTGCTCCTCATCAGCCCTACTACAAAACTAAACATTTGTCAAAATCAAACACCAGAACTAGTCTTTATCTTAATTTCTACAGTTCATTTTACTTTAGTACGTTCTACCTAAAATTCTCTTGTAAGTAGAACGTAATTAAAAAAAAATCAACAAAGCTCGCCCAAAGATGACATTCGCAGTTTTTCGCAAATGAATCTATTCGTTACATCTTTAAGAGCATCTCTAAAGACAAAGACTGTATCCAGCCTCTTATCTGTGAAAATTAATTCTTCATTTATTTGATCCATCAAAGTACGTGGATTCATGGCTGATTTCTGGCCACCACACAGCATTGGACACAAAGAGTACGAGAAGGTCAAGAAACAAACAATATGGACTCAATGAACAACTATGGAAAGTTTTTTAAAATTTTCGAACCCCCGAAACCATCACTTAGAGTCTGATTGAGGCTCCGGGATGACGCCATCATAAGTGACATGTTTTCGATTGTCGTGCGGCTAACCTGACGATGAAGCTCTTTAGAAATATCAGTTAACTTTATTATCTTTTTAGATACAAATTTATACGTATGTTACATTTTTATAAGGCTTTAAAAATGTAGACCTCCTTTGTAATAACCTGATGTAAACTTATACGCTAATATGAAATATAAGTATATTTGTGTCTGTACAACTTTTGAATTGATGAGTTATGCCACCTATAATTTTATAAAAATAAAATACACCAGTATAAAAATTAAGAGATTAACAAAATTTGTCAACTTTTTTGACCCTCTTGGGTGGGGGTATGGTCCCGTTCGTCCCCCCAGAAATACGCCCCTGTATGCTTCTCGGTACAGGCCTATATCCGATAGCGGTACTGTAGTTAACAATATTGAAAGTGACAACTGGATTATTCACTATTATTTGTAGTAACAGTCGGAAGTCACAACCTCAGCTCTGCCAGCCACAAAACTTGCAAAAACTGCTTTTTTTTGTGTTCTACATAAACTACAGGTCAAAACTAGGTGCGGACCCGAAAAACTAGGTGCATTCTCACTTTTTATTTGCAAGATGCGAAAAAATGCATAATTACTTATACCAATACAGCATTGAAACACGATGCTGTTTCGAGTTGGTTGCTTTTCTAGTCATCTGCACAAAGACCGAGTATTAGTGGAAAACGGTTTCTGCCACAAAAAGGGAGATATGAATACAGTAGTAACAGGCAACCCAGGGGCCACCCCGCCTTACTTCGAGTTGGTTGCTTTTTCTGTGGTGTGCACAGAAACTGAGTATTATTGAAAAAACGAGTTGGCCTACTAATGGAAAATGAGTTTTGTTACAAAAAAAGGAAGACATGTATAGTAACAGGCAAGTTACCATACAGATAAGGCAACTTACTAGGCCTATACTTAAGGCAATTCGCCTTACTTCGAGTTGGTATCTTTTTACGGGGATTTCACAAAAAGTGAGATTATTTTAAAATCATATTGGTTTCCATGTGTAATTTTAGTTTGCATGTTAACCTAACAACGTCGATTAGATTACATGTATTTTATTACCACAAATAATAGTACCGCTATTATCGTGTCCACTTAATAAATGAGTAAAGTTTTACCGAGATTCGTTCTGTTAACAAGCCCCAATTTTAAATTATTCTCATAGATATTTGACATTTACTGCCAATTTATTGTTTGCAGTTGTAATTCGGTTGACCTAAGAACTCGTCTTATAATTATAATGAAGATTATTAAAAAAGAAATATGTTACCTTGTGAATAGACCCACATCTACCAGTGATCCTCTTTACGAGTTCTATTTCTTTTGTAAAAGTACTGAAACACTTTTTTTATGCATAAAAACACTGATTACTATCCGGTATGCACCGTTGTAAATCAACCAAACGAAACCAACAGTCCGTCTAACCAAATATATTTGTCGCTTGTTCATCAACCTGGAGTCATAACACTATCACTATAATCATAAAATCAATTTTATTGAAACAAAGACACAATTTTAATTGTACTTGTAACACGATTAAATTTCACTAATCCTTTGTCTTTTATCCAGCTCACTGCTCCTAGTAAAGAAACATTCTTTTTCTTCTTTATAATTATAGAAATGCTGTATGCGGCTTATTTCTTCTTCTTCCTCCTCAATTGTAGATTATTTGGTAGCTGTTGTCCATATGGTGGATTGCTTTTGTGGGACTTACTTATTAACATTTAATTGATTGTTCTTTAACCTTATTTTTCTCTCAGTTATTTTACGAAATGAATAAACTCTGTTATACTTTATCTGCTTTAAAACTTACCATTTACCATTATCTTTAAACTAAAAGTAAATAATCGTAAATTCAAAACGTAAAGCTATCAGTAAAATTATACCGTAAAAATAGTTTTTCTTTATTAGTTTTAACAAAATTTAAATTAAAAGTCAATAAATGTTCAAAGATAAGCATATTTACTATTTTTCGAAATTAAACAGTCTAAAAAAGTTGAAAACAAAACGGGAGTAAACAACTTGCATTATTACGTATTAACTGGGAGCAGTGTTGAAAAGGAGGCTCGCTCGTGACGTCACGCCAGTTGGAAAATGGCTACTCGTACCGCTGATAGTGTATGTTTTCGGTTACCGATAATAGTGATTTTAGGTGCTACAGGTACCGGAAAATCGAAATTGGCAATCGAGATCGGAAAGAGGTTCAATGGAGAAATAATAAGCGCGGATTCCATGCAAGTAAGTACCAGACTGCATAATTTACAAACAGTTTTTTAGTGAGCACATGTTCGAGATAACCTAACAGTGAATAGAAGGTTATTTTTTGTAAATAAAAACAATGTTTTGGAATGAAAATGATGGTAATAAGCGTTTGTTGATTATATACGTAGGTATATTATTTTGAGAAATCTGTTAAACTAAAAAATTTTCATATTTTGATATTTACTAAGTGTACACAAATTGAATTTTCGTTCATTAAAAAAATACAGACAGAATGAAAATTAAGTGTTTTGTTTGCTAAAGACGAAAAATTTGTGAAAAAGTAATAAAAAGTGAGTAGAAGACTGATGAATTTGTATTTCGTTACATTAATAAATGAATCGTTTCATTATCAAAAGTAGAAAGTGCTAATATACAGTGTACGAATTTAGATTATAAATTGTAAGAATATAATTTGTGTTATAAATTGAGTGTGTAGTGGACCAATTTAAGTTAGTTTTCCGTGGTACACAAAAATCATACAAATTAGGCTAACTTGTAACGAGGTCATATTTTAATCTTATAAAAATACATGCAATATTGACAGGTTCAACATTATTATTACGAGGTATAACTAAACAACTTTTATAAAGTTATAACGTTATAGTATTTCTTCTTATGGACGTAAAGTATTTAAAATATAATTGTAAGTATTGTAGACCTTAAAGAAGAACATAACTTAGATACCTAGGCTTACCAACTGAGAATTGAAGAAACTTCTCAATACTGTGTAGTATAATGTCTAGAAGCTTATAACTTATTTCACAGTTTTCTTCAAGTAGGTATAAGAATTCCATTTTAATATGTACAATCAGCATTTCAATGGTAAAGTATGTTATTCTTCTGTACAGTTTCCCAGGCTTGGATGTAGAAGAGGGAATCATTTGGTAAAAAATCTAATAGGCCTACTTCTCATTTTCAAGTGGTGTTTATAAAATACTCATTAATGTTCGTGTTTGAATCTGAATTTTTTGCAAATGAGTTATGTGTGTTTTGAAGTGGGTTACACTCTGAAAAAGTCTTAATAATGGCTCAGTAATCTGGTAATGAATTATCAAAATTTCCAAAACAAACATACATACATACAATCTTAGCTCATGATGTGTAGTTACCACCATTGTTTTGTTGTTATTCTTCCAGTTGGTGATGTTAAATACCTTGGTATCCTTAGCTTACTGTCTAAAATATACTCAGTCTTTGGCATCGAGTGTTGTAGTTAAAGCTAGGTGTCACATGTGATCGTATGTAGTAGAATGTCTAATGCAGAAGGCAGATATTAGAATTATGTTTCTGTTGTATTCATACTAAAGGTTTCCATATTTTTATATGCCAACGATATTTAATTTTCTATTTTGGTTGGGGCCGTATTGGTCTTCCATGTACCTGAGGTATTCTGTAGGCACTGATATAATATTGAGCTGTTATATTACCTTTAACACACTGTCTCTCTCTCTTTCTCTCAAGCATTGTTGGTGTGGATGGATTGTATAGTAAAATTCGTATTGACTATCAAGAGGTAATGTGAAAAGTATAGGGGACTGATGCTGATAACAGTAATAAACTCCCTTACACAGTAAACCGATAACAAAATGTAGGGTAAGCCAACTGCTTTAAAGATCAGTGCTGTGGTTAATAAATTATGTTACCAGTGTTAAAATAACAGTAATAATTAAAGTACTAGTTCTTTTTAAAACATAATATTTATTAGTACTAAAGTATATGAAATCATTCACAGTGTGCATTACGACGAAGTTGTAGTTTAAACTGAAGTGTACAAATGAAACCAGTTAGAACATACTGAAAACAAATTGGTACTTCTTGGTTTATATGGGTTTTGCGTTAATACTGGATGTTAAATGTTATATAATGTAACACCGAATAAGTTTATGTACGTAGTCAGTGTTTATTATCTTAAACACACATTCCAAGTGGAATACTCATTATCTAAATTATTAAATTATTCTAATTTGATATACATTGGCATTAACTAATAATTGCTGTGCTAATAATTCATTTCTTAATTAGTTTTAAAATACTGTTTTTGAGACAAATATTTTAACATTTTAAATATTATTTAAATGTAAAAAATGAAGGTATCGAAACTGGAACCTTTTTCTCTTGAGTTAAAGAAATTAGTTACTGTGTTGTCTTTGTGTGTTGAAAAAATTTATTTTATATTTGTTTTTGACAACCTTATGACACGGCCTGAAATTCTTCACATGTGCCTCCCCAACCTCTCTTCTTCAGCACTACAGCTCAGTGAGATCCCTGGCCTCCAACACTAGTCTTCTTGAATCTGTCTGTTGCCATCTCAGTGTAACCCCTTGTGAGATCTTCCAGCACATCATCCAATCACCTTGTCCTAGATCGGTCCCTCTTTCTGCTTTTATACACCTGTACCCTTAGGATTTTCTTTGGCATACACTGATCATCCATCCATTTTATGTGACATAGCCATTGTATTCATTGAGCTTTTACGACATCCTCATGGAGTGATAACTCTTCTATCCTGGCTATTTCTTACTATCTGTTCATCATCTTCCTTAACAGACCTAAATACTTGTACAATCTGTGTTTCAGTCCTTCTCAGTGTTTCTTGCTCCGTTTTTGGTAATGTCCACGTTTCATCTCCATAAACAACAGCCAGTTTAATGAGCGTCTTTCATATTTTGATTTTTGAGTAGTGACTAAATGAGCTGCTTCTCAATAGTCATACTGTAAGCATAGTATGCCCTATTTTCTATTTTTATCCTGTCATGTATTGTCGTGTTAATGCACCCTTCATTATCTAACCTGTTGCATAGATTTCAAATCTTATTAATTGCATTGAATGAATTACCATCAATGCATAGCTTATTCAGTTTCCTTTTCCTTTCTGATGCAGAAATTAGCATGTATTTATTGTTGCAGAAATTAGAATGTATATAGTGTTGCTGATATTTACAACCAATCCCATTCCAGTGGATTTTGATTTAGCTCTTTGTAAACCTCAACCAGCCATTATGTTGATCTAGGTATTGGGTCATTCCAAATCAAATCATCCAGCCAGAAAAAAATTTTATACCCCACCCTCTCAGATTATGACATTTTTTTTACAGCATCTATGGAGAAATATAACAACCCATATTTTTCATTTTTGCCAAATTCGCTTTAGTTTTTTTTAAAAAGATTTTTTGAAAAAAGTCCATTTTTAGCTGATTTGTTAGTCGCAGCGTGAGATCTAAAGGGCACTTTTCAATAAAAACTCTAGTTGTATGGTTATTATTTAATATTAAGTTATGAAACTCACAATACTTACTTCCAATTTCACAAGGATTCCAAATATAAAGTCTAAAATAACATTTAGACTCATATAAAACTTGTTTTTCCACTTCAAAGTTGGCAATTCTGAATTTTTTTTCTCTGTGCAGGCTTTTATGTAAATGTTTATAACTTTTTTCTGTCTCGTCCTATGAGGGCGAAAAAGGTCTTATTTGAAATAGGATGAAGTGTAATATAATAGCGTAAAATAAAAGTCATGGGTGTTTAATGACATGTCAAAAAAAAAAAAACTTTATTTGACACCCGTGATCTCAGATTTTGATGAAATCTTGGCATGTTTGTTCCTTTCATGGACATGAGTAACCATACAAAATTTTATTGCTGTATCTCAAACGGTTTAGGTTTTACAGCCTGTTAAAGGTTTTGGAATTTTGCGTTTTTTATAGATCGGATGGAGGAAGCTAAATTTGTTTTCGGATGGAAAATATATTAGCCTATATTGTCCTTGTTTACCAACCAATGTTGATGAAAATTTTTATGAATATATTTTAATATATAAAGAATCCAGAAAAAAATAAATTACACCAGCAACTACCTACACGTGGTCAGGAAAAAATCCTAAAATGTTATTTAGAAAATTTTTAAATGAAATAGGAGTTCCACGCTAAGTGTAATGTCTTCAAAAGGGAAAAGGATAATAAAAAAAATTTTTTAAATTTTTGTTCTACAATATATACTCTAAAAAAAATAAAACTGTTGTTTTTTTTCACTCCTTCATTATTTTTTTACTTCATAGATAAAAATAATGTTTAAAATTCATTTGTTTGCCCGCAGTTTGTTAAATTAAAATTTGTGAAGAAACAGGATTTTAAAACAAATAAATAATAAAGTAAAAATTATAATTACAAAGTTGGGCGTAGCCTATATTTACAATGTAAAATTGTATTTACAATGGAAAATTTCTTAAATGAAGTACGGAGTTCCACGCTAAGTCTTCAAAAGGGAAAAGGATAATCAAAAAAAAATTTTAGATTTTTGTTCTACAATATATACTCTAAAATGAAAAAAATAAATAAAAATGTTGGTTTTATAATGTTAATTAGGCCTGTACAGAAAAAATTATTAATTAAAAAATATCCTTAATTAATTAATTAATAGAAAATTACATTACGATTTAATTTAGTTTTAGAAACGAATTCTTCTAAAATGTAGTCAACTCACTAGCAACTTTTATTTCAAGAAAACTTATTATAAGCAAAGCAAAGAACTTATGTCATATATTGTTTGTGAAGGAGCAGGAAGAGAATGTATGCTAAGGTATTGTGACAAGTCTCCATCAAAAGATAACATTGTCCAGTTTTTACAGTCAAAATTTGAGGTCTACGATGACCCTGTCGAGTACAGTCAGTGGGTTTCGACTGACCGAACTGAAACGATACGGTGCTTGAGCACAGTTGCTGAGTTTATTGATAAGTTAGTAGAAAAACTGAACAAGTTAATACCTCATTTACACATTGCCAAATCACAAGCTTCATTTTTTAAAAGTTTAAAGGAAACGGTTTCCTCAAATGTAACTGTTATCTCAATGGATTTTAGTGAAAATTATGCTTTCATAATACAAGAAGAGGCTCAAGGTTACCACTGGTCCTCAAATTCATGCACTATTCATCCTGTCATGATTCACTGCAAGGATGCAAGCAATGAAAAACTGATTTTACCTCTTTGTGTCATGTCTGACGACCTTAAACATGACGTGAGTATGGTATATGAGATCCAAAAAACTGTAACTGCCTTTCTGAAAGAGAACTACCCACATATAACAAACATTCACTATTTCAGTGATGGATGTGGTGAGCAGTATAAAAATAAATATAACTTCATGAATTTGTGTCTGCATGAGAAGGACTTTCAAATAAAAGCTCAGTGGTCATTTTTTGCAACCAGTCACGGTAAAACAGAATGTGACGGAGTAGGGGGTACTGTAAAACGTTTAGCTAGGAAGGAAAGTCTTCAACGACATCTGGACAGACAAATTATAACAACAAATGAACTTTTCGAGTTTTACAAATCCAACATTACAAATATTAACTTCCAACTTATTTCTAAAGAAGCGGTCGATTCAACTTGCCTGGCTATGAAAAATCGCTTCAAAGATGTTCAAACTCTTCCAGGAACAAGATCATTCCACAGCTTTCTGCCAATAGATGATTTGGAACGACTGAGGCTAGAAGAATCAGCAATGATGAAAAACGAGCTCTCACTTTCAACTTATGTAACAAACAGCAAACTTTACTTGTGAAAATAGATGACTTATATCCTGGATGTTTCATCGCTTGTGTTTATGACAGCTTATGGTATTTTGGTATGGTGAGTGAGGTGAATGCAAAAGAAGAAGATGTCACTGTAAAGTTTTTACATCCTCATGGACCATCACCATCATTTTTCTGGCCCAAGAGGGAAGATGCGTGTGCGGTACCCATCCCTCATGTCATTGCAATTGTGGATCCCCCAAAAACAATGACTGGAAGAACTTACCAATTCTCTCAAGAATGCATGATACTTGTTCAATCACGTTTTCCAAACACTGGAGAAAATTAAAGAACAATGACCTAGAATATGAAATATTTTTAATAAGTTTTGTAAACAATACATTTTCCATTCCCACATACATTGTAAATATATGCCTAACTTTGTAATTATAATTTTTACTTTATTATTATTTATTTGTTTTAAAATCCTGTTTCTTCATAAATTTTAATTTAACAAACTGCGGGCAAACAAATGAATTTTAAAAATTATTTTTATCTATGAAATAATAAAAGGTTTGTAAAAGGGACCCAGCAGTTATCCTCTCTCCCAACATCAGAGGTGGATTTACATTGTGAGGGGCCCTGTGCGCTGAGCATTTTTGGGGCCCCCTAGTCAAAAACGAAAAACTAAATATGTCACAACAAATTTACAGTACAATTGTTCAGTTTTATTTATAGTCTGTGAAAATAAGAACTGTAGAAAAATAAAAGTATTTTCTTGGCCTATATATAAGAAAGTACAAAAATAATTAAAGATTGTAAAAAAAGGATCTAAGGCATTTAATTTAAATCGAAGTAATAGATTCAAATAATACACAAGGCTTTTGACACACAGTTTACTGAATTATCAAATTGTTTATTCTAAAACACAAATCTCAGACTTTAGGCTAACAATTTTAAACAAGTATGTTTTATTTGATTTTTACCCTAAGTTAAATGAACTTTTTTCTAGCTTTATTTCTTACAAAATTGTCTATCAATTTGTCATAATTTATTTCTTTCAAAGCCTCATTTTGTATATATAAAATTGCTAAGCTACTTAAGTGTTCTTGGCTTAAAGATGATCTAAAAAATGTTTTTACTCTTTTCAAACACTGAATGAACGTTCTCCTGATGCATTTGAAATCGGAAGTGTCATGAAGATCTGTAGAATAGTTTTGACATTAGGAAACGTTGCACTTAAACCATTATTTATAATTCTGTATAAATCTACAGGTGATTTAAGCCATTTTGGTTTAATTTCAGTCTCTTCTTCTTCCTTACTATCACTTGATGAGGCCTTTTTCTTGGTGTTTGTTTCGTTTTTTCTTCCTGTTGTTTCTTTTCATTCATATCACACTTTGACTTTGACTTATCATCTTCTGTCACTAAATACAAAAAGTGACGAAGTTCGTCTTCAAAATAGTTTGCGTCTATATTATCAGAGTACATTTCAATTAGTTTCTCAATATCGGTAGATGCTGGGTCAGTATCACTGTATTCATCAGAGTCAGGGAAGATACATTTAAATAAATCAAATATATTTTTTAAGGCTTCTGATCTCCTCTGAAGTTGGACAACAAGCTGGTCGCATAATATACTGTATAAGTATAAGTATACTGTTATAAGTTTCAACAATAAACTTCTGAGAGCCTTCCAACACTGTGTCATTGCTGGTGTCTTCATCAAAAAATGATTTTCTTTTTGAGACTCGTTTTTTGTTGATCTCATCTTTATTGACTGCTCCGTCAGTTAAAAGTAAAGCCTGTTTTTCTACATTTTTACAAAGTCGTTTCTGACCTTAACAATAAATGGTGTGAGAGCACTTAATTGGTTTATAGCTGACACTACAGTTCCATGTTCGGCTTGCAGAGATTTGCTTACTCTATTAATTCGTGCAGCAAGCGATTCCAAAAAATGGTTAAAACTGTATTATCGTATTTTTTAAAGTGATTAGCTAGTGATTTTGCTTCATGTCTCGTAGCTGGTTTTTCACCCGACTCTTCAGAAATTTTAAGAAGAGCATTCTTTATGTCATTGTAACTCTCTTTTAAAGGAACAACTGCGTCCGCTCGAGCGGACCATCGAGTATCACAGATTTTTTTAACTGTTTTTCGTTTCTTAATACCCTCACTTGTACTTTCTAGAAGGTGCGTAAGGACTTGCCATCTGTGTGGTGATCCTGAAAAAAATGTGTAGATCTTCTGAACAAAATCAAAATACTGTATTGCACATTGACAACATTCTGCAGGACTGTTCCCGACTAAATTTAGCGAATGGCTGGAGCACGGAACATAAAGAGCTGTAGGGCTATGTTCCTTTATCCTCGCTTGCAAGCCAGTGTATTGGCCAGCCATGTTAGCTGTTGTATCAAAACTCTGCCCACGGCAATTTCTTATTTCTAATCCCAAATCTTCAATTTTCTGTAAAACGCTCAATATAAAATGCTCAACTATCTCGCCTGTATTGTTTACATATCTTAAAATTACTGTAAGTTGATCTGTGTGACTTACGTCTGGTATCGAATCTACTACAATAGAGAAATAAATACTGTATTTTATTTCTTTAACAAAGCTGTTCTGAACTTGGTTTGCCATAAGAACTAAACATTCGTCATAAGTTTGGTGGGATAAGTAATTAGTTCTGCCTGAACCACAGTGCTGATACTTATCTAAGTGATTTTTAAGAAATTCATCAAATTCTGCTAAGTATTCTAAGCACGTAAAAAAATTACCCTGTCTTTTTGATAACTCAGATTCTTTATGCCCTCTAAACGGAAGGCCTAACTTTGCTAATAGCTTAACAGTTGCTACTACTCTGTGCAATATTTGTCTCCAATACATGCACTCTTTATCAATTTGTGTCGCCAGGTTAGTATCAATTCTGTTCTTTGAATTACTTCTCTTAATAAAAGTAAACATTGCCGTAGCATGCATTTTGGAACATTCATGTTCTTCCAGTAGCCTGCTAGCACATGCCCAGTTTGAAAAACTGTCAACAAAGGAATTTTTATCTTTTTTGGGTCTGGAAATAACTTGCACACATAACAATACGCACATTTTGAGGTTTCAGAGAATATTAACCATTCTCTTCGTTCTTTGGCTCCATTTTTTTTGACCCGATAAAAATGGCTCTCATTTAAATTCCTATAATATTGTTTTCCTTTATCCATGTATTGTTTTTTTACATTTTTTAAATTCCCAACACTTTTCGGTTTGTTTATAAGGTAATATTCAACCATATCTTGAGTTAGATGTCGTGGCCACAATGCTATATCTTGCGGGTACGGGTATGGGATTGGCACATGTTCTACTGAGGTAGGGCATGCAACAAGAAAATCATTACCATCAGTCGCATCAGCGGCTTTGTGTTCTGTAGGCCTAGTTTGATTTAAGCTAACTGGCTTTACACAAGGTAAATTATCATTCAATTGACTTTTGTCGATGTTGTAAATTAGTTCATGTTCTAATTGCTTAGGCCTACCTGAAGTATCTTCACACTCTTCACTAACCGTAATTTGCTCTACAGTGGTTTCTAGATGTAAAGACGAAGAAGGTGCGTTGTCATTATTGCCAGTTGCCTCGTCAGATGCCTTGTCATTTCTAGATTTTAAAAACAAACAAACTGTCTTTTTGCTTAATTTCTAATTCGTGTTTTATTTTCTGTCTTTTCCTCTTCTCACTTCCTGAGCAATAATTCTGTTTCATTATTATGGTTTTAGGTAGATTAAACAATCAAAATTTATAAAACAGTTCAATTACTACACAATGCACTCGCTCAATATTTCACACTAACTAGGTTATGTTGAAGTTTTCACTGTTGCTGCCAGGTGCACAAATTTTATCAGTGCTGCCACACGTACAACGGTTGATGAACAGTGCATATTCGACTGAAACCAGTGTTCCAACTTCACGAAACAAAATTTGATGCTAATCGTGCGAACTTCATGTTGATTGCAAGTATTGACGTAGAGGGATGCAACATCACCTTTACGACGTAAGAGGTACTAAAATGCGTGAACGCCGCATTTTAGTTCCTGGACAGGAAAAATTTAGGTGTGATAGCAGTTATCGCCATATGTTTTTAGGTGTTAAGAAATACATACCTAATAAAGAAAAAAATATATTTCTTGTAGAAAATAAATTTTATTTAGCATATATATTTAACATTTTACTGTACACAAATACTATAAGTAACGTATTTACATTTTAAGTTTTTGCTAGTGTCGTACATATGGCGATAACTAATTAATTAGTCTATTCAATGACACAGTTACTGCCACCGAACAAACTTATGAAACTTTCGAGTTTCTAACACTATTCGATATTTTTTTAATTAACGAAATGCCCACAGGTGGCGATAACTACAGAGGTGGCGACGACTGTGGTCTCTACCCTACATGTTACATGTTGTCATGGCCTCATGGAATCGATATAATTTATTCTTCTTTCACGTTTGTCATATATAAAAAAAAAGTAACGTACAATTTTGTATAGATTTATTCATTAAAAAATTCAGTTATAAAGGGGCCCCCCTTTATAGCGGGGCCCTATGCGAGCGCATACTCCGCATACCTTTAAATCCGCTACTGCCCAACATTTCTGTGTTCTGGCCAAAAAAATGTTTTTGATGGCCAGTGAGGATGCATAAAATTGATGTAAGCATCTTGGTTGTCATCATCTAGCTCCAAAATTAGTCCAATATAACACTTTTCTTCATAGACACAGCCTACATAGGTATTTGGTTGTAGATTTGGAAGTTGCAGTTCTTGTGAAAATCTATATCTTAAGGAAAAATCTTTGTAACTGCTGATACGTTTCGCTGCTATTTCGGTTTTGGATAGTGGTTGGAAATAATGGAAGGATCTTGTGCCAATAACAGTTTTATGATCACTAAAATGCAGAGTTAACATAGGTTCTACATTTTTTGTATTGTCTGTATTGAATTGAAATGTTATTTTTGATAAATGCTGGTCACAAATCTTGAACATTTCTTCTGGTGTACAAATCTGGTCTTTATACTTCCATTTTTTTCTACAGTTGTCACAAATCTTTTTTCCAGGAATTAATGTTATTCCTTTTTTCTTTTTACTTCTTTGGCATATTTAAGAGATATTGGTCTTAAACCTGTTTTGATGACCTTTTTGTAGACATTGTTGGGTCGCAAACGCTTTTTTGGTTATTTTCATAATATTCAGTATAGTAGAGATAATGATCTAAATATAAATTGGAACTAGGTGTCAATGTTTTTCCTAACGTCCATAAGAATTGCTTTAACTACATCTGGTAAATTTGAAACCAACAGTACGGTATTTCTTTCTTATCTGTAAAATTTGTGTTATGACAAACAGAATGAGTGATCAGCACCACATTACACTGTTCTTTAGGTAGTAACAAGTCTTCATCTGAACTCATGATTATACATAGATAGTACAGTAATAAAGATATAAAAATGCCAATCTTTGTTTTAAACTGCACATTAATGGTTATTAATGAAACATAATAGTACTAAAATCAGACCAAATGATTGCTGAACCCAGTGGCGGCTGGTGGTTCCAAATTTTGGTGGTTGTAATAGTTGGTTGTGTTGGCAGGTGGAGAGGGTGGGAGAGGGGGTAAAATGACACATTAAACAGGGCGCAGACCAACATATCTGCATCATACATAGTACTGTCGTATAGAAAAAAAATAAAAAGTTACTGTTTTCCCCCAAAAGAGAGCTGTTAATGATAATGGAATGATCTATCAGTATGTCTACCTATGCCAGATCCCATGTTCCCACATACTCATGAATGATGCTACAAGCATCACTAATTGTGCAGTAATCAAATACTAAATATGCAGAGAAAAGAAAAAGTTAAACAGAATCGTGCTTTTTATGCTGATAAAATAATACACAGATTTGAAAGCGATCCTTGTGTTTACAAGAAATAAAAAAATAAGAACAGAAAATTTATAATAATAGGCTAGTTATTCTTAAAAGACTCATTTGAGCTATAAGAACAGATTTTCCCTGTATATAAACTGCAAGTCACATAAATTCAACTACATAAAATATTACTTGAAAACTCTACTCTAAAAGAGAAGTGAGTGGAATACTGTCTGCTTTGATTTACGAACAGTAAGAAAAAATAAATCAGTACACAATATTAAAAATTTCACAAATCTTTCAATTTTTAAAAGAATAACTTTATAATATACATGTCTTTATTTTCAATTATTTCCTGCACTGGCCTTTGCAGAAAAGGAATTTCTAAAAGGTTCTTAACACTGTTCATTTTAAACTAATAAAAAACACGTTTAAAAGCACACAGCAGCACTTAACAAATAAAAAAATACTTAACATACAGTTAGGCCTAATTAATAAAAGTTGATTGACACGTAATTATCACAATCACAGTTATACAAAATTATAACTATAATTTTATAACCTCAAAAACAACGAGCACACGTTTACTTTGAACCAACGTAAACACTAAACCTCACACAATCAAGAAGGCTGTGCTGACTTCATGACAGAATTAAAGATGCACTACAGCGCTGTTAGTGGAACATTGTGGAAACTTTGCAACCACCTAGCTTACATTGGGAACATAGGGCAACTGTGAAGAGAAATGCACGTCTTCCCATATGTTTGTGTAGTAAGCTATGCCATATACTGTTCCAGTTGCAAGCGGGCTACAACCACCAGCCTGTGCGCCACATTTGAATTTCACGTGAACATTACCCCATAGAATCTAATACGTTTTCCGTTGAAATTTATGACACTTTTAACTGCTTAATGATTTCATATATTATTTTATAGTTTAATTATTCTATATTGGTGGTTGTGCAATGCTGCAACCATAACACCAGCCGCCACTGGCTGAACCAGAATCAGATGAATCAGACTACTCTCTGTAGTTTGTATGTTTGGTCCAAACACTACTGTCCCCTGTTACACTGTATAAATTTATAGATAATAAAAAAAAAAAAACTATTTTACACAAAATCACTTCAATGTACACACTTGTTTACAATGAACAAATTATGCACTGTTTATATGCTACTGCAACTGTCACAACAGTGTCACAGAGCAATGTACCTTTGACTGGCTGCCTGTACAGACATGTAGTATTCATGTTCTAACTTGTCCTGCCCTGTTGTAAGTCACTCATGCAAAATATTTCGATGAAATATCAAATGTAAACTTTGTACTTAAATTATAAAATGATGACATTAAATACCCATGACTTTTATTTTATGGTATTATAGTAGCCTACATTTCATCCTATGCCTATAAAGAAAAGTTATATTGGACTAATTTTGGAGCTAGATGATGAGAACCAAGATGCTTACATCAATTTTATGCATCCTCACTGGCCATAAAAAACATTTTTTTGGCCAGAACACAGAAATGTTGGGAGAGAGGATACTGCTGGGTCTCTTTTACAAACATAATTTGCTGCATAGATGTAGCCTACCTGAATTAAGTTCTCAGGTGGGCCGAATGGTTTTCAGACTATCCAAAAAAAGTATTCAAAATATTAATGCTGCCTGGCCAAGGAAAAATTAAGTTTCATATCAATCAAGAATCACCTGTATATATTATAAATATCCTGTAATACCATTTAAACTGAAAAGGTAAGCTAACTCAACAAGTAAATACCTAAGCAAGTTATTATTTTTAAAGTATGGACAAATCTTCTTTAAAATCTATTTTTTTTTTAGTTTTGTCAGGTAGTTAGGCCTTGTTACACTGATAAGCCTAATTTTAACTGACGGTTTTAGTTTAGAAAAATATAAGTATACCTTAAGTAAAAAAATCCTCATTGGCCACACAAGATAGGGTACTATGCAAAATATTTCAATAAAATATTAAATATAAACTTTGTACTTAAATTATGAAATGATTTCATTAAAACCCCATGACTTTTACTTTATGCTATTATATTACATTTCATCCTCTTTCAAATGAGACCTTTTTCGGCCTCATAGGACCAGCCAGAAAAAAGTTATAAACATTTACATAAAAGCCTGCACGGAGAAAAAAATTCAGAATTGCCAACTTTGAAGTGGAAAAACAAGTTTTATATGAGCCTAAATGTTATTTTTGACAGTATATTTGGAATCCTTGTGAAATTTCAAGTAAGCATTGTGAGTTTCATATCTTAATATTAAATAATAACCATACAACTAGAGTTTTTATTGAAAAGTGCCCTTTCGATCTCGCCCTGCGACTTAACAAATCGGCTAAAAATGGACTTTTTTCAAAAAATCGTTTAAAAAAACTAAAGCGAATTTGGCAAAAATGAAAAATACGGGTTGTTATATTTGCCTAATAGATGCTGTAAACAAAATTTATGAAAATCTGAGAGGGTGGGGTGAACACCCCTGGATGATTTGACTAGGATTGACCCTATTATCATTATTGTCATATGATAGTGATAATAACTATAATATGATAGTGTAAAAAATTATAATTTATGTATTTTTTACATTGTATTACATTTCCAGAAGAATGGTGTCCAAGTATTTGAAAAAGAAAATAGTACAGATGGAGTGATTATTAACATAATCTGAGGTATATAAGTATTAACTTTTTCTTATATCAACAGGGCTAACATGGGAGATGTTTCTTGTGTTTTCATCATCATCATCATCATCATCATCTTCTTCTTCTTCAAGGATTAAACCAAGGATGGGTTTGTTCCAGTCTCAAACAGGCAAAGCTGTCACTCCAGCGCTTCCTCGGACATCCCACACCCCTCCGTCCCCTTGGCTTATAGTTCCATAGTTGTTTGACTAGTAGTCCTTACTTGAGACAATTTAGTAGTGAATATGCCCCCTGGATATGTTACTAGCATATCGCAGGGTAAGTCGTATGGTGGGGCTGCAACCTTCAGGCTTAACGTCCAGCCCAATTTTCTGTCTGGGTGTTCTCCCATAAACTGGCTGTCTTACTGGACTAAAGAGACCAGTTTCTCCTGTTGAGATATCCTTACGGATCTTTAATGTGGTGGTTTCTCCTTACCTCCCACATCCTACGTCGTTGATCAATGGAAGGTTATCTGTCTTTAGGAGCAATTTCTCACCCCAAGGGCAAGAGGGTGCCCTAACCTCTACTTGACAGTGACAAGTAGAGGAGGCACAGCTTATACCAGCTGTCACGCGGTCTCCATAGCCGTGGTGGTGTGGCTGGATATTTTCCTTCATCAAGGAATGAGACCATAAGGCATTACTCATCCTCTTCAGTACTTTGGGGTTCTTGTGTTTTGTTGTATGTACTGTTTACGTATAGTTTTATAAATTTATGAAACCGTGTTATCTAAGAATTTTGTGTGAAGCACTTGTTAAGTGTATCACTAATGTATTATGAATTTGTGTATATTGTGGTTTGTGCCCTCCCCTTATGTTTCAGCCATGTATGTGATGTGGTGGGAACGACACAACTTGCTGAAGTCCTTTCTTCTTTTGCCATTGTTCCTTCATTGTGTGGCTAACCGTCGTCTGCTCTTCCACTGATGATACTCTCTTGGTTTTCCTTCGGTTTTCTTCAGACAGATCCCTTACCTCCACAGTTTTCTTTCTAAACTTTTCTGTTTCATATGTCTTCCTTTCTGATTATATATTTTTCTATATCCTGATGGACGTACTTCACCCACGGATCTTGTTTCTTTCTATTCTCCTAGAAGGCGAGGACCGTGTTTGGTGTTTTTTCTGGTTCTGTTTTTGCCTGGTAGGACAGTGATTTGGATTTGTTCTGTATTTTGTGCTTTATCTTGCACTTTATTAAGCATTTATTCATTTTCTTGTATTGTGACCAATAGAGAGGCATTTAGGGTTCAAATAAAAATTACACGCTGAAAAATAAAAATTTACATTTAGGATATTTTTTATTGTACTGTGCCCCATGTCATATGTGGACAAGTGGAATACTATTTTATGGCCCCCCACAGCTAGTTATAAAATACTGTGGCAGTGGTGTATGAAAAGTAAAGTTTCCTTAGAAATTTTGAACGCTGTAGCCGTTCAGTGGTAAAGGTAGAGTAATTGACTAGTACATATAGCTGGTCTTATTTTTCTCCAACTGATTCAACTAAAGTTCTGTTTTTCAACTAAGTAGTTTTTGTGGCAAGTTAAAAGAACTGATGTTACAGAATAATGTTTCACCTCTTTTTGCAGTAATATGTTTGTGGAGCAGTCATGCACATGATACACCAAAAATTCATGTGGCAATATCCAATAGACCATAGTGTGTTCGCAGCATTTTGTGTGTCTGTATGTCAAGGGCTCTCCACCAGGGAAGTTTTTCACTTAAAAAATACAAAATAACGTTAAGAAAAATTCCGTTCTTGTTTCTGGGTTTACCCAAACAAATAATGTGTATAGAAAACATAAAAGGGTAAATATTGTTAGCATGGCTGGGTAACACACGTTTGTGACTCAAAAATCAGCAGGTAAGGGAGTAAGGTTAAGGTTAAGCTGTTTTGATTTTATTCTGATTTTCGAGAGACAATTGACATTAAAACAGCTTTTTGCAAGAAACGAGGGTTAGGTTATGTGTACTAACTTAATTCAGGAAACTGGTAGGTCCCTGTAATCAAATAATTAGAACATTTTTATAAATGTAACTTTGAGAGAACAAATTAAAGACATATGACAAAACATAATTTAAAAAACCTGGAATGTTTTTAAGGCAATCAGTTAGTTGTATGGAGTAGGGTAGTGTCTTGTTTTGTGTTAAAATTATCGTAGTAAAACATGTTCATTTGTTCTTAGATTCTGAAGTAGACCATTTAACGTGGGCATTACAATTTTTTTTACTGTAGTTCCATAACTGTATACTCTTAATGATAATATGATGTATTTATAATACACAAACACTTATTGCTTACTAATGGTACCTTTAATCTCAATCTTCTATTGTGGTGTATTCATTAGTCATAACTAAAGGTACCATTCGTAATCTAAACTAACTAATTCGTACACTGATTAATGATCGTGAAACGTACGTTTGTGTCCATAGTTTCTCGAGAATTCGTTTTTTGTAAATAGTGATTGTTTTACAATATTGTGACCGCGAGCGGTCAGTGTATATGTCCTGACGATGGTCTGTGACCGAAATCGATCGAAATTAAGAATCTGATTAATTAAAACTTTATTATAAATCATATGTATGGTACCTTTAGGTTATGAACAATGAATAAACCACAATAGAAGATTGTATACTCCTGTTCAAAACTTGTAGTTCATTGTATATGTTGAACGAACGTGAACCGTAACCGAATAAAGAGACTTCTCATGAGTCATTCCAAATCAAATCATCCAGCCTGAAAAAAATAATACACCCCACCCACTCAGATTTTCATGACATTTTTTTTACAGCATCTAATGACAAATATAACAACCCGTATTTTTCATTTTTGTCAAATTCGCTTTAGTTTTTTAAATGATTTTTTGAAAAAAAGTCCATTTTTAGCCGATTTGTTAGTCACGGCACGAGATCTAAAGGGCACTTTTCAATAAAAACTAGTTGTATGGTTATTATTTAATATTAAGTTATGAAACTCACAATACTTACTTGAAATTTCACAAGTATTCCAAATATAAAGTCAAAAATAACATTTAGACTCATATAAAACTTGTTTTTCAACTTCAAAGTTGGCAATTCTGAATTTTTTTCTCCGTGTAGGCTTTTATGTAAATGTTTATAACGTTTTTCTGTCTGGTCCTATGAGGCTGAAAAAGGTCTCATTTGAAAGAGAATGAAATGTAATATAATAGCACAAAATAAAAGTCGTGGGTATTTAATGACATCATTTTATAATTTAAGTACAAAGTTTACATTTGATATTTCATTGAAATATTTTGCATAATACCCAATCTTGTGTGGCCAATGAGGATTTTTTAAAATTAAGGTATACTTATATTTTTCTGTACTAAAACATTCAGTTAAAATTAGGCTTATCAGTGTAACAAGGCCTAACTACCTGTCAAAACTAAAAAAATATAGATTTTAAAAAAGATTTGTCCGTATTTTAAAAATAATAACTTGCTTATGTATTTACTTGTTGAGTTAGCTTATCTTTGCAGTATTAAATAGTATTACAGGATATTTATAATATATACAGGTGCTTCTTGATTTATATGAAACTTAATTTTTCCTTGGCCAGTCAGCATTAATAATTTGAATACTTTTTTGGATAGTCTGAAAAGCATTCGGTCCACCTGAGCACTTAATTCAGGTACAACTATGCAGCAAATTATGTTTGTAAAAGGGATCCAGCACTTATCCTCTCTCCCAACATTTCTGTGTTCTGGCCAAAAAAATGTTTTTGGTGCCCAGTCAGGATGGATAAAATTGATGTAAGCATCTTGGTTGTCATCATGTAGCTCCAAAATTAGTCCAGTGTAACATTTTCTTCATAGACACAGCCTACATAGGTATTTGATTGGAGATTCGGAAGTTGCAGTTCTTGCAAAAAGCTGTATCTTAAGGAAAAATCTTTGTCACTGCTGATATGTTTTGCTGCTATTTCGGTTTTGGATCGTGGTTGGAAATAATGGAAGGACCTTGTGCCAGGAACAGTTTTATCATCACTAAAACGCAGAGTTAACATTGCTTCTACATTTTTTACATTGTCTGTATTGATGAATTGAAATGTTATTTTTGATAAATGCTGGCCACAAATCTTGAACATTTCTTCTGGTGTACAAATTTGGTGTGTATACGGCCATTTTTTTCTACAGTTGTTACAAATCTTTTTCCAGGAATTAATATTATTCCTTTTTTACTTTTTACTTCTTTGGCATATTTAAGGGATATTGGTCTTAATCCTGCTTTGATGACTTTTGTGGACATTCTTGGGTTATATTGAACTACTATACCGAATATTATGAAAATAACCAAAAAACGTGTTGCGACCTTGGTTAAAAATGTTTTAAAAAACCAATCTTTAAAATCTATATTTTTTTAGTTTTGACAGGTAGTTAGGCCTTGTTACACTGATAAGCCTAATTTTAACTGAATGTTTTAGTACAGAAAAATATAACTATATCTTAATTAAAAAAAATCCTCATTGGCCACAGAAGATAAGGTACTTCGCAAAATATTTCAATGAAATATCAAATGTAAATTTTGTACTTAAATTATAAAATGATGTCATTAAATGCCCATGACTTTTATTTTATGCTATTATATTACATTTCATTCTCTTTCAAATGAGACCTTTATCAGCCTCATAGGACCAAACAGAAAAACGTTATAAACATTTACATAAAAGCCTAGACTGAGAAAAAAAATTCAGAATTGCCAACTTTGAAGTTGAAAAACAAGTTTTATATGAGTCTAAATGTTATTTTTTAACTTTATATTTGGAATCCTTGTGAAATTTCAAGTAAAAATTGTGAGTTTCATAACTTAATAGTAAATAATAATCATACAACTAGAGTTTTTATTGAAAAGTGCCCGTTAGATCTCGCGCCGCGACTAACAAATCGGCTAAAAATGGACTTTTTTATCCAAAAAATCATTTAAAAAAACTAAAGCGAATTTGACAAAAATGAAAAATACGGGTTGTTATATTTGTCATTAGATGCTGTAAAAAAAATGTCATGAAAATCTGAGTGGGTGTGGCGTGTACACCCCTGGATAATTTGACTTGGACGGACCCTCATGTCGTTTTCTCCAACGGGAGCATGTCGTATTATCTAGTGAGTTCCTTACTGGATGGCATCTCATCCAGTTTAACCCAGCCCTGTTCAGTGTGTTTAATACAGGTGGTTTGGCTGACCTATATTGGAGACTCGTTCTAAAAAAAATCTCGTAAATCAGTGAGATCTTTCTACCATGTTTAGGCGAGTTTAGGTTCACCCGATGTTTAATTATCAGATGTACCCTGTACTGAGACTGATTGCTCCGTGGCGTTTCGATCCCTGGAATCTGGCATCGTCCTCAAAATATGTGATCGGCGTTTACAGGACCTAACACCACGTCCACAGCTTCTGAAAACTTTAACGTTAAGTGAAACATATTACGATGGAGGCAGTCGCAGTAAAGGGTTTACCTGATAGACACTACCCACGACTAGGAGTTTTAAAGAGCTTTAATTGTGTAGGACCCTGATTGTCTGGATTGATTTCAATAGGGATGAATGTGGGTAATCAGAAATCCAGAGAATTGGATAATTCTGATACTTCATTTCTTACCTAATGAGTATCTGCAAAAAAAAAAAAATACATTTATTTCAGTAACATTAAAAAAAAAAAAAACATGTAGTACTGGTAGACAAAATGCGAAATAATAATTACGAAACCAACGGAAAAATAAAACACGGAAGGATACGCGAATGAAATTTTATAAACTTGAAACTTGTGAACACTTGAATGGCATGCCCGATATCCGTCTACCTGTGGCTGCCTTGGCAGACCGAGGAGGAGATGGATTCTGGAACAGGTCTAAGGCCTAGTCCTTGGAGTGGTGATGATGATGACAAACGGAAAAAATAAATTAGATCATGTCAATGAAAGTCGTAGATTTTTATAATTGCTTACAGTTCATTAAAAGAAATAAAAAAGTAAGCGTAGAAAAGAATTATAAAAATTACAAAAATACAGATTTTGAAAAATAAAAGTAATATATTTGTTTCAATGGTTCATTTGTCAAGGTCAGTAATTTAAACATACTATGTGGTAGGCTCGATGTTTCTCTCGTCATAAGGTATTTTGTCTGTCGAAATTAAATTTGTGAATAGATAAATGTGTAAATAATATGAACCGTGCTTGTGAATTGTAAACAATGCAAGATTGCATCGATTTAATGACAAACATTGGTGGTTGAAATACTACTGTTATTAATTTTTTTTTTAGGATTTTCTGTTGAAGCAAATCAATATTACATCAATATAATGTTTCTAATACTTTATTTTTGTTTGTTTTGTAAATTGCGTATTGTAAATTCCAGCAGTCCGGATTATGGGACGTTTTGATAATCGGCGTGTAACTATAATGCTCATCAGTTTTAAAGAATTTTTTACTTCCATGTTCCGTAAGGAAATGGAAGTATGGTGAATGCGAAAAAAATCGTGTTCGAGATAAGGGCTGATTCTGATTGTACTATGCTCAAAACATGAAGAAAATTCATTTTCCGAAAGTGTCTGTGTAGAATTTTTTATATGGCGAACTGTAATTGCCGCAAATTCAAACAGAATCAAATAATTTTTTGTATATGTGTTCTTGAGTTGTAGAGGACTCGAGGCCTATTGATTTTGGTGAAGATCGGTTAAGGGGGAGGGGTAGTTTACCTGCAACGTTTTACGTTTTGACAAGAGTAAAGTACTTAAAAATTCATTTAAATTGTTTCAAACAATGGTAATTGTCAAAAATAAAAAACATTTTGTTGCCAGGCAACCAGGTTGTTCGGTTAGGAGGGAGGGGTATTTTACCTGCATTGTTTTGTGTTTTAACAAGAGTGAAGTAGTTAATTTTAATAAATAAGTGTCCCGAAAATGAAGTCATATTAATCCACTGTAAAATGGTAAATGAGATAATTATAAATGGGGTGGGTAGTTGAAGGGGAGGGGGTGATTTTTTAAAAATTGCTGTGCTGAAATCAAGTAAAGTATGAATATTTAATTTTGAAGGATAAGATACATTAGAAATTACATAAATATGATAAAACTGTTACTCTATGAAAGTGTAAATATCATCAATGGTGGGGACAGTTGAGGAGGTGGGATAATTATCTACATAGTTCAGTTTATTTATAAGAATAAAGTACCTAATTTTTATAGATAAAGTGACTCGAAAATAACATTATATTAAACGACTACCCCGTAATAACAAAAATATCTATAAACAGTGAAAGTAGTTTGTGGGTGGGCGATATTGTTTTATAAATTATCGAACCGAATTCAAGTAAATGATGTTAAATATAAATCTTAGAACATGGAAGTCGTGTATGGTTCTCCTCACCGATATTTTAGGATTAAAATTAGATTTTCTGTTGAAGCAAATCAGTATTACATTATTGTATAATGTTTCTAATACTTTTTTGTTGTTGTAAATTGCCTACTGTAAATTCCAGGAGTCCGGATTATGGGACGTCAGGAGTCCTGACGATAATCGGCGTGTAACTATAATGCTCATCAGTTTTAAAGAATTAATTTTTTAAACCCTTTCAATATTTTAAATAGTTTTCTGCAGCTGTTCGATAATGCACAGTGCGGTTAAGAGGTGGTTACTTCAAGGGGGTAGGCAATTAAGGAACGCCTGTAGTCTCCCAGGACACAGCGTTACAGTCTCCAGTCTATTCTGTGTAACAACTCAAACCTCATTAAAAATCAAACATTTGAAAACTTGCCGATAATATTGTGACGTTACACGTGTACAGTGAATAAATTAAACAAATCTTTGTAAGCTCGCGCGTGTATTGGTTAATATTACAGAAATTTTAATCAAAGATGCGTTTCCCTTACTTGAGTCACGTTTCGAGCCTTATATGCAGTGCCGGATTATCCATAACACGCTAGTGTATGCTGTATCACCGGGTACCAGGGTCTCAGCTGTCAGCGGGGGCACCATCCAGACCTACATCACAATAACTTTTCGAAGATAATAAATGTGTAAAAAAAATGTCCTCAATCCAAAATCAGAAAAAGATATGTTCACGCTTTTCCACGAGTTCGCCGTTATGTTTCTTGTGTTCGGCTGAAGATGATAGATTCCATGATGTAGTTTGTCCACTCAAAGTATTAAACTTGAGTATTGATTGTAAAGTGATTGATTTATTTCCAAATATATGCATTGCTTATGACGATTCCAAAAGCTAACTGCGAATCTGAAAGATCATTTTGAGGAATTTTGCGATAAGACGATGGAGAAGACTGTCTAATGAAAGTGCTGAATGGAGAAAAATCGTTGAAGAGGTTAAAACCCATACTGGGTTGTACAACCCATACTATGGCGTTTTTAGTAACACCAGTAGAAGAAGAAGAAATTTTTGTGTAAGTAGTCGTCAAACGTTAGTCCTTTGTTCTGACACATCTGTTCTTTTTTTTTTCATGCGGTGGTCAGTTTGCCTTTTTCCCTTCCTATCAGGTATCAGTTATCAGGAGTATTAGTTAGTTAGTTATCAGGAGGTATCAGTTAGTTTCTTTTCTTGAGCTTTCTGTTGTTTGACATCCTCTGAACGTGTCCACTCCATCTTCACCTCTACATTTCGATCGTTTCAAACATTTCTGTGTTAATTCTCATGCTGCCATTGGGCGAACTCTTAAGACAGCAAGTAAAGGAACACGTCTGAAAATTGTACAAGGTGATGGCCTTTCCCACATTTCTTTATGGGTCTGAGAATTGGCCTTTAACGAAAGGGCAGGCCAGTCGCATCCAAGCGGCTGAAATGAGATTTCTCGGGCACGTGGTAGCGTATACTCTCCATGTTCATAGAAGAAACACGGATATACGGCAGGAACTGAATATTATGAGTATACTCGACAGGATCGCCCAGTATCGGCTGAATTGATGGCAACATCTTTGCCGAATGGATGACTGCCGCATCCCCAAACAACTATGGAACTACAAGCCGAGGGGACGGAGAGGTGTGGGAGGCCGAGGAAGCGCTGGAGTGACAAGCTCTAATATTTGCCTGTTTGAGGCCGGAGGAAACCATCCTCGGTTTAATCCTTGAAGAAGAAGAAGTAGAAGGTGTTGATGATGAATTCTCATCCTGTTCCTTTACCCTAGAATCCTAAACCGATTTTTCTGGCAAGTCTAGTCCAGACTTCAGTACTGCATCTGTTGTTTTTCTTCCTTTTCTCCTCATCAACCCGCAGTTTGGCGGGCCTACAGTATATTTCGTTCCAAATGTAACATGTTAATGACATTCTTCCTTCATTAATACCGTCCGTATGTTCTTGTCTTGATCTATCCGTCATTTTCTTAAACAGCGTAGTAGTGAACCAGGTACAGTGTCGCAGTTAATAAGCAGCCATATTATTCTTTGTTTACAGCAAAGTCGTCATTCCATCCGTTCTTATCAGAATTTCCTCATTCGTTAGGTTCCCTTCTTCCACGACGTTTTCAGTAAACGTCTCCAGCATCACACTTTGAATCTCCTCAAGCGTTTTCTTTTTTATCTTTTTTAAAGTCCAAGATTCTGAATCGTATTTACAAATGCTACAAACAAAACATCTTACAATTCGTATAAAGGTCACGCTTACAATATTTTTTGTACGATTGTGACTCTGAAAGTGTACAAAATGATTTTAAATGATTCATGTTTACCAGTTAGATGTTCAGCTAATTATGCCGGAAACAGTATTTGTCACAGACACTTTTTAATATCTACTTGAACGACATAATTCGGCGATGGACAGCTAACAGCTAAGGTTGACTCGGGAATATCACTTCAGCGAATATTCATGTGAAATCATTGCTTTATGCAGATGACAAGATAATGATACTGAAAACAAGACCAGTTACAGGGGGCGATATTTACGTTCAGTAGCATCATACAAGACTATGGGCTACAGACCTCTGCTGCAAAATCTAATACGATGGCATTTCAGGGCAGGTATCCTATAAGAACTATATAGCGATCAAAAATTTTAAATTCATAATTTTCTGATCGAGAAGTGCGTTTGCACACAGTCAAGTCACCAACCCAAGCCAGAGCAATAAATAAGGACAATTTAACAACAGTTCAACCCGACGCTAGCTACAAGACAATGAGAGAACGTCTGACATAACACAACAAAATGAAATGGGATCGACTTTGACAGACCAAGCTCAACTCAAATTTACGACACCACAACAAACCGAACAAAAGCAGAGTCCAGTGGCACGGATACGCAGAAATTGAAGCGAGCACATGCTGTAGGGTTAAATCGAAGCGTGTGAGCCTTAAGAAAGAGATACTCACTGACAAAGGATTTGGAAAGGTCTTACCATGTACGGAGACAATGCAGCGTACACCAAATGAATACAGTCGACGGTGTCGCACAGCATGAAAACAACGTTAGGATGACAACTGATATTTATGACGAGAGACCGTGGAGGCATCTCAGGATGACGACGAGCAAGAAGCTGTTAATTGGCAGAAAAAAGACGAAGGGTAGTCAAACAATGAACGAGACGCTACGTATTGTTAGTAAAGGAATAACAGCAGACCTTGGGAAACTCACAAGAACAAAGGTTTGACGGACAGGCGAGCAATTACTCTATATTCTCAGAAGTAGTGCGAAGCTTTCGCTGTGTATTTCAGGGGATGGTCGGTAGCCAACCAGAGTTTAGCATCTTCCGAAGAAGCAAGTGGAGAAAGCTGTCGTCATGGTGACAACTTGGACAGCGAATCAGGGAGTCGAGAACCATAGATCTTCACAGTGGAAGGAAATATGGGACCTATCGAGAACGACCATAGGCGTGGTGATAGGAAATTGCATTATGGTAGAAGACGTTTAATAAAAACTGTTTACGGGGTACGCGAGCTCTCAGTTATTCAAAAGTTACTTAGTTGTTCAATTTCTTTCAGTTATTCAGTTTTTCTCAGTTACTTAGTTACTCAGTCTTCAGTTTTAATCACAGTCTTACAAAACTTTATGTCAGTATTTCACTAAGTGTACAGACGTTTACCGCAGTAACGCGTAGTGCGAAGTGATATAAGAATCGCTAGATTCCGAGTTCAATACTATAAACTTCAAAAGTACTTTCGTCATGCAAACTAAACATTAACAAGTGAACTAACGACTCGATGTTAACTTTGGCGCGACAATTACAGACACAGTGATCGATATCAGAACGTAAGATGATTCAGATATAACCATCACGCGGACTCATGAATAATAAGTGACTCAACATTCATAACACTCGAGCTCAACATTGCACACATTTACGATCTAACTAAATAAAACGCAAATAGTCACATGAAGCAGTGTTGCAATAGACAGTTATTTGTACACAACCACTAAAATTAATGCACTTACGCAACACAGAACTCTATAAACTTTCATTATTAACGGGCAACGCCAACGGCAACGACACAGATCGGAAATGAATCTTATCCGCGAGTGAAGAGTGATAACGAACATCTAATCTACGGAACTTCTACTTACATGGGATCATCAGTGAACTGGAATTCTCACCGATGGAGTTTTGGATATTCACTATATCAAGTAAAGTCCTCATGATATTAATGCTATTATAATACTGCTGCTCTGTCTCTTTTCCAAGAACCACACTTTGAGAAACTATTTATATAAATCGTAATGATAATATTAAATATAAAAGCTACTCATCTGAGACAAAATGAACGCATTAGTGTAGAATGAATAATATTTGATTGTCTGTGTTTGTGTATATTTATTGTGTTGTATGTTATGTTTTCAGCGAGCAACGAAACGGATTTATATTGTAATTTGTATTCTTATGTGTTTTCTGAATGTATTTTCAGGTCATAATTTACATTTGTGTATCAGAAGTTTATTTGAATAATGTTTAATAAATAAGTATTTACTTGTTATGTATTTTATGCGTTCATTATTGTCACAAGCCTTAGTAACAAAACGCTAATGTTAATTGAATTGTTTTGTAATAATTTTTCTTATATCGTTTTATAACGACAGATAAAGAGTCTCAGTAATTATGCTAATCGATAATGAATACGCTTAATTATCAGAGTAATTAATATGTTTACATAATTAGATCAATTTGACACACTTAATCTAATTGAATAATTGAATTTGCATAAATTAGCATAATTACATTAAAACTAAGATAGGCATGGATAATCAGATTTTGGATCAGGTTAGACATGTTAATTACTTGGGTTGTAATACTTCATATGGAACTGATATTGATTGGGATAGTAAGCTAACACAATTTATACACATCTGTGGAACGATTCATAGGTCATTGAAAAATAAAACATGGAAAAGTACCCGAATGAAGTTTTATAAAACTGTGGCTGTTCCCACATTCCTGTATGGTAGTGAGACATGGACGCTCGGTAAAAGGAACGTGCAGAGGATTCAGGCGGCCGAAATAAAATTTATAAGAGGGACGCAAGGTTGTTCTCTCTTGGATCGGAGACGGAGCGAGGATATTAGACGTGATTTAAACATTGTCTCATTGCACCAGAAGATTGAAGACCACAGAAGGAGATAGTGTGAACACTTGAATCGCATGCCTGATATCCGTCTACCTGTGGTTGCCTTGGGTTATCGCCCTACTGGGAAGAGAGATGTCGGTAGACCGAGGAGGAGATGGGTTCCGAAACAGGCCTAAGGCCTAGTCTTTGGAATGATGATGATGATGATGACAGAATTTATCAAAATAGCAAGTCTCCAGCGCCTGTTTTTGAAGCCTCAGTTCGGCTCCCTTCAAAACCTCTTTTGTTCTACTATCGGATTCGAATTGATATTTTAAGCCATGGTTCGTATATACAACGCGTGTTCACACAGTTGCATCGCTGTAAACAAAACAAAATTTTTAATAAGTTATGTTTTCTCAAGTGTAGTAGAATCTTCAAGTAATTGGGTGTTATTCGAACTGATGACTGTTGCGGGGTTCAGGCACGGCTGATAACGCGGCCTCACTGAACTAGAGACATCACGAATCATTACACTTGCTACAATTGATTCTTTCGTCCCATTGAGTATCGAGGTTTGTGTAAAAAATCTCTGACGTGTCCTCGTAAAAAGAATACAGCAATGTGAAGTCTGGTGAACGGGGAGGGGTTGGGAGAAAACAGTGCTTCTATTCGCTCAGTCATGGCCGGCTCTAGTAGAAGGCCGGAATATTAAACGTGGCAACTTTGCGTCATAGTCTAATAAAATAGCTAAAATGAACATGTTATTTTTTTATTTAATTTCATACCATTACAAAATCATGAGTAGGCGTGTTTATAGCTAAATCTAAATTGTAGGTCTGTGCGCACTTGTACTATACGTTTAAGTTCAAGAAATGAGTGAAGTAGTGAAAGGCGTAATGAATTAGTTTTATTCGAATTATTGAATTCTTGTCATATGAATGAGTTAATTATTATATTTCTTAAATAATATAACAGTATTTTACATAGTACACTTTTATTTTGCAAAAAGTGAAGAATTATAATACTGCTGTTAACCGGCAATTAAAAATGACGCGATTTGATTATTGAAATACTTAAAATAAGAGATCGTCTAGTCGGCTTCAAACTATCAGCTGGTTCCAGTGTTGCCACGTTTAATATTCCGATCTTCTACTACAGCCGGCCATGTATCAGTCCACCCGTGTGGTAGAGTTTCGACAGTATAAGGTTCGTCACATCATAATGATAGTGAGGATTCGTTAGTGTCTAGACCACGTGATGTTAAAACAAAATATTCGTCTTCTTCTTTTTCTGCACTACAAGGATTAGGCATTTGCCTGTTCCGTCCTCACAAATTTACGACCACCGTTTTCGTGGTCTTCCTATATCTCTTCTCCCTCTTGGGTTGTAGTTAAGTATTTTTGTGTGTATTCTCCCATTTTCCATTCTATTTACGTGTTGTTTTCATCTTTCTTTATATTCAGTTATTTTTTCATTTATTGCATATACATTTCGTTCATTTCGCACGTCTTCATTTCTTAATAAATCTCTTCTTGTGCAGCCTTTGACCCGTCTCAAAAATCTCATTTTTGCTGCCTGTATTTTGCTGTCTCCTTTTTTTGGTATTTATCCAACTTTCACTCCCATACATAAGTACAGGTACAGCCATCGTTTTATAAAATTTTATCCTTGTGTCTTTTCGTGTTTTGTTATTAATGTTCTATTTATTGTGCCACATATTGCCTGGAACTTATTTATTTTATTTTCCATGTCATTGTCATAATTGTAGCTTGTGTCGCAGCCCAAGTATGTAGTAAAATTTGATACTTGTTCGATTGGCGTATTGTTGACAATTATTTTCGACCTAACGGGATACTTGCCTTGGAAAGCCATAACTTTCGTCTTATGCAAGGAAATTTTAAGATTATATTCTGGACATACTTATTTGATTCAGTCGGTGCACTGCCAGTTAATTTATCTTCACTCTCTTGTATTATTTTATCGTCAGTAAATAGTAACGTACTCAGGTAAGTATGTCGGTCTAGCTGGACTCCAGGATATTCCTTTAATTGCCGGTTTTTAAGAACATCGTCTATATATATATATATATGTATATATATATATATATTGTAAAATACTATAAATTCGTTGTATTTGATTGTGTGTTGCGCCTCACGTTGTTTGCGCCAATTATGTAAAGATTCAGAATGTGTAATAAAATAATCAATTAATTACGTAATTGACTGGTTATTTTTCTCCTCACGTAGTGGATGACAATTGGTAATGTTCAGTAATATAGGTTAAATATATTTTGTATTTTTTGTTTATTAAATTCCTTTATTCATTTCTTATTCACTTACCTAGTTTAATAGTTTAAATCTCGCCAAAAATGTACTGCCAACTTTTCATCAAATTTTTCTAACAACGCCAGCACTCGAAAATTGAAAAAATATTAGTTATTAGAAATAATTACTCATACTAAATTAATTCCATTCAATAATCCTTTATTTACTTTTGAAATTCTTTTCTTTTCTTCTGAAGTTAAAATAAATAAAATACTTCTTAATTTGAATTCTCCGGGCTTGCTAATTTATCCCTCAGCGGTTGGTACTATGCTGTTCATAAAACTCAGACATATATTAACAGTTTAGGTTATGTAACTATAACCTCGTGGATTCTTTGGACTACAATAATCATTTACGAAAATGTCCTTTGTGAAGTACAAAACATAACAATATTAAGTTGATATATAATATAACAAAACAATATCTTATAACTTAATGTAACGAACAGTTCGTAATCGCCGAACAGTGTCTTTTTTAGGTTAACAGTGTCTTGGGAGGTTATCCTTCTTTAAACTTTAAGCACAAAGAAATAATTGCTTAAATATGAAAAAATTACAAAAGTGTTAGTGTTCTATGGTTCAGTGGTGGTGAAATAAATATTTCACAAATGTATATAAAGTGTTGCAGGTTGGGTTATGATAACTAGTCAATAGGTCGTTTTAAAATTTTAATTATTAACACTATACTTTCCTTTTAAATGCACACACTTTTTTATTCACTTTTATTATTTTCACACTATAATTCTTTTCTGGTTATTTTAACGATTCACAATTTTTTATTTATCACTCGTCGATCATTTAACTACAGGCACTCTTCACCTAATCTATCTTGGGTTCGAGTCTGATAGTGGGTTCTTGTATAGAGGTGTCGCAGAGGTTACGTTCTTTACTGCTCGGAATCCAACAATCAACTAACTCGCTTGGTTCCAGTTTTTGGGTCCTGCTAATGCAAAATGTGAAAAATTCCCATTGGTTGAAACGTCAAGCATTATCGTTCATGGCGTCACATTTTGTTATCAGAATTACCAAGAATCTTAATTTTAACATATCTCCCTTATACTATGTACACTTGTAATAATATTATCACCAATTAAATTCTTTTTTTCTCCTGATCATTTTGAGATCTCACAACATAGGTTTCTGTACAGTATTGTAAAAAATAACATTTTTTAATTTTGGCCTAGTCTAACATTTTATGTTTATAAGTAGTCTTTTTTGCTACATAACTAATTTCCTTTGCTTTACATGTGATTTGTTTTTATTTATATTTTATCTAGTTTATACAATCATTATTCATGATATTGGTTACCCAGCTATGCTAGACATTATAGGCTTTTACCTATTCTGAACATAACTTGTTATGAAGTCTACTAGAATTATGGTTACAAGTTCTATCTAGACATGTTTAACATTTTTGCTTTCTTATTCTATTTTATAATAGTCTTAACTTTCACCTAATAATACATATATTTCATGACATAATTTTACTACTTTCCTATTGCTCTGTACTTCAATATATTTATGTTAAAATCTTTATTCTGAGGGAACCGTCACGTTACAATATATAACGTGATTGAAGAGTGGGAGACAAGCTCCCTGCCTTACTCGTTATCCCTGCAAAATATTCGTTATTTGCAAAACTAATTTTATACTTCAAAATAAATACGCTCACTTCACATTTATTACAGCAGCCATCAGTGTAGCCTGGTATTGCGGAGCAAAGTTGGGCAAACTAATGTTTGTAGGTTAGACAGTAGTTTGTTTACGTCACACCACTTCCGCTTCTCTCACCCACGTGAGAATTGTTTGCGCGACCGTTCAGTACATCTCCCCCGTCCTCAAGTGCTGTCGATTGCGGGGCACTAGAATCAGATTTCTGTTTCAGGTTCGTATAAAACGACACCGGTGGTTGGGTTGTTTTAGGGCGAAGGATACAGCCTGTGTATAAAGTTGTTCTGTTTATGTTTACCGTAACTATATTGTTTTGATAAGTTTTGCTTTTGTTAAGATTAGTTCTCTTCTTCTATCCGTCTCCACTGGACCATCGTACTCATGGCGCTGGGGTGAAGCTATATATTCCGTAAAGGCCGTTTCACATAGAACGCTAAAACAAGCTGTGCTATGTTTCTCAGCTTTACCGGCCGGGAATATTTCACACTTCAGCCAGCAAGCGTTGCGCACGCGCACAACCCACGTGTTGAACGTTAACCGTTTTGACGTTTGTTGTGTTGAAAAGATTACAGTTTGTGTGTTTGTGTTTATCTTTTATTAGTTTAATTTTATAATAATTGTTAATTTTTCGAGTGTTTTTACTTCCATGTTCCATAAGGAAATGGAATTATGGCGATGGCAAAAAAAAATTGTGTTCGAGATAAGGACTGATTGTGATTATACTACCCTCAAAACATGAAGAAAAGTCATTTTCTGAAAAAGTGTCTGTGTGTAGAATTTTTTTCTATGGCGAACGATAACTGCCGCAAATTCAAACAGAATCAAATAATTTTTTCCATTGTGCCCGAGTTGTAGAGGAATCAAGGCCTATTGATTTTGATGAAGATTGGTTAAGAGGAAAGGGTAGTTTACCTGGAACTGTTTACGTTTTAACAAGAGTAAAGTACATAATTTTGATAAATAAATTATCGTTAAAAGATGGTCATAGTAATCCACTTTAGAAAGGTAGATGAAATATCTATAAATGAAAAGGATAGTTGAAGGGGAGGTTTTTTTTTCTGTAAATGAAAATAATAGGTGAAGGGGAAGGGAATAATTTGTTATATGTGTAGTACGTCATCGGCAACAAAGAAGTAGAGTCTATGGAAATATTTCACTTCAATTTGTCAAACATAAAACTCGATTTACAAGATGGGGGATATTTTTTGTAGAAATTATCGAATCGAATTCAAGTAAATGATTTTAAATATTGTAGCGTGACAGAAAATCCACTACTTATTAAGTCATGTCAAAATCATAAAATTTAATTACACCACATATGTTAAAATAAAATTGAATGAGATTTAAGGAAATCAAAGGAATGAACCACGATAAAATAAAAATCCTCATTACATTATATAAAAACCACTGTTTAAATATCAAAGAAAGTATTGAAAGCAACTCATAAGATCAGTAATTTACCCAGGAAGCTAGGAGCAGTAAACAAATTAAATAACACCATATCAAGAAGAAAGAGAGTCAGTTTAAGAGTGGTGAACACCAAAATACCCCAAAAACAAGAAGAAGGAAGAATAAAATTTGTGATCAGGAAGAAAACAATACCCTGAAACCTTTAGAGAAGAACAAGGTCCGTGTCAGTAAATAAATTAGATGCTCCAAACTAAACATCAGTCGAGATAACACAAAGTACCTTGGTTTACTCAAGAATGAAGAAGGAAGACAAGAAGACCAGAAGAATGAAGACTAGAAGAAGGACAAGAATGAAGACAAGAAAGAAGATGAGAAGAAGGACAAGAAAGAAGATAAGAAGAAGGACAAGAAAGAAGATAAGAAAAAAGACAAAAAAGAAGACAGGAGGAGAGGAAGAAATAGTATGAAAGAAACACCGTTGTAAAACCTATTATTATTATTAACTACCATCAACCCCAAACCCACCAAAACGATTACAAAGAAAGTATAACATACCAAAATCCTATAAAATGTAATTATTTAGAAACCTAAAGTGTTGTATAGTATTATAAGAAGTGAACCTACTAAAGCTATTGTGTGATAAGAAAATAAACAAGTCTTAACAGTCCTGATTACTAAAGGTCTGGTCTGAGATAGTGAGACTCAAAATATCAGAACCACCAGTGAAAGTGAATTTGTGTAAGTGTTTTTTGGAAATGCAATAAACTTAAAGTTAGTGATACTATGACTTATCAATATGCTATATAACAACTTTAATATCCAATAATAAACAGCATAATAAAATAATAAAATGGAAGATTTCCAGTATTTTATTATTTTAATGTAACTCTTTGTTCACAAAACATTTGTAAAAAATGCTAATAATTAGAGTATGGGTGGTTATGTTTACTGATGAAGGGGATCATAAATAATAATGGTTTAGACCAGAAAGGACTGGCATTAATTTAGTATTCATAGGTTTAAAATGTTTAAATAGACTGTTTGTTCACAGCCATAAAATCAATGTATTTATAAGAGTTATTAGAAAATAAGATTTATATTATGTGTTTAAAATGAATTATGTTTGCTAAATAACAGCATACATACCATTAATAATGTTTCAGTAGGTATGCTGTGTTAATTCAAAAGGAGTTAAATGCATATGTTCAAACCATGTCAGCAATAAGTTCAATTGTACATAATTATTTTTTTATAACAGTAATGTTAATTAAATACTACACCTCACAATAAGTTATAAACCATTTTATTTTCATGTAATAGTAACTATGTAAAGTCAGAGGAGTGGTGGGATTAAATTTAATTGAGAAAGACAGAAATGTAAAATTCTAAACTCTAGGCCATTTGGTGAATTCACAGAAACCATATAAACCAGTATAATTCACTTATAAATCCTGTAAACTAGCAAGATTTAGATAAGGTAAATCAGTTAACCCCTACTGGGAATGATCCTATGAGTTAAAATGATAATAAGGAAATATACCTTAAAATATTGTAAATTTTCAAAATATATAAATTAATTAATTTTAAAGAGTAATGTCAAATTCAGAGATTAACACAAAAAAACAGTTCAAAGGTTCAATTTATATGTATTTAAGGAAAGGAAGAGGAATATGACTAATTAAAATTTATTATAATAGTATTAATAACAATTAAAATGGAAGAAAAATTGTATAAAGACGGAAATCAGATTTTGAGCCTATATTTCCAAAAGGGAAAGAAATTTGTTAATTTCCACAAAATGTCCACAGATATGGACTATAATACATCAATTTAAAAGGAATGAGATGATTAAACCAATGATAAGGTTCATAATTCATGAAAGTGATGAATAAAATAAATAAATTCCATATATAATGTAACATTGTATCATGTGTATAGGTAATCGAAATATGTTAACAATACTTTTTCAAAGATTAACTGGGCCAGATTTTGACCAAGTTAATATAGTCTTTTGTTGAATATCAAGCTGAATAGTTGTGTGAAAAAACGTTCCTTATAACTGAGTCGAAAATGGTACGACAGTTTGCCATTAATATCAGTGCATCGAGAATTAGATGAATTAAACACTAAATTTACCAAAACTTGAACGACAATAGTGAAAAATAACACCTAACTTCATGATACGAGTGATCTAAAACAGTAAAACAGTATATTTGACATAATTCGCGCTACAACTCATAACCACTTTTACAGACAACCTAACCAACAGAAGTGAACACATACCAAATAACTTAATTAACACCAATATACACGGAACACTTCTTCAGAACACACCAAACTACCTAATAGACAGATTACACCAGTGCGGGGACATTTCAAACATTCATGAAGACAATTTTGCTGAGTTTTTAACACGACGACTTTTTCCGTAACCTCGCCAGATCTAGTAGCGGCCATCTTTGAAATTTACGAATCTGCTTTCCACCTCGAGTGACGTCATAGAAGCTACATATGGTCTGACAAAACAATTTATTAAACATTATATATCAGAATTATTTCAATATTGTTAAATAATAATTACTGAATTTACTTTAATTGTTAATGTTATACTTTCTCGTAACCCTTCTCTGACTATTAATTTAATCGCTCAAAGAACCTGTCCTTTTTATAATATTTATAATAATTTTGTCTACTGTATGCACAATCGATAATTCCCTGAGACGGAGTCGATAATTGTTCTCAATCGATAAAAAATCGATTATTTATTAAATTGTTTAATAAATCCATTTATTTCAATTGTATTTATTTGTTATTATTTCACAGGCTAATTTAAGGTGATTTATTAAGGCAAAGAGACTTCAAGAAGAAGAAAATATTTTATTTGAGTGAGATATTGGACCATCGATCGATTGCTGACTGGAGTTAATCTATTTAACTCCAGCCTTGGTTCAAATCTTCCAGAAGTGCTCGATAGTTGATAAATACCTTCCTAACTCTTAAAATTTGTACAAAACATTTAAAATAGCCTTATTTCTTAATTATAAACATTGATTAACTTAAACAAAATTTTTTTTATTGAAAATTTTATTTTTTTTTATAAAATTTTCCCTCTACTATTTTATTTTTGTAAAGACCGGCATACAGGGTCGTCTTACAAAGTGGCGCTCGCAACAGTGGGGCTTAAAAGAGTTACTACACTACCACAGCGGAGGGAAACCTTACTAGAGTGGAGGTTTATTATGAACGAACCTCTAATCTCTTATATTTTTGTAACGGACTGTTACAAATTGGCTAGCCCAAACAGTGGGGGATTAATTAAAAAGGAAGAAGCCGAGAAACCGTTTGTAACACGTCGTGTTACAATATAAATCTTAAAACATGGACGTCATGTATCGTTCTCCATACAGATTTTTTGTTAAGTTTTGGTTTTGTTAAGATCTGATCACTTCTCTCAATCTTCACTGTACCACCGTTTCATGATTCGTTTGGGGAGGGGTGAAAGAAATTATTCTGTAACTCCCACGACGTGTCTATATATTTCAAGAGTAAGTAACATTTTCTTCTTCTTCTTGTTTAGCACTACAGTCCAACGTGAGCACTGGGTTCCAGCACCAATCTTCTCCAATGTCTCCTATCCATTACCATCTCAGTGTAACCCCTCACATCCATTCTTTTTAGATCTTCCAGCACATCTTCCAACCATCTTATTCTAGGTCGGCCCCTCAGGACTTTCTTTGGCATCGTCCATCCGCTCTAGGTGATCTAGCCATTATATTCGTTGAACCTCTACGAATTTCACAACGTCCTCATTTTGCTCCTGTTTTTTTAACATGATAATATTTTTAGGCTGGGGGCCATTCCACAAAAATCGTCATCGAAAAACGTAACGCTTCCACACTTTCGATTCCCCACAGTCTAGAAATTTGATATGTAAACTCATCAAGACAGAAATAATCGCTGCTGACATTGAGTTTAGCAAACGTTTTAGTGACAATCAATTTGGTTTTACATGCTCTGTTTGTGATAGTCTGTGGTTTGGAAATGATTTACGTAATCCACCAAACGTAATCCACATTGTACGTTTCAAAAGCCTAAAAACATTATCATGCTTCGATGTTTCGGTTTCGTCGATATTCTTTGAATACTTAGGTGCATAAATAGAGAGAGGTTATGAACATTTGGAGGCTGCCTTCGTTTTTCTTATTCACCATTCAACGTCTTCTTTAATCGGGCCATAAACACATCACACAATCTTTATTTCAAACCTTCTCAGTGTTTCTTGTCCGTTTTTTGTTAATGTCCATGTTTCACCTCCGTAAGTAACAACTGGTCTGCAAGTGTCATGTATTTTAATTTTTGTGTTACGACTCTCAGTAGTCGACGTTTAGCGTAATATCCCCTACTTACTTCCTATGTATATCCTGTCATGTACCGTCGTTTTTATGGACCCTTCGTTATCTGTCATGTTACCGACCCACGTATCTGAACTTATCATATGACTTATCCTCTATAAGAGTAACTAACTAAATATGTGAATGTTACCAGACGATTGATAGCTTGGACCAGATGTACTGTACGTGTTATCTTGCAAACGGTGTTAGGTATGTCTGAGAAAAGTCAAGGCTGGGTATATGTCAAGGTGCAAAGTGTCTGGCTCGTTAATGTAATTATTTATATACTGTATGCCTATGTCAGGTTGTAATTACATTATGTAACTGTGAAACGACCCCAAGTGATGGTGTCATGAGCCATATACAGCACGATAAGAAACTGTGTATTTATAGCTAAGCAACAAGTTGTTTCGTAAAGCACTTAATTATAACTTTGCTTTTTCGATAATACCGTTTACTTCCATGTTCCATAAGGAAATGGAAGTATGGTGATGGCGAAAAAGAATCGTGTTCGAGATAAGGGCTGATTCTGATTGTACTACCCTCAAAACATGAAGAAAAATCATTTTCCGAAAAGTGTGTGTGTGTGTGTAGAATTTTTTTCTATGGCGAACGATAATTGCCGCATATTCAAACAATCGAATAATTTTTTGCATATGTGCCCGAGTTGTAGAGCACTCAAGGCCTATTGATTTTGGTGAAGATCGGTTAAGGGGAAGGGGTAGTTTACCTGCACCGTTTTATCTTTTAACAAGAGTAAAGTACTTAAATTTTATAAGTAAAATATCATGAAAAGAAGGTCATAATAATCCACTGTAGAAAGGTACATGAAATATCTAGAAATAAAAAGGGTAGTTGAAGGAGGAGGGTATACATTTCTATAAATGTTGAAAGAGGAGGAGATAATTTTTTACGTGTACTACGTTAGCGGCAACAAAGAAGTACCTAATTACTTCTTTTAACAATGTTGTTAAAATTACTTCCCGGGCTGTTTGGCCGTGGTCCAATTTTTTTTTGCAAAACCAGATGTTTCGGCAGTGCCATCGACTGCCATTATCAGTGAAAACCGAGTGCGCTAACGTTAAGTGGTATTCGTTAGTGATCACAGTACTGTGGTTAAGGCTGAAGAAAGAAGTAGTTTCTGTGGAAATTTTTCATTTCGAAAATGATTTTAAATATAAATCTTAGAACATGGAAGTCATGTAGCCTATGGTTCTCCATACCGATATTTTTTAACAGGACAAATCCGTTATGTACGGACGCCGTGTGTGGAACTGAAACCCCTTCTTCTACGCTGCTCTTGCATCCTGACACGATTTTAACGTATCTTCGTGAGCCTGATTATTGTTCCTTATCAACCCTTGCTTCCTTTAATATCCTTCCCTCCGTCTTGTCACACGCTGCTCTTCCCCAGGCTTTGTCTTGCTTCCGTCTGCTATGTTTATATGAACTTTTTTTCTTATTTTTACATGTAGAATGAGCTCGTAAAGTTTATGCATATCTTCGTGAATCACCCTGTATATAAGAACAGTTTTAAAATATTTAACTGGAGCATACTGTCCGTGTTGTATCAGAGCAGAAACTTGGACGGTTACGAGAAAAATATAAACTATAAGTAAACTACATTTATTACTTAACGAAGCAAAACCTGGTGGCCATCAGATGAATAACTATCACGAGTCAGTTCTAAAACGATTCTAAGAAGAATACGGAGGTGGATTGGCCGTACAAAGAGGTGAAGACCCGAGCAGACGTAGTAATTTCCCCTTTGTTTACCTCTCTCTCTTCAGGGAAATACTTCCCCAAGCATGTCTCTAGCACACTGCTTGATACTGGTACCTTTAGCCACCGGCACGGAGGTTCTCTGCCTCTTGGGAAACGTCCGACGCCTCAAGGCGTCTGCCTGCTGTGTCCGGTACGGGCGCCATCTGTTGTCCAAATCGCCGCCAGAGGCAGTGCTACAAAGGCATCAACATCGATCATTCAACAACAAACTTCCGGTTTCGTCTAGCGGATAACGGCGTTGGCGTGTCTGTTCCGGTTTTAGATACCCTATCGAAAAAAGACAACAGATCTATGGCACCAGGAGAGTTGGTAGACCCAAACTACGTTGGGAAGACGGTGTGAACTATGATGCGTGCCATATCCTTGGGACCCGGAACTGGAGAGCAGCTGCACTTGACCGGGACAACTGGCGGAGGCTGTTAAAGGAGGTCTTGACTCATTAATGGGTTGTCGCGCCGCTGAAGGGTGAAGGGTCGAAAAAAGACAATCACTATTTTCATCTGGCGGTCATCGGCCACGTCCCGGTCGCTAAACAGACGCTCTGCTAGTTAAAGCAGAGAAATGCAAATCGGACGTCTTGGAGCAA
Organism: Magicicada septendecula; assembly: GCA_034769895.1. Classification (NCBI taxonomy): domain Eukaryota; kingdom Metazoa; phylum Arthropoda; class Insecta; order Hemiptera; family Cicadidae; genus Magicicada; species Magicicada septendecula. The sequence continues at coordinate 843,626,589 of CM068368.1, forward strand.
AGCAAAGCAAAGGAGCTTCCTGGAGGATGTAAAGCAAAGTGGAAGGACACGGTACCAGATTAAGTTTCCGAGTTAGACGGAAGCCCAGTGGGAACAAAGAGGTTTATATAAGACTTTACCTTTTCACCCCACAACACGCCATGTAATTGTCTAACCGCTCTGTTTGTTTTTGCAAGTTTGCTATTTACTTCGTAGTTACACGAGGTATTGTAAAAACAAAATCCTGATCGACAGTGGAGTGAGGAGACGTGTAGGTTGGTGCGCGTGGCTCGGCGTGGCAGTAATCAGCTGTGTACACACACGTGCCGCCGCCATAAACCCGACTGATCGATACCGCTGTTGCGTCGCGTTATCTCGGGCACGTCGCACAATGTATGTCAACTGAGTTGCTTTCTGTACATAAGCCCGACGCGACGCGAAAAACGAGTAAACATATTCCTGCCTGTCATCACATCCACATGTTTGGTATTATATAGGTCTTGTGTGTTGATAAGCCTACGTACTCAACTTTTATGAACAATCCTTGTTTTTCTGAAAGGTTCCGTTCCCCGCTGGAGAAGTTTTATATCGTGTGTGTATGCGTGAGCTGTTGTCAGAAATGTCTGCAGCTTACCTGTCGTCGGCTTGCAGAGTTTTATGGTGCCGCCGACCCCTATGGATTGTTGATCAGGTTCTTCTTCTTCTTCTTCTTCTTCTTCTTCTTCTTCTTCTTCTTCTTCTTCTTCTTCTTCGGCGCCACAGTTCGAAGCCGAATCTTCGCCTTCATAATCATCCGCCTTCATTTTTCCATATCCTTGGCGATCGATGTCCATCGTTTTATTTAAAGTAAAGTATCAGCATCCCTCGCCACTGCGTCTATCCAGCGATGCTTGGGTCTTCCGACAGACCTTCTACTCTCGATTTGACTAAACAGTACCTTCTTAGGTATTCGGTTGCCTTCCATCCTAATGATACGTCCTGCCCATTGCAATCTATGCAGTCGGATGGTGGTGGCCAGATCATTGTCTTTTCATAGCTTGTATAGTTCCTCATTGTGACGTATTCTCAATATTCCATTGACTTGGATTGGTCCATATATTCTTCTCAAAATTCTCCTTTCAAAGGTATTGACTATGTTAGCGGCTTGTTTGTTCAGATCCCTAAGTCTCGCTGCCATATGTTATCACCGGTCTAATCATAACTTTATATAATGTGAACTTGGACTGACGGTGGATATTCCTTGTCTTGAATATAGTTGTTAACGAAGCATTTGCTTTATTTGCGGCCTGTATCCTTTTGCTTATTTCATTTATTTAGTCTATTCATTATCTTCTGCCATCCAACATCCCAAATATTTAAACTGATTACGATTTCAAACTGTTCAGGTTTATCTGATCAGGTGGTTAATGGAGGTGAATGATTAAACTTGGTTAAGTCGAATACAGTATAATTTTAATGCAGACCGCATACTTTTATTGACGATTGGTTTTATTTGTCAAAAAGATATAAATTTAGGGTAGCAACATACAGGAACAAAAACCACATGAATTCTTGCTTACGCTGATGATGTAGCCATTGTAAGTAGAAACGAAAACTCTTTGAAAGAAGCTGTAATTAAAGTAGATAGCGGGGCAATGGAAAGAGGACTGAACAGAAATTATAATAAAACCTTGTTATTATATAAATTATTATATAATAATAATTATATAAATAATAATATAATATAATTATATTATATAAATAATAATATAATATAATTATATTATATTATATAAATGCTCTTGTTATTATATAAATTATGGAAATAACAAGAGCATCATGATATTGACAGACTTTACAATGCGGAAATCATAAATTTGAACACAGAAGTAAATTTTCCTACCTAAGCTCACAAATAAATTACACTAACACCGCAAGCAATGGTATCTAGGCGAGAATTCTTAGTGGTAACCGATGTCACTACGTCTACTCAGAATTAATGAAGTCAGAGCACCGAACAAATCATTAAAATTAAAATTAGATGTAACCATAAGTAGACTAATTGCAATATACATGTCCGTAATATTACAGTGTGTAATAATAAAAACACCTGCAATCGACTTATAGTTTAAAGTTGACGTAGTGGCGTGGCGTGGGTACACAACAGCTGTTGCCGGTTGTGACAGACCTAAAACATAACCTAAAAATTAATTCATACCTTTTTATAGCACGAAGTGTTCTTCTTAGAGCCAAAATATTTTTTAGAGTATTTTCTATCATTCGCTGGCAGAGGAAGAAGGTTCCGGGTCAACGGGATCTGACTCCATTATACTTAGAAAGAATAAATCAAGACACAAATAATCGAATTAAAAATAATAAAGACAAACAGAGAAACACATGACTAAACGAATAAAACACAAATAGGTAAGTACTTGTAGTAACTACTGCACGTCAGTTCCGAAAACGAACATAGCTGCTAACTGAGCGTTTTGCCGGTTTATACAGCGGCAACACATTGGGTGGACGGACGAATGTGTCCCACCCCCCTCCACAGTTTGTACAGTGAGAACTACTGCGAGGTCAATGACCGTACACAGTAAAACATCGCCGATGTCTGAGCCGGCAACACAAGGCGGTGCAAGTGCCCGGCAGTTCGAAAACAATGTTGTGCTTTTCTCCAAGATTCCCTACTAATATTGTTCGCATTTGAAATTATTCAATAACTAAAGTATTTATTCTGTGATATAATTAATTTTGTTTTCCTTAATTGCTTGTCTTGTTGCCGCCGACAACAGCGGTTAGATGGACGCCACGCTACTGTTAGTTGAGTTACTTTTCATCGGTCGTCATTTAAGCATAATAGGTCACCTTATTATGCATTTTTCAGTGGTCTGACATATATTCGTCGGTCTCCAAATTTAGTGTCATATGCAGTCTTACCGCCTTGACCAACTGAGAGTTAATTGCTAATTTAAATAAATATTATTATTATCTATTTTTATATATAAATTTTGTAATTGTTATTTTTATAATAAAAAAAATTATTTCGTATGCAGTTTATAAAAAATATACAAAATTTTTGCTGCATAATATTCTATAAGGTGTTAATTTTATCACTTTCATTCGAAAATAATTATTGTGTAATTATATCGCCATTTAATTGCAAGAAACTTGGAAGGGAACATTCTCTCTCTCTCACACACACACACACACACACACACACAGGGTTAATTAATATTATCGCGTCAAAGTTAAAAAATCATAATTAAAACACAGCGCTTGCACTATTACCGCGATCAAATTGGTGTAAGACAAGTCGGAGAACTGACCGACCGAACGGCAGCCACGCTGTATATATACAAGATGCCGTTGTTTATTAAACGACGTTGGGATGGTCAAGAAAGCAATAGGCTTGTTAATTCTATCTTTATGAAAGCCGGGGGGGGGGGGGATTCATGAGAGATCATGTTATCGCTGGACGTTCATGTAGTTTACACATAGCTTACTCATGAATCGTAGTAGTACGTTTTAGGTTGAACGTACACACATGCTTCACGGCGCAATATCACACGAGGTAGCTCTTGTAGTTATACCGAAGATATCGGCCCTTCGCAGGGCCAACGCGGTGCGGTCGCGTCTGCTTCGGGGGTTGCTCCGGCTTTCTCCGCTGTTGGTCGTACGCCGCCCGTGTTCGTCCATGGGGTGACCAATGTCGCCGCCTTTTACAGGCGGCTTATCGCGGCTTCTGGACTGTCTAGCGACCATCTTGACCTGAAACCGCTTAGCGGCGATACGGTCAAGGTGGTCGTTGAACAGCTCAAGGACCAGCGGATGGTCGAGGCCTTCCTGCAGAGCAACACCATGCAGTACCACACACCTTTTCTCCTTGTCAGTAATTCTGCGCAGGCTTGACGCGCATACCGATCCTCAGGAGATCCAGTTGGAGCTGCGAGACCTGGGATTTCCTGTACAGGCAATATTCCGCTTGTACACTAACTCCAATCCCAGGGTTCCTCTCCCGACAGCCCGCCTCCACCTCTAGGAGCGAGGTCGAACAGAGCCGTCCCCCGGGCAAATTGTCTCAGAGGTTCGGCCGCAGTGCTCTTCGCATTGTTCGATGTTCTGATTCGTCTGTATTTCTTTTTTTTTTGTGAGACTGGATTCTTCTTCTTCTCCCTCTTCTTCTTCTAGTATCATAGCCCGGTGTAGGTGTTTAGCATGTTCAGTGATTTCTTCCATTACGTCCCCTCACCATGCGACCTTTTCTAGCCTCTCACATTTATACTTCTCAAATCATACTTTAACATAGGCTGTCCATCTTTTTCTAGGTCTGTTTCTAATTCTTCTCCGTATTGGTTTCCATTCTACGATTCCTTTAGCTGTTATGCTATCATCCATTCGTTTTACATTACTCGGCCATTCGAATCTTCTATTCGCGATGAACCGGACTGTGTCAGCACTGCGTATTAAATTGATCCAGTTCATAATCCGTTCGTATCCTCCAGGACCCGTCTTCAGTTTGTCAAGAAGCAAATCTTTGATAGACCGTTCTCTCCCCCCCCCCCCGCGAGGGTCGAAACTATTAATTGATCCAGTTCATAATCCGTTCGTATCCTCCAGGACCCGTCTTCAGTTTGCCAAGAAGCAAATCTTTGACAGACCGTTCTCCCCCCCCCCATGGTCGAAACTATTAATTGATCCAGTTCATAATCCGTTCGTATCCTCCAGGACCCGTCTTCAGTTTGCCAAGAAGCAAATCTTTGATAGACCGTTCCCCCCCCCCGAGGGTCGAAACTATTAATTGATCCAGTTCATAATCCTTTCGTATCCTCCAGGACCCGTCTTCAGTTTGCCAAGAAGCAAATCTTTGACAGACCGTTCTCCCCCTCCCCCCCAGAGGGTCGAAAAAGTTGACGAATTTTGTTAATCTCTTAATTTTTAGGCTGTTTTATTGTTTTCAGCTGTGTACGCCGATATATTGGTAGTTTATTTTAAATATACAAACAGGTTTCTTACACAGCAGTAGCGTGTACGTTTATATAATAGGAAAATTCAGTAAACAAGTACTTTTAATAATGTTTCAATAACAAGTATTTTTATTACGTTATTACCGTTTACTGTAATTGGACTAATTTCAGGATGTTATCACGCGTTTTCAGCCACTTTAAAGATAGTAGTGCTGATAAGTCTTAACTTGTTTCTCCTTACATGTTCCGTAAGGGAATGGAACTATGGTGATCGCGAAAAAAATCGTGTTCGAGATAAGGGCTGATAGTGATTGTACTACCCTCAAAACATGAAGAAAAGTCATTTTCCGAAAAGTATGTGTGTAGAATTTTTTCTATGGCGAACGATAACTGCCGCAAATTGGAATCTAATAATTTTTCGCACATGTGCCCGAGTTGTAGAATACTCACGGCCTATTGGTTTTGGTGAAGATAGGTTAAGGGGAAGGTGTAATTTACCTGCAACGTTTTAGGTTTTAACAAGTGTAAAGTACTTAATTTTGGTAAATAAAGTATCCTGAAAAGAAGGTCATAATAATCCACTGTAGAAATGTAGAGGAAATATCTATAAATGGTAAGGGTAGTTGAAGGGGGAGGGGGTAATTTTCTGTAAATGAAAATGTTAGTTGAAGGGGGACGAGATAATTTTTTATATGTGTACTACGTTATCGGATCAAAGAAGTAGTTTGTTGTTAAAATTCCTTCCCGGGCTGCTTGGCCGTAGTCCAGTGTTTTCTGCAAAACCAGACGTTTCGGCAGTGCAATCGACTGCCACCGTCAGTGAAAATCGAGTGCGCTGACGTGAGGTGGTATACGTTAGTGACCACAGTACTGTGGTTAAGGCTGAAGAAAGAAGTAGTTTCTATGGAAATATTTCATTTCGAAAATGATTTTAAATATAAATCTTAGAACATGGAAGTCATGTATGGTTCTCCATACCGATATTTAAATATACAAACAGGTTTATTACACAGCATTAGCCTATGCGTTTGAAATATAGGAAAATTCAGTCGATAAGTATCTTTTCTTTTAACAATGTTTCAATAACGCGTATTTTTATCGTGTTATTACCGTCTACTTTAATAGGACTAATTTCAGGATGTTATCACGCGTTTTTCAGGCACTGTAAAGATAGTAATGTAGATTAGTCTTAACTTGTTTTTTATTTTGTATGAAGCTGACCCGGACCCCCAAAGCTAAATTCTAGATACAAACTTGGCGTGTTTACTAGCTGAACTGCTGCTTGTCACGTTCCGGACGAGGCCTTTCAGTGTTCCCACCATGTCGTGGTTTAGGACTTGAAAACGGTGGGAAGATTGAAAGGCCTGGTCCGGAACGTGACAAGTAGCAGTCCAGCTAGTAAACACGACAAAGTTGGAATAACGGAGACGGCTAATTCAAATAACAAGATGAGTAAATTCTAGATTCGCCACTGAATAAATCGCCCGAAAACCGGGGGCCCCTCGACTTAGGAATGGTAACCCCCATACAGAAGTGTACTTGGTTCTCCAGGTTGGGGGTTTTACCAGCAGGCCAGTAAAATTGCTTTAGTGAAACCAGATGAATACTTACAGAACTCATAGGAGCCTCGGAAATCGGTTCATTCGTTAAAAAATGATTGCGATCCATAGCTCAAACAAACAGCAGACATATTGACAGATATACAAACAGAGTAAAACCAAACGGTACAGTTATAACTGAGAACTCGCTTTGCTCGACCAATTAAAATAAAATAAATAAGTAAGAAAATATACATCAACGCTCGTCTTATGAATAAACAATAATAGCTAACGATTGAATGAGCGAGTTGATGATATAAAAATAAATACATGTTTAACTAGTTGTCTTTCCTGAATGTGTGTGCGTGTGCGTGTGCTTAACTGTATAGGAATAAAATGTTTTAAATAACTGTCAGGTTATTGACCTTGTGGTGGAGTTGCTGGCCTTCTAGCTCCTTACGACCGTAACGTTGGGTCCGGTCCGGACCGGTCAGTGAAAGGGTCTGTAGTATTTCTGTGGCATTTCTCACGTGGACGTGTGGCATAGCAGTAAATTATGTCTGCCTCTCCTTCTTCCTCTTCACTTAAGGGATTAGGCAAAACGCCGGTTCCGTCTGTGCAAATTTTTAAAATATCGTCAACACGCCCTAGACCTCCTGACAAGGTCGTGACCTCCTGACGAGGTCGTGCGAGAATAGTTTTGCCTCCAGGACGAACCCAACTTGCCCCCGTGTCCAAATATCCAAATAAATATAATTTTTCGTGTGAGCGATAAGTTGGGATAGTGATGAGATGCTTGAACGGGTCTTACGTTTTCAATATAGGGGATGTAATTTTAATTATGAGAGAGATCACGATGGTAAAAACATAATTAATTAATTAATTAAAACAATTAAGTTTGATTAAGAAGATTATTCAAGGGAAACACGAGAGGACACCCTTGTTGTTGTTGTTGTTGTTGTTGTTGTTGTTGTTGTTTTTCTTCTTCTGAAGTACTAGGACTTGGTTGTACCAATGGCTTTATAAGTTATTCCAGCGCCACTTTTGATAATCCTTTGACCATCAGGCAAATGATCTCACCATTGTCATCTATACGGTACGTGAAATAATTGCAATTACATCTTTTGCTTCTAGTTCTGCTCTTATGTCCTCATTCCTTCTTCTGTCTTGCAACGTATTGTTTAAAGTATTTCGATGAAACTCCATTTCAGCACTCTGAATCTTGCCGCATTCGTTTTTGGTCGTGGCCTACATCTCGCTCGCAAATGTCAATGTGGGTTGCAATGCAATTGTCTTATAAAATTTAATTCTTGTGCTGTGCCTTGTTTTATTTCTAAGATTGCTAGGAATCGTTCCACGAATATTTCTAAATTTATTTATCTCGTTTTTTATGCTCATTCAGGCTTACTTCACGTCCGAGATATTTAAAACGGCTTACTTGTTCTAAAACGGCTCACGGTTCATTATCTCTTATTCCTCACTGACCCTTAAAAGCTATTGTTTTAGTCTTTTTCTCTGAAATTGCCAATGAGTACTCTCTTGATACTTCTTGTAACTGAAACATGGATCTCTGCTAATCATCCTCATTTTCTTGAATAATAACTATGTATCCTACATATAACAGGAAACCCATAAAAATTGACTTGTCATGCTGTGTTCCCGAGGTCGTTCTGGATTTCCATTCTCTCAGTATATCGTCAATGTGTATGTTAAACAAGACTAGGGAAAGTTTTGACGGTCTACAGTATTGAATGATTTTTCCAGATTAACAAAAGCGATATGCTTTTAGTGGTTATACTCCTGCCTCTGTTATCTGTCGTAATACAAACTATGCATTCACAGTTGACCTACCCTTTATAACACCCGTCTGCTCTTCGAGAGTAATGCGTTCGTAATAACTCGTAATCTCTGATTGAGAATTCTTGTATATATTTTGTATATTGAATCGAGCAAGCTTATTTCTCTGTAATTATTTTGTGTCTGTTGAGAGAACACCCTAATTTGGATATACAAGTGTTTGAGGTTTCGGCGGATGAAATTTCCCCCCAACACTGTGTAGGAATACATGTATTCATGTACATTTAAGTGATTGTGGACATTCACCGCCCATAACGCCAGACATGCGGAAAGTGGAATATAATTGTATTAACGTGGATGAATAAAGCTGTAAGAACAGGGTGACACTGAGATCATTCTTGCAGAACTAGGTTTAGGCAAAAAAATCAAAATCGCACCAAAGAAGAAATGGATCGAACTGCAAAGAAGACTGAAAACCATAAGTGAAAGTTACGAAAATTACAAAGATGAAAGCCGTGACGTTGATTTTTGGACGCAATAGCGCACAATATTAATTTATAACAATTTACAAATGTTTAATTTTGTATTATGATTTCTGTGTGCTTTAATTATTTATAAACAAAATGAAAGGTTTATATTACTCACATGAATTTTCATTCGAGAAAAAGGACGTTTGGGTGAATGGATTCGGGGAAAAAAGTTACTCGGGCAAAATGATTTCGGTTATCTCGTCATTCGGGAAAATGCCCACTTGGGAAAATGGATTCGGATAAATGTGACACCAGGAGTACAACAGGATAAGAGGAAGATCAGAGATAAGGTGGGTGGTCGATCTGAAAATACGTGCCGTATCAGTTGGACTCAACGTGACTCAAGATAGAGGATAGTGTAGGCGTCTTTGGAACCTGATAAAGAAAGGATGTAAGTGACCGTGGAATTTGTCGACCATAACGCCAGACAATCGGAAAGTGGAATAAAACTGTATTAACGTGGACACAAGGAGTACAACAGGATAAGAGGAAGATCAGAGATAAGGTGGGTGGGCGAACTGAAAATAGATGCCGGATTAATTGGACGCACGTAGCTCAATATAAAGGAGTTTGTAGGCGTCTTTGGAACCTGAAGAAGAAAGTATTTAAGTGATCGTGGAATTTCGTAGGCCATAACGCCAGACAATCGGAAAGTGGAATAAAACTGTATTAACGTGGATGCCAGGAGCACAACAGGATAAGAGGAAGATCAGAGATAAGGTGGGTGGGCGAACTGAAAATAGATGCCGGATTAATTGGACGCACGTAGCTCAGTACAAAGGAGTTTGTAGGCGTCTTTGGAACCTGAAGAAGTAAGGATTTAAGTGACCGTGGAATTTCGTTGGCAATAACCCCAGACATTCGGAAAGTGGAATAAAACTGTATTAACGTAAACACCAGGAGTACAACAAGAAAAGAGGAAGATCCCCGATGAGGTGGGTGGACGATCTGAAAATAGGTGCCGGATGACTTATCTCGCGTGATTCAAGGTAGAGGATATTGTAGGGGTCTTTGGAACCTGAAGAAGAAAGGATTTAAGTGATCGTGGAATTTCGCCGGCCGTATCGCCAGACAATCGGAAGGTGGAATAAAGCTGTGTTAACGTGGATACCAGGAGCACAGCAGGATAAGAGGAAGCAAGATCCCAGAGGAGGTGGTTGGACGACCTGAAAGTACATGCGTCCAATCAATTTGACGCACGTGACTCAAGATAGAGGATATTGTAGGAGTCTTTGCTACAGGAAGAAGAAAGGATTTAAGTGATCGTGGAATTTCGCCGGCCATAACGTCAGATATTTGGAATGTGGAATAAAGCTGTGTTAACGTGGACACCATGAGTGCAAAAGGATAAGTGGAAGATCCCAGAGGAGGTGGGTGGACGAACTGAAATTAGTTGCCGGATAAGTTGGACGGAGGTGGTTAAAGATAGAGGAGATTGTAACAGTCTTGGCATTTCGCCGGCCATAACGCCAGACATTCGGAAGGTGGAATAAAACTGTATTAACGTAAACACCAGGAGTGTAAAAGGATAAGTGGAAGAACATAAATGGGGTCGGTAGACGCCCTGAAAATACATGCCTTCGATCAATTTGACGCACGTGACTCAAGATAGAGGATATTGTAGAAGTTTTTGCTACGTGAAGAAGAAACGAGTTAAGTGAACGTGGAATTTCGTCGACCATAACGCCAGACATTCGGAAAGCGGAATCAAACGGTTTAACGTGGATACCAGGAGTGCGACAGGATAAGAGGACGATCACAGATGAGGTGGGCGGACGACCTGATGTCGAATGTGTTTGGACGCACGTGACTCAAGATAGAGGAGATTGTAGGAGTCTTTGCTACCTGAAGAAGAAAGGATTTAAGTGATCGTGGAATTTCGCCGGCCATAACGGCAGACATTCGGAAGGTGGAATAAAACTGAATTAACGTGGACATCATGAGTGCAGAAGGATAAGAGGAAGATCCCAGATGAGGTCGGTGGACGACCTGATGTCGAATGTGTTTGGACGCACGTGACTCAAGATAGAGGAGTGTAGGAGTCTTTGTTGCTACCAGAAGAAGGCATTTAATTTTGTCATAAAATTGTTGGGCGATCTCCAAGACAGTTTTAATGGTATCAAGATTTTTATTAACGAAAAAAGTCGTATAATTCCCGCGTTAACTAATATTAATTACGTATTATGTTTGTATTCGAGTATTAACGTATGTACTACCGTGAATCTGGAAGTTACTGTGTTAGTGCTCCGCCGCGTTCGATGTCCTAAATTTCCTTTTTATAGAAACGTATAAGTTTCGTTGCTCTTTGTTCGAGGCTTGGCAGCGGACGCTATATTTAACTCTGAGCGACTGCCAGAAGTGAATATAGACATATTATCATATAAAATTAGCCATGTCTTGTTACCCTCGAGTTCGCGGGAGGTCGTTGAGTTTTCCGTCGTTTTGACTGGTTTATTTCTGGTGTTGTGTTGAGTTGTGTTTGTTTTCGCTAAAAAATCTATTGTCAAAAGTTTTCTGCCCCTTTCGCGAGAATTACGAAACCGTTCGCGACCGCACGAGACAGTTCGAAACAGAATCAATAGCGTCGAAAATCGTTAAAAAATATTCAGTATTTGAAAAATTGTTGAAGTTCAATGTGAATCTCTTCTGAACTACCCGCGTGTTTCTGACGAGTGATAAAAAAATGAATTCGTACGAGAAAAGAGTGTAACTGCTTTCTCGACTCGGAATGAAATTCGATACTGCTGGTCTTCTATGCCGAGGCCGTGTACCTTCTGCATCTTGCTGGATCTGTGCGGACCGTGATATGTTTTTAAAACACATAAATTTCTCCATTCGAAAATATTCTCCAAATTTTGGGACATGGAGGGAAATTAGAAGTATGATGTTGGTAACACGAAGTCTTTTTGTTAACGTGGCATTCGTGCTCAACATGAATCATTCAACGAGCATAGCGAGTTCTCAGTTTTAACTCGACCGTTTGGTACTTGTCTGTCTGTCTTTCTCTCTGCCTCTTTTGAGGTGTCTGACGATAACTTCAGGACGTACCAACCGATTTTTGTGAAACTTGGAATGCGTGTTCATAATTTTACCGTACAGAACCCTATTGTTTTAAAGATTGATTCCTCCAAAAATGGGGGGGGGCCACAAAAATGCTAGGGGTAAAAATAGTGAAAAGCCCATGTGGGTTATCAAATTAAAGGGAATTTTTAATCACAATCTGAACGTAGGGTTCATTTTTCAAAATTGTAAAGTTTTTGGACGTCAGGGCCCAAAAAATAGGTGAAAATTTTGATAAAATCTCAGAAATTCATGTAGGGTATCAAATTAAAGATACTTTTAACTAACATGTGGACGTAGTGTAAAGGTTTGCAAATTTCAAAGTTTTGGGACAACAGGACAAAAAAAAAGAGATAAAAAATTTGAAAATAATTGTGAAAATCCAACAGGTGTCAAGCTAAAAGAAATTGTAGCGTAAATCCGAATTGATGGAAATATAATCCGGGCCATTGGGCCGTGGCCTGCTAAAGTTGTTATTCTGAAAGGTGTTTCTGTCTCACCTCTGAAGACCATCTTCAGTGGTAAAACGATATATTTGCCACAGTACTGTGGTCACTGACGAACACCGTATCAGTTGTGTTAGAATCGTTTTATCCCTGAAGATGGTTTCCAGAGGTGAGACCGAAACGTGAACCCGGATTTTATTTTCAACAATGTTCACGTCGGCCAATGAAGGCCTTAGAAATAGACTAAATTCGAATGTTTAGAAGTTTTAGTGTTTTCTGTATGACTGTGTGCTCTATAATTCGTATAGTACTAAAGAAACAGTAGAGTAATCGACATTTTTGTAACTTTTCTCATAGTTTTAAAATTATGTTTAAATTTATGTAATAATGTACTTCGTTAAAAACAGTAAGCGAGTTTTGTGGCTGAGGGAGCATACAGGGATAATTAAATTATACCGAGTAAAGGTGCCCACCATTACCATGGCGACTACCATTAAAGGTGTGAGAGAAGGGTGCCCTGTTTCACCGACACTTTTTAATGGACGACATATTTCGGCGATGGACAGCGATGAATTTGATTTTTTATTTTTTTAATTAAATTGATTTGTATAAGGGGTGGGTGGGGTTTAATGGACCACCCGCATCCGCGAATATAATTTTTTATTTTTTTAATAAAGCTGATTTGCATATCAGGGGTGGGTGGTGGGTGGGGGTGGGGGTTCCAACTTGATGCATTATAGTGTATATATTAAAATATATGATCAGGGTTACCAACCTTTGCATGAGTTCAAATTTGTTGCGTGTTATAATGTATATTAAATCTATATGATCAGGTTTACCAACCTATGCATGGGTTCAAACGATATGTGTGTTATATTGTATATTAAAATATATGATCAGGGTTACCAATCTTGCATTATAGTGTATAGAACAGATCTGCCAACATTTTTCTGTGGTGGGAAATTCAAACTATATGAGCAAACGCATTATTAAATTCTCTCTCTCTCTCTCTCTCTCTCTCTCTCTCTCTCTCTCTCTCTCTCTCTCTCTCTCTCTCTCTCTCTCTCTCTCTCTCTCTCACATTTGAATGTAAGTAACTATCTGTCAATTAACTGTAAGTAACTTCTGCAGTGTCCAGATTAACAACCGCGCTCTCGTTCTTCCAAGGTGGTCTGTGTGGTAAAGTGTTACGCATAAAAACTCCTTTGAAATAAAGTATTTTCAAAAGTTTTGTGTACACATACAAATCGCTGTCGGACAATGTACTCACTGCTCACACACACATTTACTATATTACTGTTGTGTATGTCTCTCGCTCTCTAGCTGCAGACGTTGACAGGAATTCCCTTATTCAAATCGATTACGGTGTCACTGTACACAAACTTAAATATGGTTTACAGACCATTGAACTAAAAAGCTGTTATGCGCATGCGCAAATAATTCAAATGTACATACGTAGATGACTGAAAAAGAGATGATTTACATAATAAATGTACGCTTAGACCAACGAAATGATCTTTAACATAATCCGACTTACTGTCACCGCTGCTAATGACTGTCATGTGTCAAATTAGAAAGTAGGACGCACCGATTTAGACGATGTAATCACGGTTAACGACCCTTGGTTTAAGTTAGTGAATAATAACTTTGGATTGTCAAGACCTCGAATCAGCTAGAAAAACCACGCTTTGTTGTGTTAGCGTTTCAGAAAGGAAGAAAGAATGTACTGACAGCACACGCCGATGAATTCGATCACTGTAACGTGACCAATGCGAGACTGTTTCTAAACGACAAGTATTATCCTTACGATAATTTAAACTTGGCTCGTACGCGAGGGTATATCCTTTGCAGGTAAGTGATATTTTAAAAAATTATTTACAACGTCCAACTAAAAATCATATTTCAAGATAAAGGGTTGTGTCAAGAAATAAAATCATACTACGATCTCTCACACACACACACACACACACACACACACACACACACACACACACACACACACACACACACACACACACACACACACACACACACACACACAAAGTCTCTAGACGCAGTTATCAATCAAATTGCAACTGATTTTCTTCACGTATATATATTGTACGTCGGTAGTGGAACAGCATGTGTCCGTTTTGGAGTAAATACTTCACACACACACACACACACACACACACACACACACACACACACACACACACACACACACACACACACACACACACACACACAACGATACAGAATTAGATATAGTTTATTCTTCACAAACTTAAGCCAAGGGGTCATTGACTGTGATGTGACACAACTTTAACTGGTTTTAGAAAGTTATATTCAGTGCTGTAATTAACGATACTAAATGTCATTAAGCGACAGTAAGTCGTGAAAAAAAAAACTCCTCTGAATAAGGTATTTTAAAAAGTTTTGTGTACACATACAAATCCCTGTCGGACAATGTACGCACTGGTATGCAAATTAGTTTTTGTCTGTAAGGACACAGGTATAGACCTGATGCTATTTTATTGTTACTTTTCAAGTATGTGTCATTTTCATAAAGTTAATGTACTTTCAAATAATTTCCAAGCGAACCAAATATTATTATTCAATGAAACTTTTGTAAATACTAATTAGAATCAATGATACATTTATCACGTACATGCAAATTCAATTATTAAAGTGTTAAGTACTGGAAGTTGAAACCACACACACACACACACACACACACACACACACACACACACACACACACACACACACACACACACACACACACACACACACACACACACACACACACACACATATTAACGAGCACGGAGTTCCATATTTTGTGTCCACATTTGTTAAGACCACGATTCTGACCACCTGCTATTACGTAAACGTGTTTGCTCTACCTAAATATCTTCACACAATAAAGGCTACGTCTCAGTCATTACGAATAATGTTTATACAAAAGTTATATTTTAATATATGAAACAGGAATAATCATACATATTAGAGTTTGCTTACTTCGCTCCCTCTCTCTCTATCTCTCACACACATTTAGTATGAGCAGACGCAGTTGTCGTCCATGATATCAACTCTCTCTATAGAAATTGTTAATGAAAATATAACCAAACTGACATAAGTATGAAAATATATCTAAACTAGTTTTACAATTAAAATACATACACACAGCTCCAATATAATATTGTTACAAATATGAAAATATATATATTTAAAACTAGTATTTACAAAATATGTATAAAATAAGACTTAACACGTCTATTAGAGCAAGAGCTGACGGTAAAAATTCCAGCCAATAAGTAAACAGAAGAAAATGTTTTGAAAATGGTAGTTCACACAGCGAGAATGGAAAAAATCATTTTCTACCTGCGCGGAAGTTGTTCAATAATTTTTTCTACCCCACCCCCGCAAAATTTGTTGCACAGCAATTCAGCCAATAAAGTAACAACTTAAAATTACTGCGAAAACTTAGTGTTTATATAGTTGAGTAAAAAAATATTTTTGTGCCTCATTAAATCTTGTTGGAATGTTTTGGCACAATTGTTTTTTTATTTGTTTTTTTGAGCTGTTACTATACCCATCGAGTAACAGCTTCAAATCATGATTAAATTCAAGTTTATACTTTCTTTTAATGAAATATGCATTTGTGCCACGTCTAAGCCTGTCAGAAGTACCTGGCACAAAGCTTTGTATTCCTAAAAATAACATGGAATTCCCATCCGCATAGGTTCTCCTCGCAGGTATATTTCCAGCTGGTAATTTTAGAAAACTATTGTTGTTCGTCCAATTAGTGATTACGAATGCTATGCTATGTTGGTTTGTAATTATTACTAAACAGTAATACATGCTTAGAATGAAAATATTTGTTATGATTTTAGTAACGTACAACACCAGCTTAACCCAAGAGTCATTGACCGGTGTTATACTCAGCATAAAAGAATTAACGCGCGCACTGGAGCTAATACTAACCGCAACGCTTAATTTCTATCTCTTCACGTATCAGATTGTTTCTTTACGTTTGTATTTTGTCTAAACCATGTTAACTTCACACACACACACACACACACACACACACACACACACACACACACACACACACACACACACACACACACACACACACACACACACACACACACACACACACACACACACACACACACACACACACACAAGAACAAACAGCTGCTAATTGTGTGTTCTTGAACTGAATAAAGTTTACGTTTACTGGAAAATGTCTTATGTGCTAACTTGAGAAAGACCGTTTTGCATTATTGTACAATATGTACGTCAGTTTTCAGAGTTCGTATACAGACCTGCAAATGTTTTACTTATTTATATTTGTACTATGAATGTATATATTTTCATTATAAATATGTTAACAGTAACCAGCGAGAAACACATGTTTGACACAGTATACTTCAAGCGTTAGCTGTATATATCAAATTGTTTCTTTACATTTGTGACAATGATCAGTGAGACACTTGCGATACATATCGTGTCGTAGACTCCTCTTAATCGCAACTCGTAATTAACATGTGTCGGATGTTATAATTGCACAATATGAATACGTATAATAACAATGGTATGAGTAACTCATTACGTGTGAGTAATTATATTAATCTTTATGTAGCAAATACGCACACATTCACAAAATACAGCACTCAGGTGTAGGGCAATTAATCCCTCTTGTATTGAACGTATTTAAGTAGGCCTACTCGTGATGACAGTAAATTTTGTCTAAATGTCAACTCAAATGTCTGGTAAATAAACGTACCTGACAAAACCTTTAATCGCTTCTTGAGTCGTAGTCATTATTAAACTCGACATAACTACTTGTTTTACGCGATTGATGTTCGTGTTAAACGATTGATGACTCATGTAATAATACAGATTAACCTCGTATAATAATTAAAGTAACATGAGTATTAAATTATACTATACAATATTTATTGTCATCATCAAGACTGTGTATGAATACAAAGAAATATCAAACACAACAGATCAATTATTTGAGTGAACGTGTTTGTGTATGTGAGCGCGTGTGTGTGTGCGTGCGCGGGTGGGTATCATTGTATATGTGAATTAGTTGAAACAATACGAGATAGAGGGAGAATGGGTGTGATTGTTGACATAGGCCTATACATAATTTAAAAATATTCTATAGTACTCTGTATATACATAGTTCTCGGAAAATAATAAGTTACAACAAAATGATTATAAGTATTATCCATTTTCACTTGATAGATAGGTGTACCATAAACTTGTGTTTGTAATATTATGTAAATTCTCTTATGTAAGTTTGTAAAGTTCTACAGTTATTGTGTAATTTATAATTCTCTAAATTAATGACGGTGTTTTCAGTACCAGTAGTCAGTGAAACATAATAAAAATAACTTTTAATAATTTACATAATTGAACATTCCCTATAATCTGTATTTAGCTATATGTTTACTATGCTATATTACTTTATGAGGTCTTCATAAACATAATTTGTGGTACAATACATCTGTTCAAGGGTAAAACCTAAGACAAAGCATTAAATAAAACATGCAATCAGTATTAATGACATAAATATCACTGTTTTATTAATTTAAATACTGTATAATTGTCTACGATTGACAAATAAGAGAAAAGACATACTTTACGGAATTTCTTGAAATTTTTGTAGTTAGTCTTCACCTCATCACCCTCACATGTACTAGCAGCGTGTTTGGGTACAATTAACGATTTAAATTCAATGTTCTGAGAAGTACACATATTCATCTGCTCGTCTCCCTCTCGTTTACTGACAGTATGTTTGGATACAGTTAACCATTCAATGTTCTGATAAGTATTCATCATCTTCTTGTTCCTATAATAATAACAGTACCTGCTTCATTATCATACATTATGTGCTACACACACACACACACACACACACACACACCATAAATCTAGAACATGAATAGGTATTATAACAAACATTACGAAAACATGTACGTATGGACACACACATAGATCAAACGTTTAAACAAAACAGATTAATACCTGAATAAATTAAAAAAAAAAAACAGGACAGCGTTTTTAAAACACTTAGAATTGTAAATCCACAAACACATCAAAAAAATATCCATCAAACCCTATCAAACATCGTACCCAACAAAAACCCTGTTCTTATCGAGAGACATCAGTAACCGACCTAAGCACAAGTGCTTCATTAGGCAACAGACCAAAATCAAAATAGACGACTATAAGCTCAATTTAAATAAAATCTGTATATTCAATAAAATTATGTTCACTTATTAACATATTCAAATCTTTTTACTTACCTCTTAAATGCTGTTATATACACACAATAGTCGATTTCACGATGAGTGCGGTGTATCATGCAAATGAGAAATAGTGACAGGTCTTCTTTGTGTATACATATCATACGACGGAAGGGTAGGGTAGGGGGGTAGCTTGCGTACACGTTTGAAAGTTGATGTAAGACATATACCCGAGAGGTCATTGTCTGTGATGGAAAGTTTTTATTTTCATACATTAGTCAAAATTAAGAAAACAAACGACAATATATGATTACAACAACAGCTTAACTCAAGGGGTCATTGTCCGTGCTGGAAAGCTTTCTCAACGATTATGTTTTAAGAAATTAGCGATACGAAAGTATTTCGTACATTAGCTAAAATTATGAATCTCGTTCGTGAGAAGCCTGTAAATTCATGCTCATAGACAATTTTATTTTCATAATATTATTATTTGTATATATAGACATTTTTACATAGCTCATAATTTGCACAAAAATCATAAAGCATCAAACTGTATGGGAATGATGACCTGTGACTTACCGCAACGCTTAATTTCTATCTCTTCACGTATCAAATTGTTTCTTTACGTTTGTATTTTATTAACAATTTCTATTGAATTAACGTGTGCACTGGAGCTGATGATACTAACCGAATGAAATATTTACAGACGGACAGTGGGAAGGCATACAATTGACCCTTGAGGTTGAATTAGAAAATAAACTTAATTTTGTCGATCTAACAAAACAAGGTTGGACAATAGTTTTCAGTACCTCATAAGAAAGATCTAATATAAAAAGGTGACAGCACGTAGCAGTCATTGACCTGATTGTGTGTGTGTGTGTGTGTGTGTGCGCGCGCGTGTGTGTGTGTGTGTGTGTGTGTGTGTGTGTGTGTGTGTGTGTGCGCGCGCGTGTGTGTGTGTGTGTGTGTGTTGAAAACTATTGTCCAACCTTGTTTGTTAGATCAAGAAAATTAAGTTTATTTTCTAATTCAACCTCAAGGGTAAATTGTATGCCTTCCCATTGTCCGTCTGTAAATATTTCATTCGGTTAGTATCAGCTCCAGTGTGCGCGTTATACAATGACTAATGTACGAAAATACTTTCAGTATCGCAAATTTCTGAAAGCTTTCCACTGTGTACAATAACCCTTGAGTTAAGCTGGTGTTGTAATCATGTATCGTTTGTTCTTCACCTTCCACTTGAAGAAGAAGAAAAGGGCAGGTGGTGGGGATCTTACACCACTTCTAGTTATATATAAATGTGTAAGGGAAGTCGTACAAATTACTCTTTGTTTACAGCTGTACAATGAAGTAAAATCGTGCAGAATATTTACAACGTCTACGCACGTATTTTAAAATACAGAGTGGGTGCACGTAAAGATTACCATTTAAAGTATCCAAATATCAACCAGAGTCCACAAACACTGGAGGAAAACGGAGCCATATAGAGACAATGTAAGTATAATGTTTATACTACAAAGTAATTACGATAAAGTGTACTTTTTCTGTAGGTCTGATCACTGCAGTCAAGTCGCTCCTGGAACAAGAATAATGTATGAGTGCAGTCCATTTTGTTGTTGGCGAATCGTTATCTGTTTTTATTAAAATCTTACAATGTCAAAAATTATTATTAATATTGTATTTATTTTATAACATTGTTTGTGATATATATATATATATATATATATATATATATATATATATATTTAATCAATGGAAAATGAATTTTTTAAAACATTGCATTACATTGTTCTGTAAACTATATTTATGTTTGTTCTGTACACATATGCATACGGTAATAATCATGAGTGGTGATAAAATCTTACAATGTCAAAATTAAATATTGTATTTATTTTATAACATTGTATGCGATATATATATATATATATATATAATCAATGTAAAATGAATTTTTACTTGTGTGTTTGTGGGTGTGGGCGCGCTGCCGAAACTGGACGATTGCAGCTGTAGTTAGAGAACAATTCTGTATACTAAATGTGTATGTGTGAGAGAGAGTTGATAACTTTGATATCGTAGTCGACAACAATCATATAGTTGAGAGAGAGAGAGAGAGAGAGAGAGAGAGAGAGAGAGAGAGAGAGAGAGAGAGAGAGAGAGAGAGAGAGAGAGAGAGAGAGAGAGAGAGAGAGAGAGAGTGAGAGTGAGAGGGAGAGAGAGTTGATAACTTTGATATCGTAGTCGACAACAATCATATAGTAAGTGAGAGAGAGAGAGAGAGAGAGAGGGAGAGGGAGAGGGAGAGAGTTGATATCATGGACGACAACTGCGTCTGCTCATACTAAATGTGTGTGAGAGATAGAGAGAGAGGGAGCGAAGTAAGCAAACTCTAATATGTATGATTATTCCTGTTTCATATATTAAAATATAACTTTTGTATAAACATTATTCGTAATGACTGAGACGTAGCCTTTATTGTGTGAAGATATTTAGGTAGAGCAAACACGTTTACGTAATAGCAGGTGGTCAGAATCGTGGTCTTAACAAATGTGGACACAAAAATATGGAACTCCGTGCTCGCTAATGTGTTTGTACGCGCGCGCGCGCGGGTGTGTGTGTGTGTGTGTGTGTGTGTGTGTGTGTGTGTGTGTGTGTGTGTGTGTGTGTGTGTGTGTGTGTGGTTTCATCTTCCAGTACTTAACACTTTAATAATTGAATTTTCATGTACGTGATAGATGTATCATTGATTCTAATTAGTATTTACAAAAGTTTCATTGAATAATAATATTTGGTTCGCTTAGAAATTATTTGAAAGTACATTAACTTTATGAAATGACACATACTTGAAAAGTAACAATAAAATAGCATCAGGTCTATACCTGTGTCCTTACAGACAAAAACTAGTTTGCATACCAGTGCGTACATTGTCCGACAGGGATTTGTATGTGTACACAAAACTTTTTAAAATACCTTATTCAGAGGAGTTTTTTTTTTCACGACTTACTGTCGCTTAATGACATTTAGTATCGTTAATTACAGCACTGAATATAACTTTCTAAAACCAGTTAAAGTTGTGTCACATCACAGTCGGCTTAAGTTTGTGAAGAATAAACTATATCTAATTCTGTATCGTTTGTGTGTGTGTAAAGTATTTACTCCAAAACGGACACATGCTGTTCCACTACCGACGTACAATATATATACGTGAAGAAAATCAGTTGCAATTTGATTGATAACTGCGTCTAGAGACGTTTGTGTGTGTGTGTGTGTGTGTGTGTGTGATCGTAGTATGATTTTATTTCTTGACACAACCCTTTATCTTGAAATATGATTTTTAGTTGGACGTTGTAAATAATTTTTTAAAATATCACTTACCTGCAAAGGATATACTCTCCGCGTACGAGCCAAGTTTAAATTATCGTAAGGATAATACTTGTCGTTTAGAAACAGTCTCGCATTGGTCACGTTACAGTGATCGAATTCATCGGCGTGTGCTGTCAGTACATTCTTTCTTCCTTTCTGAAACGCTAACACAACAAAACGTGGTTTTTCTAGCTGACTCGAGGTCTTGACAATCCAAAGTTATTATTCACTAACTTAAACCAAGGGTCGTTAACCGTGATTACATCGTCTAAATCGGTGCGTCCTACTTTCTAATTTGACACATGACAGTCATTAGCAGCGGTGACAGTAAGTCGGATTATGTTAAAGATCATTTCGTTGGTCTAAGCGTACATTTATTATGTAAATCATCTCTTTTTCAGTCATCTACGTATGTGCATTTGAATTATTTGCGCATGCGCATAACAGCTTTTTAGTACAATGGTCTGTAAACCATATTTAAGTTTGTGTACAGTGACACCGAAATCGATTTGAATAAGGGAATTCCTGTCAACGTCTGCAGCTAGAGAGCGAGAGACATACACAACAGTAATATAGTAAATGTGTGTGTGAGCAGTGCGTACATTGTCCGACAGCGATTTGTATGTGTACACAAAACTTTTGAAAATACCTTATTTCAAAGGAGTTTTTATGCGTAACACTTTACCACACAGACCACCTTGAAGAACGAGAGCGCGGTTGTTAATCTGGAGTTACTGCAGAAGTTACTTACAGTTAATTGACAGATAGTTACATTCAAATGTGAGAGAGAGAGAGAGAGAGAGAGAGAGAGAGAGAGAGAGAGAGAGAGAGAGAGAGAGAGAGAGAGAGAGAGAGAGAGAATTTAATAATGCGTTTGCTCATATAGTTTGAATTTCCCACCACAGAAAAATGTTGGCAGATCTGTTCTATACACTATAATGTAAGATTGGTAACCCTGATCATATATTTTAATATACAATATAACACACATATCAAGTTTGAACCCATGCATAGGTTGGTAAACCTGATCATATAGATTTAATATACATTATAACACGCAACAAATTTGAACTCATGCAAAGGTTGGTAACCCTGATCATATATTATTAGTATACACTATAACGCATCAAGTTGAACCCCCAACCAACGCCCACCACCCGCCACCCACCAAGCTTGAACCTATGCATAGGTTGGTAAACCTGATCATATAGATTTAATATACATTATAACACGCAACAAATTTGAACTCGTGCAAAGGTTGGTAACCCTGATCATATATTTTAATATATACACTATAATGCATCAAGTTGGAACCCACCACCCACCCCTGATATGCAAATCAGCTTTATTAAAAAAATAAAAAATTAAATTCGCGGATGCGGGTGGTCCATTGAACCCCACCCACCCCTTGATATACAAATCAATTTAATTAAAAAAAATAAAAAAATCAAATAAAAAAAATAAAAAAAATTTTATTCGCGGAAATTCGCGGATGCTGGGGGTCCATTGGTGGTGGGGAGAGCGTGGGAAAAAATCTTGGACCGTGGGAACGGCGGCATCTCTTCGATCTAGGCGTGCGAAAGGCGGCGTATATTCGCGGATATGCAAAGATTTTTAATCTTTTTTGTAGGAACCCATGTTTCAGATCCGTATAGTAAAACAGGCACACTGACATTGTTTTATAAAATTTAAGCCTCGTCTCTTTCCATCTCTTTGTTCTCAACGTTCTATGTGTGACACACCACGTGAAACCTCGATATTTTTGTAGTGATATCTCGGCCTGTGTTATTCCCAATACTGATAGTGCAACCCAGGTAATTGAAGTCAGACTTGTTCCAAAACTGTTCCTTCAAGAACAGTTTTTGATCTGACCGGAAACTTCTCCCAAGAAGCCATGATTTTTGTTTTCTGCTTACATATTTGTAAATCATATTGTTTACAAATATGATTTAAACGTTGTAAAGAATACTGCAGCTCATCGTCTGTTTTCTGTAATAAGACTGCGTCGTCAGCATACAATAAAATATCCAAACTCATGTTCTGATTAAGTCGAATTCGTGAGGCAGTATCTCGTCTCCATGATGATGTCGTCAATATATATATATATATATATATATATATATATATATATATATTAAAAAGCGTAGGCGAAATACTACATCCCTGCCTTACTCCTGTACTTACAACAATTTCTTCAGTCTTTATCTTCCCGGTATTTGCTATTATTTTAGAGTTGCAATATAGGCTTCTAATCTCATTTCTCAAATGTTGTAAGGATCAACAACTATAATAATAGGTTTAATAATATAATTGATCGATCAATAGTTCACGTCTTCAAGGACAGCAGATCACATGGTTCGTGTTGTTGACAACGTAGCAGTGCTGGATGAGTGTATTGAACAACTGGAAGCGACCCTTATTGAGATAGATGCCGCCCTCAGCACCGACTACAACATGAACCTGAACAGGGGAAACGCGAAAATAGTGGCAGCGGAGTACTGGGTCGTATTGCAGACAACAAAAAGAGATGCCAGATGGCAGGTTGTCTAAGGAGACTTTTGTTTGGCAGTACACGCCTGTTGGACAGCGAAGTATAGAAAGACGTAGGAAGCGTTGGTAAAGTGTCCTGCATTGTTTCGACGGTCTCCGTATGGTGGTACAGTGGAAAACAAAATACAAGACAGCAATGAAACCGCTAATAACTAGCTTTATTAATAGTTTGTTGGGTGTTTATAGTCTGCAGGGTTCCATAATATGCGTCCTTAACAAGCACTCGAAAAATCTAAAGGATACTTCAGCGCGGCCTTGCGGAAACAACACGTACTGGGGTAAGGGAGAAATGCGTAGAACAACGTTGTCCATAGTACCAGAACGTTCCGTATTGCGTAACAATATATTCGTTTGGGACCGGAACAGGTGACTGGACTAGTCCCTGTTAGAAGAAGAGAAGAGGAGTACTGAGTGGGTGAACAACGCCCGGAGAGCGCGCAGTCCTTCGTCTATCTTGGAAGCGAAACAACATCTGATTGGAGATCCAAGACGGGAATCACTAGGCGCAGCCGTCAAATCAAGGCTGCCTTTAAGAAGAAGTGGAATTACTTCACGTCCAACAACATTGAAATGCACCTCAGGAAACGTCTGGTGAAGACCTTTGTATTGAGCGAGTTATTGTGTTTATTGTGAGACGTGGGCGTCGAAGAACAGGAAATGACAAGAGTGTTGTATTAGATGTTACGGCGAATGATAAGGATTACCGTGGGTGGAGAAAATCTCGATAGGCGTCTGCAGAGCCACATTTCAAAAGTATTAATAGGATCTATAGTTTGCACGGAATGAGAATGGTTCGCAGAAAAGAACAGTTCAGGTCAATACGAAGAGTAGGTTGCAGTTACGTAATGTGTTTGTTAAATAAATCTGAAGGTATTTATTTTGTGTGCACGCTATAACGTGTAAACAAAGTGATATAAATATATACTGTAATAAGAACAACGTAGTGACGACGTAACGGGTGTATCGCACGTGTGTGGGTTTCGTGTCAACGTAAATACGCAGGTACGTTGTTAACGTTAATGTAACCGAAAGTCAGGGTAGCAGCAACAACAACAACATTGTCACGTAATCGCGTCCTGTGGACTATTATAGAAAAATAAACGTTACAACCTCCGCGAGAGAGAGTGAGATGGTGAGCGTTGTGCTGACGTACTTGTTGATATTCTGGACCAATGGTGGTGGGGGGGGGCGATCGGGGATGAATCCGCCCAAGAGCTATTAAAAATTTCAACGACATTCCGTAATCACTGAATGTAGATATATTTTTAACACAGTTGCGTGCGTTAAAAAAGTTTATAAATAATAATTGTATATTATTCTTTTGTAAGTAACTCGTTGAGTTTCCTGCAGGTCTCCATGTGACATCTTCAAATAAATACACTGCAAGTAGGTTTATTTTCACGCGACGTACGTTTCACGGAAATTATTCTGTATCTTCAGACGTTTGTTTCAATTGTAATTAAATGTTTCGCTTACAGTATAATTAACGGATAACACATTAATAATAATCTACTAATTAAAGAACAAATTCAAATAAAAACAAGACGGTTTATTTAATACATTTATTAGAATAATAAAATAAAGCATTAAGTATATAATAAATAGCTAACTACATACAAATTACAACAATCGAAAATAGAATCGAAGTAAAATCGATTATCCGTTAACTAAGATAGTGTTACGACATCACCGAACAATCTACGTGTTTATCGAATGTTCCAGAGTGATCCGGAATGTAACGTGTTTGGCGTACGTGCTTGTTGACGCATTTTCTGCGTCTTTTTCTGTTTTTATCATTGGTACAGTTTATTCACAAAGTTGTTGTGGCTGCATTTTCAGGCACTGCTCAACTTCACTTTTAATTTGTCCTCTTATGTTTGCCATCGAGTTTTCTATTGCTGATATTTTTGTTGACATAGTTTCTTCCACAGTCAAGACAGATTTTTCTACTTCAGCTATTTTATTTGACATGGATTCTCCTACGTCAGATATTTTTGTAGACATCGATTCTTCAACACTAGAGACGGATTTTTCTACTTCAGCTATTTTTAATGTCATTGATTCTTGTACCTCCGATATTTTAGTAACTTGTTTATTAAGCTCACCTCGTAGGAGACCCAACTGTGCAGCGGTTTGTTCTTATGTCTGCTTTTGCTCCTGTATTAACTCCTTGATGTCTTCTGTTTCACGCTTCCGTTCTTCTTTTTGTCTTTCTTCTGTTTCTAGAATTAGTGCTTTCTGACGTTCCTCAGCATCTTCTCTTTCCTGTCGCGTTTCTCATCCTGTCGTTTTTCGGCTTCTTCGCTTTCTTCTCTTTCTTGTCTTCGTTCTTCTTTTTGTCGTCTTTCTGCTTCTTCCTATGTCTGCCGCAGCAGCGTTTGGAAAGCTTCCATCATCTGACTGGCATCCATCTTTACCGGATAATTACGAATTACCTCGTCTTGTATGTCCACTGTTAACCGTTCTATCCCACTTCTGACACTACTGTTACGACGGTCTACTCGATCGTCGTAGGTACAGTGAAAACAAAATAAGTACAAGACACCAATTAAGTCACTAATCACACCTTTAATTTTTACAGTTAAAGAGTTCGTAATTAACAACACAGTCTCTACAACAAATCAAATGAAAATTGTTCACACGCAATAAAATGTCACTAATATTAAACACAATTGTATTACAATTATACCGCCCGATTATAAAACGCAACACTTCACTAATAACTACTTGAACGTACACAGTAATCTCGCCCGACAATAACTCTCGAACCGCTCTGTAAATATATCGCACTAATACTGAACTGAACGTCTTTGAGTACTGGTATTTATAATAATAATGGCTCCCATGTATACCACCGAAATAGCTTAGGAGTAGGCAGGGTAGGCTGCCTAATATGAGCCGTACGGCATATAAGGAGGGCAGTGTGGCCAGCACTACGCTTCAGCCGCCCATTATTATCCCCAGGATGATATCCCAGGTACTCATTTTCAGCAGGCTGAGTCGACCTGGGGGCTGAAAAACGCACCTTGATTTTATGGTGCGGGACCGGGAATTGAACCCGGGACCTCTAGATTAGTAGCCAGGTGCCATACCCACTGCTCTACTGAGCCGCCTCCAGAAACGAAGGCAGAGCCTATTAATAATCTACCTTTATCGTATTTCCCACTACCTTTATTTAAGAACGTCCCACTACAGGGTTGTCTGCGACTTGACTCCTCCAGTCTAATATCTTTATGGTCACCGTCACCTTTGACACAGACCATTCCAATACGGGAAAATGGGAATATCTTGTATCTTGTTGAAGGATGTTACATTAGAAATAAAGTACTTTAACAATGGCTATGATTAGAACCAGGATAGTTTTTTCCGACCAATACATTTGTTACCTTCTGTACTTCGTTTTGGAATGAGTTTTCGTAAGGCACATTGGGTCCTCTTTGTGTATGTCTCAAGTATGCAGATTATCTTCTTTTGATAGGCACAAGTAATTGGTGCTCGTGTCCCGTTTCGTTAATACGGTGTTATTTCCAGCGTGGCTTGCCCAAGAAATTCTCATTAGCGTCTGTAGAGCCACATTTCATAAGCGTTTTGTGTTGATTAAAACAATATCCTCGAATAAAAGTGCGAAGGGGTAATAACACCGGTTTTTTTTTCCAAAAATCGTAAGAAAGACTTTAGAATTTCACATTTACTAAGAATACAAGTTTAGAATGGAAGTGATTTCTAATAACAAAATTTATTATCTTTGATTTGTATAACAATTAATTAAGAGAACATTTTGAAATCTGCGATTTTCCATATTTTTCAACCCTTCTTTAAGCCTATTAATAAACTAATGATTCTTCGGAAAATTAAGAATAATGACGTAGATCTAATTGTTCTCACATAAGATTTTTATTAAATTTAACTTTACAACATTTTCGTATTTCTTTACTATTAAATTCATTTAAAAAATAACTTTTTGAACGTGTAATAGTTTTGAAGTGGGTATTAAAGAATTATAACGAGAAGATAATAAGTAATTCCCCGTGTTTGCGGTAAATATTTAGTGAAGGAACTCTGGCGTCACAAACGATCAAGGACGGCAGAAAGTGTATTAAAAGTCTGGGAGAATTAAAATTAAATTAACCGGATATTAGGAATTCATAAAAACATAGTGTTCCGTTACGAACGAGTGGATTACAAACGTTGGTCATAGAAACTCAATTACGTTTGCTGCTGACGTCATCTGAGCAGTTATTTTGGTTACACTGTTTTTCTGTTGTAATGTACGTGAGTTGAACACATTTTTCAGAAATGGAAACAAATTTATGTGAGAGTTGAGGAAATGATTTGCCTAATCGATAGGAAATCTCGTTATCGTTTGAAAATACAATACTTCCATATGCGATCTTCATCAGACCAATACGAACGTATGCCATACAACTGTGCCGGTTCGCAGGCAACTCTAATAGACCTACATATTACAGCCAGTATAGACGCACATAGCCTTCATAGATTACCTAAAGGCGTTTGATCGTATCCACCGAGACAAACTCTGGCACATAATGGAGAAACGAGGATATGCAATGCATTTGATTAGAACGGTACAACCCGTTTATAAAAACACTAAAATTATAATTGACACTGGAACCGGCAAAGAGCTAACTTCAGAAATTATGACCAACCAAGGTGTCAGACTGTCAGACAGGGATGCACTTTTATCGCCTACACTGTTCAATATATATATATATATATATATATATATATATATATATATATATATATGACCTCGTGCGAGAATGGAAACAAAGTGCTCCTCTAGGTATACAGATTAGCCGACACGAGTTCCTAAACACTATGCTGTTTGCCGATGATCATTTTGTAATCCAAGATAGTGAGGATAAATTACAACTGGCTATCCACTAACTAAATCTGTTATCAAAAGGTTATAATTTAAACATTTCAATAGGAAAATATCGGTATGGAGAACCGTACATGACTTCCATGTTCTAAGATTTATATTTAAAATCCTTTTCGAAATGAAATATTTCCATAGAAACTACTTTCTTCAGCCTTAACCACAGTACTGTGATCACTAACGTATACCACGTCACGTTAGTGCACTCAATTTTCACTGATGTTGGCAGTCGATAGCACTGCCGAAACGTCTGGGTTTGTAGAAAACATTGGATCAAGCCAAACAGTCCAGGAAGTAATTTTAACAACAAACTACTTCTTTGTTGCCGATAACGTAGTACACATGATACCATAAAATGTTGCAGGTAAACTACCCTTTCCCTTAACCGATCTTCACCAAAATCAATAGGCCTTGCGTCTTCTACAATTCAGGAACGTGTGGAAAAAATTATTTGATTCTGTTTGAATGTGCGGGAGTTATCATTCGTCATAGAAAAAATTACCCTTGTTAAAACATAAAACGTTGCAGGTAAACTACCCCTTTCCCTTAACCGATCTTCACCAAAAACAATAGGTCTTGAGTACTCTACAATTCAGATTCAGGGCTGTATGCAAAACATTATTTTATTCTGTTTGAATTTGCGGTTCTTATCGTTTGCCATAGAAAAAAATCTACACACAGACACACACACAGACACTTTTCGAAAAATGACTTTTTTCATGTTTGTACTTGGTAGTACAATCAGAATCTGCAATTATCTCGAACACGATTTTGTTTGCCATCACCATACTTCCATTTCCTTACGGAACATGGAAGTAAAACTAAGACCATCGCATTGCTTGGAAAAGATTCGATTCGGACAAAAATTGTAATTGAAAATAAAATTTAGAACAAGTAACACATTTCAATTACCTAGGATGTGATATTACATATGAAGAAGAGAAAGATATTCTTAATAAAACAACAACTTCCATGTGGGGCATTACGGAGAACACTCAAAGGAAAGACCACGAAAGAAACACAAATAAAATTCTATAAGGTGTGGCAGTCCCCATGCTATTATGCGGTCCGAATCATGGGCACCAAGAAAGAAAGATTATAGACAGATGGAAACGTCTGAAATGAAATATTTTAAGATCTGTGGAAGGTTGTATAAGATTAGATCACATAAAGAACGAAGATATAAGACAGGAATTAAAAGTACAACCAGTAACGGAACTAGCGGAAAACTATTAAAAAAAAATATGGAAAGAGCATGTTATGCGCATGTCTCCAGAAAGAATTCCAAGAAAAATCCTGAATTATAAGCCAATCGGAAGAAGAAATGTTGGCAGACCGAGACGGAGATGGTGAAGGCGGAACAGGCAACCTGCCTAATCCTGGACAGATAGATGATGATGATGATGATGATGATTAAAGCCAGCCAAAGATTATCCGTGTAGTTGCGAATGCTCCTTGGTACACTGGTAAGCTCTCTGAGTGGCAGAACTCGCTCGCTATTGTGAACGAAATACACTTAGTATTATGTACGAGGGATGGTTGAAAAGTTCGCGGAATGGAAATGAAAAAACAAGTTGATTGTTACAAAAATGGCTTTATTTGTCTATATAACCTCCCCCAACTTCAATACACATGGTCCAACGCTTCTCTAAGAATATTGAATTCCAACTTCTTATCTATTATTTAATATGGTGGATGTTCTAATAATTTGTACTTTAAATCTCGCAGTTTATTCATCGCAATTTATTAAACTTACTATACTTTGTACAAATATATATTCCAGATTAAGGTCAAATGAGAGCTGGATAACATTTGTCTCTCAATTTATTAAAACAAACAAAGCCCACCAAGGGTTGTAGAGCCGTGGCTGATGATGATGCTTTCGTAGAAATGGATACCAGGGACATATCGTTAAGGAGACGGAGGAGAGGGATTATTAAACGACAGAAAAAGGTGGAAATTTTAAATCGGAAAACGTTAGAGAACAATACCTGTGTTACTGTGACATTGCCATCGTTGTAGCCGAGTTCATTGCATAAACCTCGTTTGTGGGATTCTTCAAGAAACCCAGTATAATCGTGCACCGGGTAGAATACACAGCTGGTTGTCGGATTAAAGTGCTTTCGTGTGTGACTGCGATCATCTCTGATTTCAAGACCGGATTTTTCGAAACCTTCTCGAAGAAACTTGTCGTATGTAAAGAATTTCGCCGGGTCATCACCGGGTGGTACAGTATCAGTTATGCGAGCGGTGGTGGTCGGGTCGGCAGAGAAGTATCGTTATTGCTGAAAAGAAAATAAGTAATTCATTGGAGAGAAGAAAAAACCGGTTTATTTTTGTAAAGTTGTGCAATTTGTTTTATTACCGCTAGGGAAACGTCTAATTGCCCGCCGGCGGACTACTGCCAGAACCGGTTAACACATTTTTGCAAGCTTCGCGTTTGGAGAAGGACACGTTTGGGAGTATACGAATCCTTCCTTGTTCAGTGCCGGAAGAGAAGATTATATGTGCCGTTTGTGGTGGGACACATGATCGTACTCACGAGCCTGATTGTACGATGAGGGTCAATTGTGAAGTCCACACATACGCGCAGGTAACTGTTGCTAAGTATGAAAAGTACATTTTCCTCAGAAGAGGAACAGTTTTCTCACAGGCAGGCCTAAGTTTCCGGCCGCGCATCCTCATAGCCTACACGTAGTAGCTATTATAGTATGCTCCTTGAGCTGTACAACTCGCTCACTGTTTGGAACGGAGTACATTTATTATTACTTAAATTTCGACATTATATAATATTTCAATTATGGGAAAAATTACAAAAACCCAGATTTCACTATTATTTCTGTAGTCATCATCATCATCATCATCATCATCCTCAAGGTTTAAACCAAGAATGGTTTGTTGCGGTCTCAAATAGGCAAATATTACAGCCGGACACTCCAGCGCTTCCTTGGACTTCCCATACCTCTCCGTCCCCTCGGCTTATAGTTCCATAGTTGTTTGGGGATGCGGCAGTCATCCATTCGGCAAAGATGTTCCCACCAATTCAGCCGGTACTGGGCGATCCTGTCGAGTATACTCACAATATTCAGTTCCTGCCGTATATCTGTGTTTCTTCTATGATCATGGAGAGTATACCCTGCCACGTGCCTGAGGAATCTCATTTCAGCCGCTTTGATGCGACTGGCGTGGCTTTTCGTTAAAGTCCAATACTCAGACCCATAAAGAAGTGTGGGAAGAGCCATCACCTTGTAGAATTTTAGGCGTGTTTCTTTACTTGCTGACTTAAGGGTTCGCTTGATGGTCCCGCACATAAGGTTGAACTTATGGAACTTGTTCACCACGTCGTTGCTTGTATTATAAGAAGACACACTGTAGCCCAGGTGTTCAAAACTGCTAACTTTTTCCAGGACAGTAACGACTATAACAATTTTTGCCCGTACGGGATCAGTTCCACAAAAAGCCCATCACCTTGGTTTTAATTGTGGATATCTGCAATCCAGAGTCTTTGCAGATGCCATTTAACAAATGTGTACCCATCTGCAATATGTTTTCAGAGTCCGATAGAATAGCCTGATCGTCCGCAAACAACAAAGTGTCAATTGTAAGAGTGACCAATCATAAAATGGTCTGGAAGACGCATCTGCCAGTTTTGTATGACATCGTCAATATGTAAATTAAAAAGAGTAGGTGATAATGGACACCCTTGTCGTTCTCCACAATTGATCAGGGCAACTCTAGGAGCTGTTCTCGGTCTCCTTGCTTCTATTAAGATTTTATTCTCCATATACAGACTCTGTATTGCTTTAATTAGATGTTGTGGGATCCCTTTCCTTGCCATTACTGCCCATAGTTTGGTCCGATTCACTCTGTCAAAAGCCTTCTCGAAGTCGATGAAAGCTATGTATATGGGCAGCTCATACTCTCTACGCTTTTCAGTGAGCTGGACTATTGAAAATATACAATCTAAACATGATCTGCCCTTCCCGAAATCATCTTCTGGGCCTCTGAAAGTATTGTCTCCGTTATCGCATTCAGCCGTGTTCTTAATATTGATGCATATAATTTATATGAAGTATTAAGAAGGCTGACTCCTCACAACTTTATTAATTCAATACTGAACAC
Organism: Magicicada septendecula; assembly: GCA_034769895.1. Taxonomy (NCBI): domain Eukaryota; kingdom Metazoa; phylum Arthropoda; class Insecta; order Hemiptera; family Cicadidae; genus Magicicada; species Magicicada septendecula. The sequence continues at coordinate 843,660,068 of CM068368.1, forward strand.
TGCGTTCAGACAACAGTTAGAATTATCTTTAATTGGATACACCCCACCCCCCAATAATTTTTGCGGTTTTATCAAAATGTTCGCCCATTTTTTGGCCTTTGACGTCGTGACATTTTCAAAAATGAACATTATATTCAGGTTGTGGTTAAAATTCCTTTTATTTGATACCGCACATGGGGTTTTACGTTTTTTCATAATTTTGACCTTCCAGTTGAAACCAACCCGTCCGTCAAGAAAGATATTCCGAAGAATTTATAGTGCCAGGAGGAATGGAGACAGATGGAGAATACGTACAAAAGAAGAGCTAGAGAGATCTGGGAGCCAGATATTGTTACTGAAGTCAAAAGAAATAGAATTCGGTGGGCAGGTCATGTTCATCGGATAATGGACAGCCAATACAGCTGAGAAGATAGTATTAAATGGGGATCCAAGTGGGAGAAGAAGAAGGGGAGACCTCGGAAAATATGGATGGAAGATGTGGAGGAAGACGTGCCAGGCCCGTCCAGAGGGGGGGGACAGGGGGGCGTTGCCGGGAACGGGAGGGTCGGATATTTTTTAAAACGATTTACATATGATTTTCTGTAGATTTTTAAAACTACTTTTACATATTTTTTTTATATATATGAACAAAAAAGATAAGTAGAGTATTGACACCTTTTTATAGTTCAGATATTTTCTTTTGATCATCTGATCAATGTTTTCTTTATTAAATTACATCGCTAATTGCCTAATTGCTTTGAAAACAGATACTCTGAACCGAAGCATTAGACCGGCGCAGTGCCGCTGTCGCTGCCCGTCACCGTTCCTCCTCCTCCTCCTGTCACTCAGTGGAAGTTGACGTTTGAAAATCTTAACCTGCCCTCATCCCGTCTCCGTTCTAGTTGATGGTCTAGAACTGAGTCACACATAAAAATATTGAATTTTATCATCAGAAGGCATATATAAAAATTCCCTTTTGTAGTTATATTTTGTAATATATAAGTACATATTTATAATCGTGTATATAAAACCACATATACACTCATTTTTGGGGAACAGAAGGTTGCCTCGTTTGGGGGGGGGGGCTCACAACCTGGTTCCCCTGGGGCCAAAAATTCCTCTGGTTGGACCTGAGACGTGCTTCGCCTTGGAATAAGTCAGTGCCGCAGACTAGCACAGAACGGAGACGAGTGGTGTTGGACGCGCCCGGGCTCTGCAAGGGCTCCAACACTCTTTTATTCAACAATCCCCCGTTTCATTATCCTCGTTATAGTTATATGATCTGTCAACAAGTTCTGCATTTGTGCCATTGTATTGATCATAAGATGTAGGCTAACCATTATAATTTTATTGGTGTGCGAAATTCGTATAGACCTTCAAATCCCCCCCTCTCTCATCATATGCTTGCCGAATATTACGAAGGACGGCTGGATGGCTCAGAGGAACCAGAAATCAGAAGACCTTGTCTATTTATCTGGCAAATAAATCTTACTTTTCCTTGCTACGAACTTCTAAATCCAGAGATTTGCGCCATACACCAAACTAAAGATATATAAGAAAATTAACTGGGCTAATGTTTTGTTATGGTTCCAAAATATGGGTACTCGCTGAGAGATCTAAGGAGAACATAAAACCTTTAAAATACAAGTCCTCAAAAAATGTGATGACGGGTAATCTATAATGGACTCTGGGGAATCAAATTGAATCATGAGTTATACCGTGAATCTTTCTTCTTTATTTTCTCCTCAACCCAGAGGTTGGTGGGCTTGCAGTTTCTTCCTTTCCGTGAACAGTTTCTTCGTTCTTTAACCCTGTCCATGTACTCCGGGTGCTTCAGCCTTCCGATCCCATTATACCATGAGTGTAAGTCATTAATTACGTGTATCAAAGTTTATTAAACTTCAAAGGTCGCGATGGGCCAGTCATGTATTAAGGATGAAAGAACGGAGAAACCGAAGAGGGCACTTCAGAACAAGTAAACAAGGAAAAGAACAAGAAAAGCGTGGAGTAGGGAGTCGCAGAGGATGTACTAGAACAAGGGTCTAAGAATTGGAAGAGAACAAAGATGCGTGGGGGGGGGGCAAAAATTGATGAAGGCCAGCACCCGACTTTGGGTTGTAACGCCATATTAGTATTTTGTCATTCCATAGCGTAATTCATCTCTTCTTCATCTTCTCCACAGGCACTTTCCCGGTTCCGTCTTCACAAAGCATCTCTCCATCTCACTCTTGGTCTTCCTACATCTCTTGTACCAAAGGGTCTATATCGAAACGCAGCTTTAGGCAGTCATCCATCCTACATTCTGTCCAGATGCTGTAACCATTCCCTGCGATATGTCTGGATTTTATCACTACGGAGAATACAGGTAGTTCTTCTCTAATGTCCTCATTGCGCAAACGATCCTGCCTCGTGCAACCCTTTGTTCTCAGAAACTTCAATTCCGAAGTTGGTTTTTAATCTTCTTTGTAGGAACCCATGTTTCACATCCATATAGTAAAACAGGCACTGCCATCGTTTTATAAAATTTAAGCCATTTCTCTTCCCTCAACGTGAGGCGCCACACATCATCTGAAACGTCGATATTTTTGTAGTGATATCTCGCCCTGTGTCATTCCCAATACAGATAGTGCAATCCAGGCAGTTGAAGTCATAGTGTTGTTCCAGAACTGTTCTCTGAAGAACAATTTTTGATGCGATTGTATACTTTCCCTAAAAAAAAAACACGATTTTTGCTTTCTGATTAGATACTTGAAAATCATAGGGAACTTTTTTTAGCGTGGGGGGGGGTCCTACAGTCTATGCCGCATCCCGTTATCGGTCACCATTTCTCCCTATCCTTCCAGTCATCTTCAATAGCTCCATCTCTCATGCTTTTCCTAATTCCTGTTCTCCATTGTGTTGTCAGTCTTCCTTTTCTTCTCCTGTTTTGTTGTGTATAAGTCTATGCTTTCTTTGGCCATCGCTTCTCCTCCATCCTCATTACGTCACCATACCATAGCAACTGTCTGGATTCTATTCTTTCTGCTGTTGTTAATACGCGCCCTGTTTTTCTTCTTATATCTTCGTTTCTAACATGTTCCGTTCTAGAAATATTACACGCTGTTCTTAAGAAATCCATTTCTACAGTTTCTATCATCTTTTTCTCTTTATCTGAAAGTTGCCAGCATTCGCAGCCATAAGTTAAAATGGGCTCCACAATAGTTGTGTAGATTGTCAGTTCAGTTTGAAGTTTCATTTTGTTCGACCAAAGTAACGAGTTTAGCAAACGAATAGCATTTTCCCCTGTTGTATCCTATTTTTGATGTCATTTTTTGTTGTTCCGTCTTCTGAAATAATGCTTCCCAAATATTTGAATTCGCCACACTTTCCGATTCTATGGATTTGCAGATCTGGGTCTTCTTGTTGCACGTCTTCTATTTTCAGATATTCTGTTTTAGTACTGTTTATGTTTAGACTCCATTACTCGTACTCCTCTTTCAATTTTCTAAATTTATAGCCTGTGTCGTCATAGCGTATTTCATTCGCCAAGTAATTGCATGTCGTTAATTACAAGCGTTGGTCAGGAGAAAGGAAGAAGACTGCGTGGACAGGATGATCACGAAGCCCGGCACCTGCCTCCGGCCGTCTCCAAAGGCAGCAGCGTGAGCGGCGAGAAGCCCCAGACCTTGGTAACCGACATTGGAATCTGGAACGAGTGTGGCGAAAGGAACGACTGCACCGTGACCGCTTTGCGCATGCGCGCGCGTGCCCGGCAGAAGGTCAGCACACACACACACCGTACTCCTTCCTTTGCCAGCTTGTTCCGTCTCCGCGCGCTAGTGTCTTTAAACCAATAAAACTATTGTGAACAAATTTAGCTCGTCCTTCGGCTAAAAGACGGCATACTTCCAGGTAATTCCGTAGTTTTAATTAGTTTTGCCTTTATACTTTTATGTCCGTTTTAACGTGCTTTCGTTTTTTTGTCCAAGTACGACTACTTTCAGCGTTGAATTCCTTTCAATCGGCTGGAATGATGATTGAGCGTTTTATAAAATAAAGGTTGTTTTCGTTATAACGATTCCAGAGTTAATAGCTCATTTCTTGTTTGTTGCTTGTAAATGTGGTTTTGGCGTTAGTAGTTCTTTGCGTAAGTAAATCTTTGATTGCCCGATAATCTTCCATTGAACCTCCTTCTCGCCCATTTACCCACCAGTCTATATCCTCAGGAAGAGGTGCTTTAACTTCTGGGGGCTTCTGTATCACGCTCACACACACACACACACACACACACACACACACACACACACACACACACACATCTCCTTAGTTTAACCTTCTTCTGTCCATTTCTATTCCAATTCCGTCGTTGCAACGTACTTATTGGCGATCGCTTTTCCTTCTGTGTCGTATCCGTTTAAAACAATTTGTCCGTAGGCTCCAGAGGCGCACCCAGAATTTTTTTTAGAGTGGGTTTTCAGAACTTGGGAACACGATGGACAATGTTGGTTTTCCTCACAGTTTTCTATACAAGAAGGTTTTTTTTTCTGTACGAACGATGATATGAAACTTACAGGATATCTGAATCACAGGAAAAGATGAAAATGAAATTGGTTCATAGAATATCTCTGATGTATTTTCCAACATTGCTCCACCAAAAGGGCCCTTCGTATATGTGTTGCACGAGTCCGGTCATTGTAGTTATTATCGAGTAAAATTCACGTAAGCACATTCATACAAATTTGCTTTTTTAATTTTTAATTTAGTAATAGTAAAAATAGACATGTATTAATGAGAATGTGGTAATTACTGTATTCTCTATTTGTGTGTACGCTGATTACAAATTTTTATATATCATATTTTCGGGGGGGGGGGGGTTCTAACGCCCAAAATGCCCCTGGGTGTGCCACTGTTCCCCCTCCATACTCTAAGCCAGTGGTTCTCTCAACATTGAGAAAAAGTAATAATCTACTGTACTTTTATGATTACCTTGTTCGTAATAAAGTTTCGCCCTTTGTCCGTATAAAGTAGAAAACTACACTGATCGATTGGCCGCTCGGCACTTTGTAGAACGTTTTATTAATACTCAGAGATTTAATAAATAAACTCTGAAGCTGCGTAACTGGTGAAACAATTGTCAGGAAAATACGTAAAATCATCTGTAGAACTTACCAAGCGTTTATTTATTAAATTCGACGGTAGAAAACGTTTATCGCGAAAAGGGTTAACACGAAACATCGGTTATCACGTGAAACGACTCAGGTCCCGATCGTTGCTTCTATTTTACAATTACAGTGTGTACGCTTAACACGAAACGTTTACCTACAAAATATCAGTTGACACGAAAAAGTTTTGTTAAAAATATTTTTTTTGTTAGTTTTCAGTAGGCGCATTATAAATAAATCCACACATGCACGCCCCTAAACAGTGCAAGTTAATCAGGTAAAAACCGTGAGAGTGCTGACTTAACTTGACACGGAAAACGACAGTGAAAATTTACGAGTACCCACCGCTACCGATATGCTTTCGTTGCTGAGCCGTGTTTGTCGATATTCAGAAGCCAACTCGGAACGTGAAATGTTGGACCACGTTGATAAATTAGAGAAGAATTTGTTGAAAATAAAGTATTGCAGAATTGTGTGAAAAAGGAAATAACGGACTTTTTAAAAAGAATTGAATAATGTTACAGTAGGAACTTTAAAAGAACGTACTACATTATTATACAAGAAAGCCTAAATCGTAAGACTAAGTGAAGAACAGCTACATTGCGCGTATACTATAAATTTTAAGAAAAATTAACCACATTTTTCCCCAAAATTAACTAGAAATTATCCAGGAAAATAAATAAAACATTTATATGTAAATACATTCTGAATATTCTTTATCGCTTTATTTTACTACTCAGTGCAGTAAGTAATCTATACAGTACTTGTTAATTTATTTCATTTTGTTTCACTTTTTGTCCGCTTGACACGAAGTTCTGCAAACAGGAATAAAACAGCTCGTCTCCGTCATTTTAACGTACAGTGGTAATCGTTTTCCACTCTACTGTGTTTTATGAATATTGTTTGCAAATCTCAGCCGTCAGAGTTATTGATTAGCTTCTTTATCAGCAAAGAATTTTGTGAATAAAAGAATAGGCAATAGGTGCTATCCATATCACCTTTTGACAATATCGAGGCAGTCAGCTTATAACATGGTTAGATTGCCAACATGTGCCTTCTGTATGACGCAGCGTGGGAGGAGATGGGCCAAGTAGACGACGTACAGCGGGTTTAATGTTTAGACGCGTGATATTAAAAGAGGTCTGGGGGTTTAGCGTGTGCAATTAATGAAAGCAGTCCAAACTATTATAAGTGTAACTACGTACCTTTCACTGTGGCTGGCATCTGGGTCACCTCTGTTACGCCAGCTCACCGGCACTGTAATGCTGAGCTGAGTTATTGGGCCAAACCGTGCGCCCAAAGTACACGGCCGAACCGTTGGCGATGGTCTAATTTTGTCCACAAACTATACTTGTGAGTACGCTCCTCGTGTACCATTGGCTGTTGACGTTTTCACTACTGCATCCTTTTTCTTATGAACGTCTTCCACTTTCTCCGATCTTTTATAATTGTTTTTTAAGGTACAGTAAAAAAGTGAAAACTGTTTTTCGCATTCTAAAATATGCATTAAAATAAGTGTGTATGTATATACGAATTGTTATACAGTAACGCTTCTTTGCGCTCCCCCTTTTAGCGTTTATTCGTCATAGCGTTTTTGGGTGAAAAGTCAAGGCCAACCGTGTTTTATTTAGTTATCAACACGTACAGTGTATTTAGTCGTTATTTAGTTCGGCACTACAGCTATTATTTTCATCGGTAGTTCATGTTATTTTTACGTATCATTCAAAGCCTGATCCTGTAAGCAAGATGGAAAGAAAAAGTATCAGCTTGGGTGTGAAATTACAAGTGTTAAGACGATTAGACACTGTTAAGATTAGACGATTAGATTGTCAGTGTTAAGACGCTGGTGAGCGTCAAGTGGATGTAGCCTGTTCGTTAAATTTGGCATCATCGACAGTTAGAACAATTTTTTTAAATTCTGAAAAGATAAAAAAACATTGCGTGGACGTCATCAAAATTATCTGTTACTAAAATAACGAGGTCGAGAAGCAGTGTCCTTGAAGAAATGAAAAAAGACTAAGCTTTTGGATTGATGATCAAACGCAGCGTAAAATGGCGTTAAGTCAGGTTACCATCATGGAGAAAGCGAGAGGCATTTTTACTTACGTTCAAGGCGAAAAACGTGAGAAATCAGAAACATTTGGAGCCAGTGAAGAGTGGTTTGATAGGTTTAAGAAGTGTTCAAGTCTTCACAATTTTACATAACAGGTGAGCAGATTATATCAGGCTCGTTAAATTAAAATACAAATAAATAAAAGTAAACTTTTTTGACATTTATATAGAATGGACGACAACATGTTAACAAAACAGATCTTCGAATATCTATGGGGAAAGAAGTCAACATCAGGTTGGATTAAAATGAAAAAGGATTTAGGAAAAAATAATATAAACGCAGAAGCAGCAAATTGAAAGAGAAGTTTTTCGGGAAAAAGTGTTAAAAATGGAAAGAGTCCAGGGTAGGAGAGAGAAAAACGCAGGTTCAAAGTGGACTGGAGACAGGAAGAAGAGACATAGTGAAAAGGTGAAAGAATATTGGGGAAAAAAGAAAAGAACAAGGAATAAAGATTTGAAATTGGCATGTGGTCCTCAAATAGCCGATACAAATAGAAAAAAAAAGTAAAACAGCAAAGAATAAAACAAATAGTAAACAATAATCATTGAAAAAAATCTCTCTCTCTCTCTCTCTCTCTCTCTCTCTCTCTCTCTCTCTCTCTCTCTCTCTCTCTCTCTCTCTCTGCGTTCAAAGAATTTCGACGAAACCGAAACATCGAAGCATGATAATGTTTTTAGGGTTTTGAAACGTATAATGTGGATTACGTTTGGTGGATTACGTAAATCATTTCCAAACCACAGACGATCACAAACAGAGCATGTAAAACCAAATTCATTCTCACTAAAACGTTTGCTAAACTCAATGTCAGCAGCGATTATTTCTGTCTTGATGCGTTTACATATCAAATTTCTAGACTGTGGGGAATCATCGAAAGTGTGGAAGCGTTACGTTTTTCGATGACGATTTTTGTGGAATGACCCCCAGCCTAAAAAAAGTATGTTAAAAATCGACCCCGTACAGCGCTGTTTCGTATAGATGTTTATGATCACGGAATGTATCTCGTGCGCCAAACGGAGTATTACTATCTGAGGACCACCAAAGAAGTAAACTCTAGAAACTATTTTACCCCTGAATTTGAAGTCCCTGAATAATCGCAACGATGTAATATTGAACTGGTGATCGCGACCCGTTCAGAACGTTTGAACGTAGACAGGTATGCTGTATGACACCAACATTTGTGCAGTTTCATCCGGTATTGGATAAATTATTAATTGGCTGTACCTTTTTGCAGACGATCAGGTTATATTTGGGGAAGATAAAAACAATGCCAGTATATGGCCTTGAAAATGGAGATTTTTTTGTAAAGATCATGAAAACAAAATAGAAAAAAAATATGGCTGTCAAATTAATATTGATGCTTTAAAGAAAAGTACTGCAGTCCGAGGGATGGCACTTTCCACTATTGCTGTAACGTTTTGAAACAACTGTTCGCTGTTTCATGGCGCAAAACGTTCATTACGTTTACCATTGTGTTTTATCTAATTTCGGACAAAAAATAGCAGATTATATTATTGTTTCATCTTGGTTCACTGGCAACTCTTACTCTATACACTTTTTTTCCTTAATTTTATTGTACATGTGGTTACTGTTCAAGACTATTTCGTTATACTTTTTATTATTTGTAGTTTTTTAGTTATTTTGGGATATGGGTGTTTTTTATAAGAGCATTCCTTCTTCTTCAGGATGCTGTCTTCTTCTTCTTTCTTCAATGGTGTCTTCTTTTCTTCTGTCTTCTTGGAATGGTATGTTCTCCATCTTCTTCTTGATGCCATCGGGTTTCTTGGGATTTCTTCATCTTCTTCTTGATGCCATCGGGTTTCTTGGGATTTCTTCATCTTCTTCTGGTTACTCGAAATACATCACCTTTTATGGTGGATCTTGCCTTATTCAGGGTTTCTTTTTCATTTGTTTATCCTCGTTGTGGGTTTAGTCATACTCTGTTGTTTCTTTGTTTACTTCTTACCTTCCTGGGTTATATTTTAAAAACCTTGGGTTATTATACTGGTTTCAATGATTCATCACTAGTAACTTGTTTTTATTTGAACTTATATTTTTTTTAAAAATAACAATGATGGTTCTGCACAGTTGCTATGAATTAATTCTTTATATTAAATTTAATGCTTTCTTCGGATTTAAATGTTATAATCTTATTATTCTAATGATCAATGCCATTCATTATTATGCGTTTATCTGTCACGCTACAACGTTTACCATTGTGTTTTATCTAACTTCGGACAAAAAATAGCAGACTTACAAGACAATTTTTAAGAAGATAGATGTCTTATTGAGTAATGATGTGAGGGTAATTATTTAAATTATCATCAGGGCTGTAAGGCCGTGGTCTTCTGAAATCTTCATGCTGATCGATGTTTGTAATGTAATCAAACGTTTCGGCCTCACCTCTGCAGGCCGTCTTCAGTGAAAGTTCTTCGAAGCTGTTGACAAGATGTGCGTCAGTACACCACAGTACTGTGGCAAAGGCTTTGATAGCTACGAGACAGTTGTGAGGCCGTGAGGATAGTTTGGAAAACGGCAAACATATTTAGATGCAGATTTCTTACATAGAGTTGAGGAATTTTTGTGCTTTTACAGATTAAATGAAATTATATTTTGTATGCAAAAATCTATGGATATGTAAATGGTCAAATATTTCCTCTAAAACACTTCTGTAATCCATGGTCAGTTACCTCCCTGCGCGTTCGTGATGTGGCTATTTAGTCAAGACAATTTTACCACATACCGTCAAATTGCTGCTGGTGCAACTCGTACCTGTAAGGCTGCAGCTCAGGTACGCAGTATTTAAGCCCACTAAATCCAGCCGGATTCCCGCCTGTAATATTCCAAAGATAAGCCCGTCCATGATCATTTCCCGTACGCCTTAATTTACCTTATTGCTTCCCTCCTTGCGACTAACTTGCTTGGCCGGTGTGGCAATTTGCCCATAGTTCTAGGTTCTTGAAACGGTGTGGCAGTCTACCTCCACTTGGGGAAACGTGAAACGCCGTACGGTGTTAAAACCTCGCGCCCGCACGCTTGTTTAAGTATGTATTATTATTAACTAAATTTACCTTATTTTGTCCGCCTTGTGACTTCTTATAATTTTTCTATGACGCGTTTCAGAGCTTATGCTCCATCATCAGATATATATTAAAATAAACTATCACTCTTGCCGAGGTCGTCACATGATATAAAATGTCAAAAATGTTTGCATACAAACAGCGCGCGGAATTATAAGAAGTCACAGGGCGGACAAAATAAGGTAAATTTAGTTATTAATTCGTACAAGTGACTTGGATACCGCATTTAACATTTAACATGAATATATATTATTCTTCGTTCGTCGGAAATCATTAATTACGAAAATTAAAACTACATTTTTTTTGTCACAAGACGTCTGCAACTTATGATAGCGAATAATCGTGAAATGTGGGTTTTCATTAAAAAGAAGAGGATCCTTAAAAGCGTACAGAAAACTTCGGGGAGCTACTAGTGTTTACGAGGTGGCATTACCCCCGCCGCAGCTGACCGGTTTATGTGAGGGGACCGTCGTCCACATTATAAAAACCGAAACGCCACTCAAAATTATGTGATAACTACGGCGGTGAGGGATATCCGAGACGTTAAGTATTCTTAAGATACTGAGCCGTCGGTCGTCGTTATAGAACCTTCATTAACCTTCACCTTCCGCTCGACCGGATCACTACACAGTTGAATCACACGAGTTGCGCAGTTGTGATTCAGCTCCAGGCGGAAGAATGCGTACCGAACCGAAAGGAAAAATCAAGTCGCGTAATACAGTACAGTATTTCTCAGATTTTGGGTGGCGTTAAACTTTTAATAGGTTGCGAAACAATAGCGTGGTAAACGAGTGAAATGATTTTAAGGCTATTCGAGAACGATTTCATAATTGGTACGGAGGCATATTTACGGGGAAGACGAACGGGACCGGACCCCCCCCCCCCAAATGGTAAAAAAAATATGACGAATTTTTTTAATCTCTTAATTTTTAGGCAGTTTTAATTTTTAATTTAGCCTATTTTTTCAGCTGAGTACGTGAATATAGTCCTGTAGTAACTATTTAAAAAAAATACAAACAGGTTTATTACACAGCATTGTCGTATACGTTTGAAATATGAAATATAGGAAACTTAATTCAGTCAATATGTATCTTGCAAACAATGTTTCAATAGCCCGTATTTTATTATTATTTATTATTATTATTTTATAATTGCGTTATTACCGTTTACTTTAATGGGACTGATTTCAGAACTGTATCACACGTCTTTTAACCACGTTAAATATAGTAATGTCGATTAGTCTTAACTTGTTTTTTCTTTTGTATGAAGCCGACTCGGCCCCGGACCCCCATATTCTAGATACGCCAGTGAATGTTTGTGTATTCGACGGGAAGTACATTCTGGCATTGGTGTTCATTCTTCATGGGATCTCGTCGACGCTATCAAAGTGATGAACTGTCTGTCAAATAACTGAAGCTCGTAGAAGAATAAAGCGGAATTTATTCGGGCGATTAGAAGATATTGCCTGTGCAGACGATCCTTACATGATGTCTTGGACCACGAGTGAAATAAAGGGGAGAGGTAAGGGGTGAAGGAACGTGAGAACGTAAGTCCAAAATAATAATCAAGGACCACGAGTGAAATAAAGGGGAGAGGTAAGGGGTGAAGGAACGTGAGAACGTAAGTCCAAAATAATAATCAAAATTGCTTAAAATTCTCTTAACCCTAAAAACTGTGAAAATAACTGTATAAACAATCAGTCCGTTGAGGTTGATCCAGAGCAGTATTGGCCTCGATTCTATCCCATTGCCATTTTCGACGGAACCAAAAGAAATATCAAAAAAACGTACGAAAATCAATACTACAATTGTTATTTTTAACAGATGTTTTTAAACTTCTTTAGTGGTGTTTATAATTTTGAAACAATGTTTTGTTTAAGAGGCATACTTCGTCTCTGCTTCTGCTGACGTTAAACCCAGTATATGGGTTTTAGCCATTTCAACGTTTTTCCCTCCGCTCAGCGCTTCATTGCATAGTCTTGTCCATCTTCTGATCCCCATATTCCTCAGATACTCCTCAACATCCTCGGTCCATATCTTCCTTTCCCTTTCTGTTGATCTGCTACCTATTGCTACTTGCATAATTTTTCTGGGGATTTTGTCTTGTTCCATCCTCATTTTGTGTCCTCACAACATCAGCTTCTTGTGTTGGATTATTTATTTCGTGGTTCCTTCCTGTTCTGCATGAGCCGTCGTTATTGCGCACGAGTCCAACAATTGTTCGTTCGACCATTCTTAGATACTATTAAAACGGATGAATGCCGCGCTATAAAGCCGTGGTTTCAGGACCAAATCGGCCTCACCAGCGGAGCCCATCTTCAGTGGTAAATAGTACTAGCAGATGTTACCCGTCAACACCTCGGCACATAGTGTAGCATGACGTGTACAGAATGGTTTGCCTCTCAACTGAGATGTTTACGATGGTAGTACTCTTTACCACTGAAGATGGGCTCCCCTGATGAGGCCGAAGACACGAGACTACGGCCTAATGACACGGTATTCAACCGTTTTAATAATATTGTGCCACCCGTGAAAGACTAAGAATTCTTAGATACTGTTTGTCTTTTTGCGTTAATACTCAGGTTTCACATGCACGTTTCAAAACCAGATTGCTCCATCCAATCTTGAGAATTGTATAACTTTTATTGTGTTATGCCATCCGCTTAAATTACTACATTCTCTTTAATTGTACGTCTTAATAATGTCGTATATTTAAGAAATGTATTTCTTGGCTGTGGTAATTAAATACAAGAATTTTTAGAAATTTCCATTACGTAGTAGGCTACCTCTAAATAATTATAAACATTCTTCTTGTTTAGTTACTATCTGGACCATCGATGTATACTATATGGATCGCGTGCTGCATTCACTGAATTCGGTCCGACCGCTGCATCAGTGGTTGGCAAGAATACTGCGTATGCTATAGGTATACTGTACCTGTACAATGTCTGACATTTCTGCTTTGTTATAGCTTTTGTTGCTTTAGCGGATTATATTTTGCGTTAAATGGTATAGCTGTGTCATTTTAACAATTAATGACTCCAAAGTGGGAGGTTTTTAATAAGTTCTTTTCCAAAATAAACTCATTTATATCACTGTAAGATTTCAGTATTCTGACACATTATTTAAACACATTATCTGTGAAAGAAGATTATAGTTAGCATAAATGGGGTTTATTTATTATGCTAATCGTGATATAAATGATTTACATTTAGTAAATGGGACTAGTGGTATTTTATGTGAGTTTATCACTTTCTCATATGTATCTCGCCCTAAAGCTGGATGCCATTTACATTTAATGCCAAGCGTTGTGCAGCCATTTACATTTAGTGGTGTAAATATAATTTACATCTGTGGTAATTAATTGTGTAAACCATTTACATCTAGTGAATATTAATCTGTGCTAATTATCTGCGCGGATTAATTACTCAACAATTATGAATCATATTAATTAAAGATTTATGTAATACGTTAAAATTGATATATCTAAAATTATTTCTATTCGTCAGATTTGACTCAACACAGTGTCTGATTAAATACGATTTTATGAGTCTATTAATCAGACGTTTCAATGGTCGAGTTTATTGTATCCATTGATGTTTAGCATAAGTTATGAGATTTTTAGTGTAATACTTAGAATGAAAATACATCAATAACAAAGGTGAAATTTCAATAATGAACGCATGAATACTGTAAATTAACTACTTATTTATTACACATCTTACTGAAGTAAGTAACTATATCCTGCAAATTACATACATATTAAAGCACATGATATAATTACAATTATTCAATTTATACGATGTTTCCTGAAACATAAACACATGGTACATTCAAATGCAGTAAATAATGCACATATATAAAACATACACGAATAATAAACAATCAACAATTATACTTATTCCTACCTAAAATGCGTTCATTATTTCTCAGATAACGAATTACGTTAGTGTTATTTTATAGATTTTATGATTCATATGACTCATATGTAATTATTCTCTTGGGGTTAGTTCTTTGAAAAGAGGCAACAGAACAGTAGTGTAGTATATACTACTAAGATTAAGTAGACATAAAGCTTATCTTTGAGAGTGTTTATCCAATTCCGTCGTCGTGAGAAGACACTTTCTAGATGATTCGTCGAAGATCATAATCACTGTTACGCAGAGCACTGATAATTTCACTTCACTCCACTAAATCTCCACTCCCGTCATGTGTATGGTATTGTGGTAACCCGCTGATGTCGAGTGTCCGGAGTTCAAATAGTGAGGTGTTAATGTTGTCATTAACTTGAATTGTTCTGAAAGTTTGCCATATTTGTGTACATGGTTAACTGTGCCGTCTATTTTGGGTGTATCGCGTACTGCGTGCTTAATTGTTTGGTATAGTTTATTCAACTAATTGTTCAACATGGTGATACGTTATGATGTGAGAATGTTTGAGGTGACACTCACTGTTCTACTTTAAATGTTAATTAGTATATTATTATGTGCGCGTCAGTTGAGATTTCAAGTCCCGTACGCACTCATAGTTTATATTTCCGCACAGAATTGTGTATAAGTGTGACTATACCGATGTCTTTGTTCACTTATGAATTTACAAATTAGTGAATCCGGTCGGTCGACATAATCAATCGTCTGTCTATCGTACGCACTAACTTCTGACTATTAATTGCGACTACCAACTGCTACTATTAACTACATACTCTTGACTACCGACTGACTGTTAACTGCGACTAACTGTTCGATTGAACGACTTGACTACTCGATTGAATACTTGACTATCCGATTGAAAATTACTGACTCTCGATTAACTACTTGACTGCCTGCTCCGCGTCTTCGCCAAACAGTTTTATTGGAACATCTTACCCATAAGTCTAAGTTTCGATCTCTACGCCTTCTCGAACTCTTGATTGGTCGTACAAATTCCTACCCTTCTGTAGATCTCATCCTCTGTTTCACGATTCGTCGGCCGAACCCTTCCTACTCTCTCCACGAGCTCTCTTAGAAGATGCTTGATGCTGGTTGCTCGTCGTCATCCCCGGAGTGTTTCATGTGACGAGCGTAGCACAGATTCTAAGAAATTAGGACAATTTCATGGCCTTCTGTTATCCTTTGTTTAGACTTTCCCTAAGGTTCTGACTGAGCTTTTGTTAACAGACTCCAGGTCTTGGTTAATTGTCTAAGTTCCACGACGTTCGTTCCGCCGATTATCAACCCTTCGTTGTCTTCATTTCGGTGAAATTCTACTTTTCAGTCGTAAATTTCAGTAAACTGTCAAGAATGTGTTTTCACGCTGTGCAGGGTACACTGGCAGTATTCACTGAGTTACGTCTATTGTCTATCTCTCCGTTAAAATTGCTCTGTACTTCCTTTGTAACATAGTAAAGCCTTTCATAATTGAGCAGTTACACTTTGCTTCCACAGCAGGCGTTCCATCTCGATTCCGTGTAACTCGGCAGCTGGACGAAGTCTTTGTTTCAGATTGTTGGGTGCTGTAAATTTTGACAAACGGCTAGCTGTCAGTGACGCCTTGAAATACTCATTGTGTGCAGTGCTCAGACATTTTTTCTTTGTCTTCGCTCTGTCGTCGGGTTTGACGTGCCCTCGATTCGTCATTATTTACGACCTGGGCTTGTGTCCGTCGACTTGAGTGTGGGAACGTGTCACTTGATCGAGGAATTAAAATTTTTTTAAAATTTCGATCATTACATTGTCCCCAAATTGGATTGGATGTTGGACTTCGGGAGACATCTGATCCAATTTCTGCGCTCTGTCCCAGTCGTGGATGTCTGCTTCGGAATGGACATGGTTGACTGACATCTATCTCTCATAGGAAGCAATTAATTGTTATTCCCCATCTTAATGTTTTATATGGTCATATGAATTTATTGCCGCACATCTGAGTGAATGAACGCATTTTTACACTTTGTCTGTCCATATGCGGACTGTACAATACGATTTCGAGTAAATAATTGAATTTAAGACATGGACGTTTGTCCATTTGACAGTTTGTCTCGTTATTCTTTATACACAATGTATTAGATAAGCTGTAGATTAGCTACCCATTATATTAATCGATCTTATGTCGATGACCTATATAGCAATAAAATACTTTTAAACTTGTCATTACTGTCTCTAGAATACAGTTGATACTAACAAATATATACATATGGTCAATTCGTAACATGTTATAAATGATTACATTGGTAAAAGAAACATACATATTAATTAAATAGTTAAGGAATCAGCATACTTCGTGATGCATCCTCTTAAAGTTATAAAACAATCGTCCATTTTGAATTATTATTTACATAAACAAATTATTCGAGTCTCTACATTTTAACAAGTTATTATTCATAATTATTAACGTCTTTGGTGTCCTGTGTCATAGTATTACACTGTCGTTCTGACACATGGTACATTTCACAAATCACTTTCTGTATATGTTGGTATTTATACGTCTAATTAACATAACGAATGACAATTATGTGCTGATCACAAACACAGTTAGCATTGAAATACAGACTAAACACAACAAGTAAAATGCATATCATTATTTGGTTAGCTGGACTGGCCGCGCGAGCAAATTACCTAAACTATGTCTTCTGCTGGTCGCCGGGAGTCGTCGCTACCACTCGTGTTATCTATACTTCCGTTCGCTGGCTCATGATACGCCTTAATTTGCCGTATATTAAATTTTCCTCTCGTCTTCCCGCTATCGCACTCCACGAGCTCATATGTGGCCTCGCCGATGATGCGGTTGATTTTATATGGTCCTGCGAAAAGTTCGAAGAACTTGTCAATTCTCTTTGACGCAGCGTCGGATTGGTGGAATGCTCTTACCAGAACCTTGTCGCCAATCGCAAATTTTGTGATTTTCTTCTTCTCATTACAGCGTTTCGCGTGTTTCTCTCGCTTCTCCTTTATCTTTACAAATATATTGTTTTCGCGTTTTCCTTCGCTGCTAATGACTCCTTTGTCCAAGCATTGCTCCCATGCTCGTGTAGGTCTCGTGCCGAGGTGTGCTTCGTGAGGGGTTATTTCGATCGTCTCGTGGTACACCTCGTTTAGACACGCTTCAATCGTTTTCACGTATTGGGACCATTTAGTGTGTTGGTCACTTATGAAAATGCGAAATAAGTTTCCCAGTTGCCGGTTAATCCGTTCGGCAAGGTTGGTACATGGATTACGTATTGCAGTAAACTTTGGTTGTATGTCCAACTCCTTTAGACCGTTGACCCATCTCTTGGATGTGAACTGTGTTCCGTTGTCCGTCAAAATGGTCCGCGGACGTCCAAATAGTTCGCAATACGTTTTTATCCTCCGCAACGTCGTAGTGGTTGTTGCTCTCCGGAGGGTGAATAACTTGACATATTTCGTGAAATTATCCACTATGACCAATAAATATTTGACTCCACCCGTTCCTGTCGGTAGGGGTCCATAATAATCTGCGCTTACCAGGTCTCCTTTGGCCGTAGGTATCACAGCGCGTGTGCCACCAAATAGCTCTCTGTTGTTGGTGCCTTTGCACTTCTGGCATAGGTCACAGGTTTTTATATGTTTTTATTTTCTTTGACATCCGGTCGAAAGTGAAATGTTCCTGGATCATTTTAATACACCTTTTTGTTCCTAAATGACCGAACATATGATGGATTTCAGCAATTATGTCCCCAGATATGTTGCTAGGAACATACAGCTTCCATTCATTCCGCTGTCGTCTATACAACTTATCGTTAACATATTTATAAAATTTAGTTAATTTAGGGTCTATATTTCCCTCCTTAAATCTAGTGATGATCGCTTTTAGCTTATCGTCTTCCATCTGGTGCTTTCCGATATTTTGGATTAACTTACGCACCTCAAGTCTCATTTTTACGGTTATGTGGTTAACTAAATATTCATGGGTGTTGTCATGAATCTCTTCTAATTTTGTATTGTGTGGATATCTACTTAAAATGTCGGCTACGATGTTTTCCTTACCCTTGGAATGAATTATATCGAATTTATACTCCTGCACTGCAAGAATCCATCGTGTAATCCGAGAATTATTTAGATGGCATTTGTTTAAGAATGTCAACGCCTTGTTGTCGGTGATGATCGTTAATGGTTGTCCGAGAACGTATATTCGGAATTTTTCTAAGCATCGGACAATACTTAAAAGCTCTTTTTCCGTAGTATAATAGTTCCGCTCAGCACCCTTGAATGTCTTACTAGTGAAGGCGATTACGCCGATCTCCCCGTCTTCATCGAGCTGGTAAAGTTGTCCTCCGTATGCGTAATCACTCGCATCACACTGTATATAATACCTCTGGTCTGGGCGCGGAAATCTTAAAACTACAGCGTCAATAAATAGATTTTTGACTCTGTCAAAGCAGTCGTTTAATTCATTCGTCCATACAAATTTGTGATTCTTCTTCAATAATTTATGGAGGGGTTGTGTTGTCTCCGCATATTTGCTAGTAAAACGGTTATAAAAGTTAGTGAGGCCTAGGAAACCCTTTAACTGTTTCTGGTTCTTGGGTTTAGGGAAGTCCATAATGGCTTTCACTTTCTCTTCCGTAGCTTGGATGCCGCGTGTTGTTAGTTGGTATCCAAGATACGATATTTCTTTCCTGAAAAACTGTGACTTATTTAAGTTGACGGTTAAGTTATTTTCGTTAAGATTATTTAATAATGCCTCTAAATGTTCTAAGTGTGTTTTAACATCGTCAGAATAGCATAGACAATCGTCCACGTATATTAATGTGTTTTTCTTAACATCTTCATTTAAGACCGTATCCAATCCGCGTGTTAGTGCCGCTGAACTGGTACTAAGGCCGAATGGTGTAACGGTGAATTGGTAGCACCTTCCCTCATACATGAACGCGGTATACTTCCTGCACTCTTTCTTCAAAGGTACTTGCCAAAAGCTGCTCGACAAATCGACAGTAGACAGATATCGCATCTCGCTGCATCTTGCCAAGATTTCGTTTATTGGAGAAACGCCTTCATAGTCGGGAATAGTAACGCCGTTTATCTTTCTTGCATCCAGGCATAGACGGACCCTTCCATCTCTTTTTATGACTGTTACGAGTGGATTTATGAACGGGCTTGTACAACGTTCAATCACACCGTATCGCAGCATCCTATCTATCTCGTCCTTTACTTTCTTCTGATAAGCAAGTGGTACAGGCCAACCCCGTTGAAAGTAGGGCGTACTGTCCGTAACTTGAAACTCATGCTCATATCCGTCTATTCTTCCCGGGCATTCCCTAAACACTCTTCTATTCTTAACAAGTATTCCCTTCAAATTTCCCAATATCTCCTCGTCTTGACAGTCCATGTTTGATATCTTCTCGTCGATGCACCTCAAGATTTCTTCTTCTTCTTCTCCATTATCAATTAGTTCCATGTTCATGATGGGTACGGCGTGCACCTCTTCATCAGCCGCATTCACTATTTCTATTTTCTTGCTGCCAATGTCGATACGACATCCTACCTCCTGTAAAAAACTTATCCCTAATATACAGTGTTTAATAAGGTCAGGTATTATTAGAAAGACACACTCATTTTTGATCCCGTCAATTTCTATGTCGCACAGTATTTGTTTTCTAATTAACTTGGACTTGTTCCCAACAGCACTAATGATTAGAGAGTTTGTCATGGGTAAAATTTCATATGGTTCAATGTCCCTTTTGTTTGCGTTGAACCATTCTTCTGACAACCCATTAATAACTGAGCCGGTGTCGACAAGTGCTAAAACTTTAATGTTATTATTAAATTGTATGATTATTTCAGGACATTTTAATATTTGTTTCGTGACGTCCTCGTCATATTCATTCAGTAGGTCGTCTCTTAAGTCAGGTACCAGGATATTGACATTATTGGTGGGGTTGTTTTTGTTGTCGTCAAAAACTATGTCGTTCGCTGTGTAGGGGTGTTTTTTTTTTTGTTGCTTTGGTCATTGTTCGACCTAGAATTACTGTCGTCGCTTGCCTGGCTTGTACCCGGTTTGGAGTTCAGGTACTCAACGGTGTTTACTACTCCGTGTGATTTACCCTCGTAACGGTTACCGCCGTGCGCCCGTCCTTGCCAAACTGGTTTCCTTTCACTCTCGTTCTTGTTGACAAAGTTACCACTGGGACGATCGACAGTTCCGGCTTCCCTTTCGTTCGTTATCTTATATTGCGCACGTCTACTTCCTGCGTGGCTTGATTGAATGCTAGTGTATTCAGTGATCAAGGCCTCGAAATTGGGTATGGTGACGATCCCGCGTGTTATAACGGCGATCTGCAAGTCCCTTCCAAAGTGCCTCGAAATTTTCCTTATCAGTTGGCGGTCGGTCAACGCTGGGGTTAACTGACGACTTTCCAAAAGAATCCTCTCGACGTACTGTATAGCTGTGACGGGTCCCTTCCATTCAAACCTGCCGTACTCAAGGTTGTCGCGGATAATGTCCTGTCGTTCCAACCCCCAGTACTTCAGTGTGAACGCCTCCTTGAATTCTTCGAAGGTACTTATCTGGTCCCGGATCACACGCCACCATATGCTTGCGTCCTTCTCTAGGTGTTTGCCGATCCACCTGATGTCGCTTCTCGGGTAATAGGATTCTTGAAACTCCGACAACTCCTTTAGGAACTCCATCGGGAATCTGTCGGTTCCGTCATATTTCAATTCAATCTGTATTTGTCCGTTTACTATTCTGTGATGCCCAGACTCCCCATCGGTGATCTGTCGCCGCAGTCTCTCTACTTGACACCTGAGTTCCTGGATGTGGGTTGTTTTCTCTTTGACGTTCTCGTCGAGCTTCTGTTCGGTCGTCCTTTGTCGGCCGTCTACTTCCTCGATTTTCTGTTGCAATGTGTGGTTGGCTTCACCTATCTCTTGCTGCTGCTGTCGAAGCGTGTGGTATAATTCGGTCTTCAGTCCTTCCTGCTTCTTCTGATTACCATTGATGTGTAGATCTAGCTTGTTATGGACTTTCTTGATACTAGATTGTGTGGTCTGTGCCAGGCTTTTGAGTTCTTGGTGGTCCGACTCTCGGGCTTCCCACACTTCTTCAAACTTCTTATTGGTGTCATCTTTTATTCCTTTTGTAGCATCCTCTTGTTTCTTTAGGACTTCACTTATCTTATCGTCGCAACTGGTCTTATGGTCACGCATTTCTGATCGTATAAGCGCGAGCTGTTCGTCCATTTGTCGCTTGACGTCCTCCTTATGACTATTAAAATTTTCATTAATTTGATTGAATTTCTGGTTGATTTCTTCTTTAATTTCTTCTTTATGTTGATCGAATTTCTGATCGAATTTCTGATTCATCATCTTGAAGCTTTCATTATTCGTGCGCATGAAGTCCATCAACAATGAACGTAGCGATGCCTCTTCATGTGATTGCTGGGACTCTTGTGGTTGCTGTGACTCCTGTCCCCGCGCTCTGACCTCTGACGTCTCCTCCGTCATATTTGGTTCGACGACTGATGAGTTTTCTTCGTTGGTGTCGGGTGCGCCTAACTGGTTGTTAACGTCAAAGTCCATGCTATCAGAACTACCGCTAGCCATTTTCGCCTTGCTTCGCGTTATCATTTACCAGTCAAGCTAACCTTACACTTATTTAATAATGTCTTACGTACTATATTATTGTAATTAGTCTAAATACTACTGTCTGCTCTCTTTTGCCATGCGTTGGGCGCCATTTATAGTTAGCATAAATGGGGTTTATTTATTATGCTAATCGTGATATAAATGATTTACATTTAGTAAATGGGACTAGTGGTATTTTATGTGAGTTTATCACTTTCTCATATGTATCTCGCCCTAAAGCTGGATGCCATTTACATTTAATGCCAAGCGTTGTGCAGCCATTTACATTTAGTGGTGTAAATATAATTTACATCTGTGGTAATTAATTGTGTAAACCATTTACATCTAGTGAATATTAATCTGTGCTAATTATCTGCGCGGATTAATTACTCAACAATTATGAATCATATTAATTAAAGATTTATGTAATACGTTAAAATTGATATATCTAAAATTATTTCTATTCGTCAGATTTGACTCAACACAGTGTCTGATTAAATACGATTTTATGAGTCTATTAATCAGACGTTTCAATGGTCGAGTTTATTGTATCCATTGATGTTTAGCATAAGTTATGAGATTTTTAGTGTAATACTTAGAATGAAAATACATCAATAACAAAGGTGAAATTTCAATAATGAACGCATGAATACTGTAAATTAACTACTTATTTATTACACATCTTACTGAAGTAAGTAACTATATCCTGCAAATTACATACATATTAAAGCACATGATATAATTACAATTATTCAATTTATACGATGTTTCCTGAAACATAAACACATGGTACATTCAAATGCAGTAAATAATGCACATATATAAAACATACACGAATAATAAACAATCAACAATTATACTTATTCCTACCTAAAATGCGTTCATTATTTCTCAGATAACGAATTACGTTAGTGTTATTTTATAGATTTTATGATTCATATGACTCATATGTAATTATTCTCTTGGGGTTAGTTCTTTGAAAAGAGGCAACAGAACAGTAGTGTAGTATATACTACTAAGATTAAGTAGACATAAAGCTTATCTTTGAGAGTGTTTATCCAATTCCGTCGTCGTGAGAAGACACTTTCTAGATGATTCGTCGAAGATCATAATCACTGTTACGCAGAGCACTGATAATTTCACTTCACTCCACTAAATCTCCACTCCCGTCATGTGTATGGTATTGTGGTAACCCGCTGATGTCGAGTGTCCGGAGTTCAAATAGTGAGGTGTTAATGTTGTCATTAACTTGAATTGTTCTGAAAGTTTGCCATATTTGTGTACATGGTTAACTGTGCCGTCTATTTTGGGTGTATCGCGTACTGCGTGCTTAATTGTTTGGTATAGTTTATTCAACTAATTGTTCAACATGGTGATACGTTATGATGTGAGAATGTTTGAGGTGACACTCACTGTTCTACTTTAAATGTTAATTAGTATATTATTATGTGCGCGTCAGTTGAGATTTCAAGTCCCGTACGCACTCATAGTTTATATTTCCGCACAGAATTGTGTATAAGTGTGACTATACCGATGTCTTTGTTCACTTATGAATTTACAAATTAGTGAATCCGGTCGGTCGACATAATCAATCGTCTGTCTATCGTACGCACTAACTTCTGACTATTAATTGCGACTACCAACTGCTACTATTAACTACATACTCTTGACTACCGACTGACTGTTAACTGCGACTAACTGTTCGATTGAACGACTTGACTACTCGATTGAATACTTGACTATCCGATTGAAAATTACTGACTCTCGATTAACTACTTGACTGCCTGCTCCGCGTCTTCGCCAAACAGTTTTATTGGAACATCTTACCCATAAGTCTAAGTTTCGATCTCTACGCCTTCTCGAACTCTTGATTGGTCGTACAAATTCCTACCCTTCTGTAGATCTCATCCTCTGTTTCACGATTCGTCGGCCGAACCCTTCCTACTCTCTCCACGAGCTCTCTTAGAAGATGCTTGATGCTGGTTGCTCGTCGTCATCCCCGGAGTGTTTCATGTGACGAGCGTAGCACAGATTCTAAGAAATTAGGACAATTTCATGGCCTTCTGTTATCCTTTGTTTAGACTTTCCCTAAGGTTCTGACTGAGCTTTTGTTAACAGACTCCAGGTCTTGGTTAATTGTCTAAGTTCCACGACGTTCGTTCCGCCGATTATCAACCCTTCGTTGTCTTCATTTCGGTGAAATTCTACTTTTCAGTCGTAAATTTCAGTAAACTGTCAAGAATGTGTTTTCACGCTGTGCAGGGTACACTGGCAGTATTCACTGAGTTACGTCTATTGTCTATCTCTCCGTTAAAATTGCTCTGTACTTCCTTTGTAACATAGTAAAGCCTTTCATAATTGAGCAGTTACACTTTGCTTCCACAGCAGGCGTTCCATCTCGATTCCGTGTAACTCGGCAGCTGGACGAAGTCTTTGTTTCAGATTGTTGGGTGCTGTAAATTTTGACAAACGGCTAGCTGTCAGTGACGCCTTGAAATACTCATTGTGTGCAGTGCTCAGACATTTTTTCTTTGTCTTCGCTCTGTCGTCGGGTTTGACGTGCCCTCGATTCGTCATTATTTACGACCTGGGCTTGTGTCCGTCGACTTGAGTGTGGGAACGTGTCACTTGATCGAGGAATTAAAATTTTTTTAAAATTTCGATCATTACAAGATGATGAACAAACAAGAGAACTACATTATTTAAGTTTATCGCTAAGTTCTGTTGCGTTCTTAATTATGAACATTTATTATTGAAGCCAGACGAATAAAGATAAGAATAAGGGAAACAAATAATAAAAGACGTGAGCCGTAAACTTTAAAATGTTTATTAAGTAAAAGAAGCTGGCGTATACGCTCGCCATGGTCGTTAAAGTGTTCAATAAGCAATGCTAATTTACATTATTTTTTTTATTTTATTTAATTAGCTACCTATTAACTGTATAAAAATTGTTTACATTAAACATTACTACATAATACAAATTTATTTAACTTTTGGCAGACACCAAGCTTAGAGAAGGTAGCTGCAGCGGTTCTTTCCTTAGCACTATTATAGCACAAGATTTTATAAAATAATGTCACTATTAATTTGATAAGTTTCACTTCATGGCTGTCTTTAGAAAAATCATTGTTTGAAATATGTTTTCTAAACACTGTGCCGACAAAGTTTTCGCAAGCTGATATAATCATTTTTTGGTATTAAGTTTACTGTCATATATAATCAATAAATTATACATATATTTTACAATCTTTAAAACGTCTAATGACGCTCTAATTAATTTTCCGCTTGATACAAAATCAGTAAAATGAGTGTAAACGCTTAAATTATTGTCATCTGTTATCAGTTAGGCAAAAGTAAAAACAAACTGTTATAATAATAAAATCTTCATAAGCACAAATTTTCAGTAGAACTGTCCCAAATGTAATAATTGTAAACTGTTAAAACAAGTGCATTAGTGACTGAATGACTCGTTTAATACACGTGTTAACTTAGCGCCAAACGCTTTATTGCCAACTATTGTGTGGGAAGATATACGTGCTTCGGACCGTTTTCTGCCGTTCACTTTGCCTGGCAGCACGCGATCCATATAGTATACATCGATGATCTGGACTGATAACGGAATTATCCTAAGTACACAGATTCAGTACTTATTCGTTATACGTTGTCCTTGTGTACTCTTCAGGAGTGGCTGTCTAGGAAAAGCACCGGTACACACTTGATCGTCATTCGTGAAGGTTTCTCAGCGAAGACGTAATTACGTGTACGAGGAATTTTTATTTTGTTGCCGAACTGTGAGACCCTGCCATATGAATGTAAATATACCTATTAGCTGGTCGACCCATCTACTACTGCGACAGGACAGTGACGTCCAAACGGGTTTGATCAGCGGCACGTCAGTTATTGTCGGTTTCCGCCTTGTATTTCGCTTAGAATGGCTCATGATTTCACACAGCGCACTGTATAGGGGAATGCGTCAGGTCATGCCTTGTGACCCAGTAACGACCCGAGCCAACACACTAGTGGTCCAGATCAGTTTCGCACAGACTCAACCCTTTCTCGCATTCCTCTACTGGCGAATGTGAAAGCGCTCTCTGTCTGTGTGTCTCTCTTTCTCCCCCTCTCTCCCTGAAAAAAAATGCCAACCAGTCTCTTAGTTTACGTAGTCGAGTTTGTTATGCCCCCCCATCTCTCTCTCTCTCTCTCTCTCTCTCTCTCACTCTCTCTCCTCTCTCTCTCTCTCTCTCTCTCTCTCTCTCTCTCTCTCTCTACATTTTGTCTTGTTTATTTTGTCAGTACTGACCTATGCCACTCCCGCATAGTGTTCACTTCTGTCGACCATCGACAAGTGTAACGTTTCCAGTCTAAATCCCCTCTGTTCCTTGTCGGGATCTCCGTGGTTTATCAGAAATGACGTACTCGTTGGAGGTCTTCGAGTTCCCACTCTGTCTGCCTTTGTCTGGTCGCTCGGCAGTAACTCTCTTGGCTGCTGCCTCAACCTCTTACCTTCTTTTACCTAAGGACCGTCAGCGTCTCAGAACCACCGGGGGCGATCCGGGTTACGTGATCAGGATTTTTGCAATTTTTTGTGATAATTGAAAAATTATCTAATATTACAATTTTAAAATAGTAAATGTAGTTAGTTCAAAATAATGAGCAAGTTTTGGAGCTCCGGGTGCTTATCTTCCTTCACCCCGTTTGCCTAACTCTCCTCAGGGACCTCTCCTAGCAAGCTGTTTGCCGCTGTTGCCTTCGCCACCGGTACGGAGGCTTCTTGCCTCGCGGAGAGCGACCGACGCGACGTCTCAAGGCGTCTGATTACTGTGTTCGCGACTGGTCACACCTGTCGTCTGGGTCAACACAGTTTGCAGTGCCACGACGTAAAGCATTCTTCCCCTGGCATCTAGTGAAAAATCGTGTTGGCGGCCACCCTTTCTACTTTTAGGAACCCGTCGACGAACCAGCCCAGTTATCTTCTGGCAGCCATTGGGCTCGACCCAGATGCTGAAACACGTCTCGGTACTACAATTCAATGCTAGTTCCGACATAAGTTTTTGACTTTTTATGTAGCCTATGAAATTGTATAAAACTGTGGCTGTCCCCACATTCCTGTATGCTAGTGAGACATGGACTCCTGGTAAAAGGGACATGCAGAGGATTCAGGCAGCCGAAATGAAATTTCTATGAGGGACACAAGGTTGTTGTCTCTTGGATGGGAGAAGGAACGAGGATATTTGACGCGATTTAAACATTGTATCATTGTACCAGAAGATTGAAGACCACAGAAGGAGATGGTGTGAACAAGTGAATCGCATGCCTGATATCCGTCTACCTGTGGCTGCCTTGGGTTATCACCCTACTGGGAAGAGAGATGTCGGTAGACCGAGGAGGAGATGGGTTCCGGAACAGGTCTAAGACCTAGCCCTTGGAGTAATTATGATGATGATGATGATGATGACGTAGCCTGTCAGATCGTACAGAAAATTCTCCGTTTTCGTATTTACGTAAAGTGAGCTATATCCGTGTCGACCACCCACGTAAATGTAACACTGTTGGACACCCACGCGAATAACCTTGACAAAACCGTGCGGTTTTCCCTATCGACTAACAGTGCTGTTATTCGTATTACACGTAAGCACTGTAATGGAGTACCGCTTGTAGGCCGAATCTGTTTTCATAATCATTAGGGGTCAGCATTTATAATGGAATTATAGCCATCATTTTGAGCTCTTCTGATCTCTAAGGTAAGTGGTAGTGAATGGAGCCTCCCCCCTCCCCCCGGTGTTATTTCTGCAGAATATTATAGCTCCTTGTTTTGTCCACTACCTTCCTCCATTTCTTCCCATCGTTCTTTCTCTCTCTCTACTCCGTCGTTCCGTAGATGTGACGTGACTGTCCTACCTCGTCTTCTGTTTTTCCATAGGCTTAATTCCTTGTGATCTCCGTTTCGTCATAATCTTTCTCATCACCATCACCACTCGAAGGACAAGGCCTTAGACCTCGGTCTACCCATATCCTCCTCGGTCTACCGACATCTCTCTTCCCAGTAGGGTGATAACCCAAGGCAGCCACAGGTAGACGGATATCAGGCATGCGATTCAAGTGTTCACACCATCTGCTTCTGTGGTCTTCAATCTTAATTAAAGTTCTTAGGAGCTTATATTATAAGACAGCGGTTGTCGTGGATTTGAGTGGTAAATTATCAGATGAAATTCCTACAAATAAAGGTGTGAGACAAGGGTGCCCTGTTTCACCGACACTTTTAAATATCTACATGGACGACATATTTCGCCGATGGACAGCTAAAGTTGACTCGTGAGTATCACTTCAGCGAAATATTTTGAATGCATTGCTTTGTGCAGATGACAAGGTAATGATACAGAAAACAGAAGACCAATTATAGCGGGCGATATTTTACGTTCAATAAGATCATACAAGACTATGGGTTCCAGATCTCTGCTACAAAATCTGAACCGAAGGCATTTCAAGGCAGGTATCCTATAAGAACTAAGATAGTTGTGAATAATCAGATGTTGAATCAGATTAGTCATTTTAATTACCTGGGTTGTAATAGGTATCTCATAATCTTTCTTAATCCTGATTTTTTCCCGTTTGGAAACGTGGTTGTACCATCTCGAGCTCTTGTATTTATTTATCATTTTCTACCGTGTACTTTCCACCAACCTGTCTCTTATGTCCGGGTTGCTGATCTTCTGTAGCAAGGCCGTAACTTGGGAGGGGGGGGGTGAGACCAGCTTGAAGATTGGAGCCTCCCAATTTCCTTCAAGACAAATGAAAAATTCAGGTTCCTCCCGATGTAATTTTGTAAATGCATTTTATAAATTCTTTGCGTTTCAGAGTTTTTGAGTAAACCAGCGTGAGTTTTAAGGGTTGAAAAAATGTGGTAAGCGCTAATTTCAGAATATTGTATTTGATTAATTATTATTCATTTTGAAGGTAATAAGTCTCCAATCATTAAGAATCACTTTAATTCTAAGTTTGTGTTCTTAGTAAATTTTGAGACAATGAGTATTTCTAAAGATATTTTGAAAAACCCGGAGATATTTTACGCATTCTCACTTTAATTTAAGGATGTTCCCCCAAGAATGTTTTAAGCAACGTGTAGTTTGTGGTGTTCTTACCGAACAAGCAACGACGTGGTGAATACGTTGCGTAAGTTCAACATTATGTGCGGGACTATTAGGGGAAAGTAAGAAAGTAAAGAAATACGCCTAAAATTCTACAAGGTGATGACCCTTCCTACACTTCTTTATGGATCTGAGAATTGGACTTTAACGAAAGGTCAGACCAGTCGCATCGAAGCGGCTGAAATGAGATTTCTCAGGCACGTGGCAGGGTATACTCTCCATGATCATAGAATACACACGGATATACGGCAGGAACTAAATATTATGAGTATACTCGACAGGATTGCCCAGTATCGGATGAATTGGTGGGAACATCTTTGCCGAATGGATGACTGCCGCATTCCCAAACAACTATTGAACTATAAGGCGAGGGGACAGAGAGGCGTGGGACATCCGAGGAAGCGCGGGAGTGACCAGCTCCAATCTTTGCCTGTTTGAGACCGGAACAAACTTTCCTTGGTTTAATCCT
Source organism: Magicicada septendecula (assembly GCA_034769895.1). Lineage (NCBI taxonomy): Eukaryota > Metazoa > Arthropoda > Insecta > Hemiptera > Cicadidae > Magicicada > Magicicada septendecula. The sequence continues at coordinate 843,689,549 of CM068368.1, forward strand.
TAAAGATGATGATGATGATTGTAGTTTGTGTTAAAGTTCGTTATTTTTACTTCCATGTTCCATAAGGAAATGGAAGTATGGTGATGGCGAAAAAAATCGTGTTCGAGATAAGGGCTGATTCTTATTGTACTGCCCTCAAAACATGAAGAAAAGTCATTTTTCGAAGTGTGTGTGTGTGTGTGTGTGTGTGTTGAATTTTTTCTATGGCAAACGATAACTGCCGCAAATTCAAACAGAATCAAATAATTTTTTGTATCTAATTGTAGAGGCCTCAAGACATAAGTTGTTGATTTTGGTGACGATCGTTTAAGGGGAATGGGTAATTTACCTGCAACGTTTTATGTTTTAACAAGAGTAATTTTTTCTATGACGAACGATAACTGTCGTAAATTCAAACAGAATCAAATAATTTTTTGCATGTGCGCCTGAGTTGTAGATGACTAAAGGCCTATTGACTTTGGTGAAGATCGGTTAAGGGGAAGGTGTAGTTTACCTGCAACGTTTTATGTTTTAACAATAGTAAAGTACGTAGTTTTGATAAATAAAGTATCCTGAAAAGAAGGCCACAATAATCCTATGTAGAACGGTAGATGAAAAGGGTAGTTGAAGGGGAGGGGTTAATTTTTTATTAGTTTACTATGTTATCGGCAACAAAGAAGTGGTTTGTTGTTAAAATTACTTCCCAGGCTGCTTGGCCGTGCTCCAGTGTTTTCTGCAAAACCAGACGTTTCTGCAGTGCCATCGACTGCCATCACCAGTGAAAATCGAGTGCGCTAACGTGAGGTGATATACGTTAGTGACCATAGTACTGTGGTTAAGTCTGAAGAAAGAAGTTTATATGGAAATATATCATTCCTAAAATGATTTTAAATATAAATCGTAGAACATGGAAGTCATGTATGGTTCTCCATACCGATATTTTACATAAAATTCTGCAATAAAATCTTGTATTTTTTTTGGAATTTTCAAGTCAAGAAACTGCTACAGTGTACCTGTGCAAAGGCGAATGACAATGTTTCCGGTAATAGCTGGTGGGTCACACAGCGTGACGCCAGTTTGGTATACTCCTGCGACGAGAAGGCACTCCAATAAAGTCGGTAACCAGTTTATCCGGATTTCGCTAAACATGAGCACGGACACTGTCATTAGCGGTAAAACTATTGGCATGAAGTGTAAGCGAGTTTTGTTGTTGTTTTGTTTTGGAGATTAATTTTGGACGTGAAACATTGGTTGTTTTATATTAGAGCTTTTCAAAACTGTTATGAAAGTAAGGAAGTCGCATTTTCCCCCCAGTATATCGAGACAATAAGAATTTCTTCTGTTTGATTGGAGTGCGCGATATTTTCTTGCTTATACGAGGATCATCTCAAAAGTAAGTTTTTTTTTTTTTGGAAAAATAAAAAACATGTAAAAATTAAAAATTAAACTATACTTTTATTCAAAAACATGTATTTTTTTTTTTAAATATAATCTCCAGTCTTGTTGTCAACATACTTTCTGTAGCGTAAAACCAGTTTTTCAATTCCATCTTTGAACCAGTGTGTGCCCAGGTTTCGGAGCCAGGCGTTTTACTTCCGTTTCGAAACGTTGTCCTACCAGGTGTTCTTTGAGATGGCAGAACAGATGGAAATCAGTCGGAGTCAAATAGGGTAAATATGAGGGACGGTCGAAAATCACCCATCGAAAGGACTCCCAACAAAATTTTGCGTGACTCGCGAGGAATGAGCACGTGCGTTGTTTTGGGGCTGAAGAACTTTGTTGCTCAGCAAACCGGGTCGTATCGTCTTTATCGCTGATCATTGCAGTTTTTTTTTAGAGTCTCACAATACCTTTCTGAATTTTGTCAAGGATGACGCGTCTGTCCTCCAACACAGTCGACTAAACGGCGTCAACAAGAGGCGGATTCTCAGTTAATGTTGTGCGTCTCACACTGCGCGTTTCATCGTGCACATTCGTTCTCTTTCTCAAGAACGATGTATGCCACCTGCGGAGCATTTGAATGCTCATGCGCTCAGCCCCGTACACAGAAACCAAGTGACGATGAATTTCAGCCGCTGATTCATCTTTGCAGCAAAAAAACGAATCACACTACGCACTTGGCAATCGAACACGCTGCTAAATAGAACGTGCATGATGTTAAATTCGTGTTGTTACGTTGCTACGCCACGAATGAGGTTTTGGTACCACTGGCGCTAAACCGAAATGAAAGTTCCCCAACCATCGTCAGACTGTTTGCGCAATTGCCCTTTGAACAAAAAAAATATAGGGAAACTTACTTTTGAGATGACCCTCGTATTTACATGAAATTTAATTGATATTTTAATGCATATATTAATTCGGCAAGAAAGTGAAGAAACGTCAGTGTAATTTGACCGATTTTAATTAATAAATTATGTGTCTCGTTTTCTTCATTGTCGGTGATGCAGCTTATTTGGGTTTGGGTTCTCTTTCCTGTTTCCTGTGTGATTGTTGCAAATATTTCAGAAATGGTTGCCGATACTATAAAGTCCTGTCTCTCACAGGGGATACTTCCAAGTTCTTGCCCTGTCTTCATTTCAGATAGAGGTGCAGCCTTTTATCATCCTTGTAAGTTCCTCTGAGTTGTGTGTCATGAGTGCATTATTCGTTGATGACCAACTGTCTTGGGACCAAACTTCGCTTCCATATAAAATTTTATGTGGTCCTCTCTTCTACAAATATGGTTTAGCGTTCGTAGAATGTGACAATTTACGTAAGTAATTTTGCACTCCAATTATGTAGAAGTATTTATTTGCTGTAAAACTTTCCCTTTTACAGAAAAATTTTGTAACCGAATAACCTTTAACGACGTTATTTGAGGTTAAAGGTTCTCCGGTCAGAACAAAATTTAACCTTTAAATCCCGTTATTTGTGTACCATTGTTGGATGCCTGACAGTTGGATTCCGTTCCTATATTGATAACTAAATGGATGGCTTCTTTTGAAGGTAGTTTCTGCGGGAGGAGGAGGACTGCCTGACCGTTTTTTAATATAGACCCACCTGTACAGATGGGAATTCCTAGTGGCAGTAACGCTTTTCACCTTTTAATTAAGTCATCAATGTCTAAAGGATGTCACAAAGAATCTGATTTACAAAAATCAGTTTTTAAGTTTCATCAGATTTACAAGCAATACAATATTGAAAACTCCACAATAGAAACAAAGGTAATGGGATTTAGAGCCAAGAACCAACAAGAACAAGAACAATAATTAATGATCAAATTGTAGAAAAGGTGAGTTATATTGTGGGGAATGATATTGGCTATGATAAGAATTATGCTATTGATGTTAAAAGTTAGGCATGTTCCAGACGATCAGTGGGACAGTCAATCGTAGTTTTAGAATCAAGGTACGTCGAGAGACAAAATTAAAGTTGTACAAAGTTATGGCAGTGCTTGTACTGTCCTATGGGCGTGAATTGTGGACGACAACCAAGAATCAAGAAAGTAAAATACAGGCTTTGGAAATGGCGTTCTTAAGAGGAGTTAAAAGATGTTTTAAACTTGATCATATAAAGAATGAAATCGTAAAAGAAGAGTTACTAGTTTTTAACTTGAATGACAGATTAAAAGATTATAAACGACGGTGGTAAGTACACTCATTGTCTCAAAGAATGTCAGATTCAGGACTGGTCAAACAGGTCTGGAAATATAAACCTGTAGGACATAGGTATGTGGGCAGACCCAGGAACGGATGGCTGGAGGATGTTGGAACGCAGAATAGTTAGCATCGTCCCTACGCCGTGATGTGAATATGGTGGTGGTGGTGATGATATCAATGATAGCCTGCAACCTTATTGAGCTTCTTGATGTAATTTAACGGATTCAGTGCTATCCGACCAGTAAATTATAACAGGTTTAACATTTAAATTCTACGTTCAAGAAAATTGTAATAGGGTAGTCCGTATTAAAGAAATTATGCCTAAACTCAGTGATCACTGTAGAAAACAATTTTTTTTAATGGGAACTACTGTAGGTTGAATTAAGAATTTAATGCCATCTTGCCTCTCCTTCGGAAGTAGTCGTTGCCCCGACTTGGAGGGTCCCGCCTGACAGTGAGAGGCGTTGTGATCTTTACAAAGATAAGAACGATTTTTGTCATTACTATTATTATATAAATCAATGACTTGTGAATTCAGCCACTTCTCTGTTCACTGCAAATCGCTTCAGACCCGTGTAGATTCTAGAATCCGTATTATTTATCTCACTTTGGAAAAATGGGGCTCTAGGTCGCTCTTTTCTCCTCTTCCTTACAGTTGGGTGCTTCGAAAAATCATTATCGCTTGTAGTATTCACCGTTAATTAGGCAGGAATCCTGTTTTTCCATAGAAAAAATCGCTGTTTTTTTGTATGGAATCCTTATTTCTATGGTATAGTATTCTATATTTGTATCTTCAACAATGTTTACTCGTTACTTTCTGTGTATGTCCAGTTTTCACATTTCCGCCGCCTCTAGTTTATCTCTCTTCATCTTTCCTCTTTCCACGATGCACATTCGAAAGCAGTACACTCCATATTAAGACTTTCCAAACTTCTTCATTATGTATGCGGTTTTGGGTTAAAACCAACGAACTTACGTTGTTGATTAATAGGTCAATAAATTCCTTCTAGTCAATAAGTTCCTTCTAGGTACAGAAAGCTTCTGTACGTGAAGCTATTCTTTTCTTATTTTCTACGAGACTCGTTGTCACGTGTAATACTGCTTCCTAGATAGGGTAGTTCCTGGATATTCTCCAAAATTATGTTGCCCAGTTTTATATTACCTCCGCATCTTTACACTTATTACTTATAACCAGTGTTTCAGTTTCTTGGTATTTATACTTTCTAATAATTTTCATCAAGAATTTCTAGGATGTGATTCACATTTGTTCCTAGCTTTTAGCACAATGAATCGTAAACAGTCTTTCCAGTTGTCTAAATAAGGTTGTATGATAAATGTTGTTTACTTTTTTCTACAATTAAAATACTTTTGTGCTTTCCGTATCGTAGCGTGCTCAGAGCGCCCGTGTTCTGAGCGCCAACGCTGCAGTCGTGCTCTGTGCGCCGAGACTGATAAACCCGTGTTCTGAGCTCCGAGCCTATCTATGCAACATTAGACTTGACAACACCTGGCTATATATCTGTCTATTCGCTGTTCGCCAACTCCGTAACCAACACTATCGGTCCTATGAAAATTTCTACAAATCATTGCTAAAGACATTATCACAGCACTAGTAGGCTCCCGCAAATTTACTTTTCGCAAATTTACTTTTCGCAAATAATTCTTAACTGATAGCAATATATAATTTTTTTTAAACAGCTTACAAACTTTTGAAAGCGATCCAAAATTTGTAAGGAGTGTTGAGAGATATTAATTCTGTCAAACAGATCTATTACAGATCGGATTTTGTATTCTCAATAAAATTTCTCAGTTGATTGTCTTATAAACTTTTAAAATTTTATTACAATTTTGAGTTCAATTTTTGACTCTTGGTGCTCCAAATCAAGAAAATTGTCGTAGTAAAGGTTGTATTAGAATTATGGTTAACATTCCATTCAGGCTAAATTCGGCAAGATCTTACATTTCTGCAGGCAGACAAATGCCAAACGGTCGACTTTAAGCTGAGTACCTGCTTCTCTCGTTCAATTACATACAAATTAAGGCATGGTTACTCGACTTACTTCTAGGAATGGAAATGGACGTTGAAAGGGAATTTATAAGTTTCTGTCTATTCTGTAGTTCACGCAAATCTAAACATTGCTCTAATATTCTGTACCGGTGCTGGATATGTTTGAGGGTCTTGTTACAAAGATTATTGTATAGAACATCTCGCTCAAGCTAAACAAGTTCTTAAGCGCAGGTGTGTTTAAAATATTTTTTTAATTCTAAAATTAAGTATTCAAATAAGTTTTTAAATATTGCTTTCAGTTTTTAGTTTTTTAAATTATTTATTACCAATTTTAAATTTTAGGCAGCTAGTTGTAACGTCGTGTTTTCTTTCTTTCTAATTCTTTTCTGATTTGATAAAGAGAATTTCAGTTAGTTAAGTTCTTTTCTGTCCGCAAGACCTACCTCAAAGGTCGCGATTTGAGCTGTAATTCTCTGCTTCAGTTTTTAGCAGTTTTAAGTTTTCCTCTAATAAATATAATATATTAGAGGGCGTAGAAATGTCTTCTTACTAGGATCGTAGAACACTTTCTATCTTTCTCTGAAAACATTCTAGAAATAAAGCAATACATCTTGATTGTTCAACCACGATACGACATGGGCCAAAACCAACATGCGTAATTCGGACACATTTCCACAATCACAAACAGCAGTACTGAAATATCTAAACAGACTTGACAGCTATGGCTGCAACCAGCCTGCATGTCGAAAGTATTTCTTCACTTTCTTTATAATTACCGACGAAGCGTACATTTTGAATTTTGCTGCAGAAACATTCGTTATAGTTGACATTATACCAGTTCCTTCAGAACAGTAAATGTTTGAAGATAAGTTTCGTATTTTTTATTTTGTAAGCTAACACACTGTGAGGTAAATAGTCGTTTCAGTGGCTTAACTCTAGTATCCTTTATACATTGGGTGTTCAGTTTCGATAAAATTTTATAAGTTCCGGCAAGGCAATGAAAAGTTTAAATCTTCAAAAAAAAAGTTCTGTCCCTTTCCAATCTTATTGTTACTTTCAAAATTGGTGATAAAAATTGTGTTCCGTAAGAGGTTTCGTAAGAGTCGTTAAGGAAGAATTCTTGACTGTTAGCCTGATTCTGCATAGTTTCTAGAGCTTTTCTCAATTTTTTACAACGATTCACTTTGCGGTATTGTGTTTCGGTACTTTTTTTACCATATCGAGATCCTCATTAGAAACTGATTGGAAATTCTGCCGGAACCTGATGAACATCTTGCGCTGTTTTTTTAATGCATTTGCTACTTCTGGTTCTGTTAAATTTGGCGCACAACGACTGCTCCTGTGAAGCCACGATGATTCCGTTCCTTGTTCTGATGCGCCCTCGTTAACCTGATGTTTGTTTATTTCGTACACAACTAGAATGCAATATGCTTGTTTGAACGTAGCTCTGTATTAATAGCCCTCACGGTGAATCAGAGGTTTCCCTTTAGTTGATGTAATAACCTCCATTTAGATAAGAAACTTCAAAACTGACCACAAGTAATAGTACTGTGCGTGCAACCAAATGTCAAATTACAACTAATGAAATAGTGCGAATAACAATAAGGAAAGCGGTCAGTCAATACTCTTCAACACTCTACGACTCCACTCAGGTAGTGTGGTAGAGATCAGTGACCGAACAACTAGGCCTATAACACTACTGACTCGAATAGATTATAAACCATTAGTCTAAATTTACACAAATTCATGTAATGTTATTTACGGTTATGTAAATACACAATATGTGGCCTTGAACACCTATTTTTAAGAACCCGTAGACCAACCTGTGTGTAACGCAAAAATATGTAAGTACTTAGTAATATATGTTTAATTACCTTCAAATAATCTTGGTGCATTTCTACATCGCACTCTTTTTAAAAAGACTTGTCTCATTAATGTAAACAGACAGCTTACGATGTTGTATGCTACAATTTTTATTGTGTATGTCAATTAAAAACACAAAGGGGATCAATTAATGCTGGATTAGTAGTCCATTTACAGCTTTCATAGCATGGGCGCTCTGGCCACGGGACCGAATAAACAGTTTTAAAACAGTCTCAACGTTTTGGCAACATTTACTACCATCATTATCATCGTCATCATCATCACCATCACCACCGTGTGCGGGGTCGCGTATACGGGCAATACAAAATTAATTAATATGTAGCCTATAATGACCATTCACATGTGTCGGATATTATAATTGTACAATATGAATACGCATAATAACAATGGTATGAGTAACCCATTACGTATGAGTAATTATTATTAACCTTTATGTAGCAAATAAGCACACATTCACAAAATACAGCACTCAGGTGTAGGGCAATTAATCCCTTTTGTATTGAGCGTATTTAAGTAGGCCTACTTGTGATGACAGTAAATTTTGTCTAAACGTCAACTCAAATGTCTGGTAAATAAACGAACCTGACAAAACCTTTAATCACTTCTTGAGTCATAGTCATTATTAAACTCGACATAACTACTTGTGTTACGCGATTGATGTTCGTGTTAAACGATTGATGACCCATGTAATAATACAAATTATATAATAATAATTAAAGTAACATTAGTATTAAATTATACTACACAATATTTATTGTCATCATCAGGACCTGTGTATGAATACAAAAGAAATATCAAACACAACAGATCAATTATTTGAGTGAACGTGTTTGTGTATGTGAGTGTGTGTGTGAGTGAGTGTGTGTGTGTGTGTGTGTGTGTGCGCGCGCGCGTGCGGGCGTATGTGTGTATAATTGTATATGTGAAGGAGTTGAAACAGTTTGTTTCAAATCTATAACAGTCTACACTGTTATCTGGTACATAATTCTCTAATGTATGTGAGTAGGATAGTGTAAATAGAGATGGGGAGAGTGTTAGAGTGCCATTGCAGAAAGAGACAAAGTGAGAGAGAGAGAGAGAGAGAGAGAGAGAGAGAGAGAGAGAGAGAGAGAGAGAGAGAGAGAGAGAGAGAGAGAGAGAGAGAGAGCGAGTGAGAATACGAGGTAGAGGGAGAATGGGTGAGAGAGAGGGTGTGATTATTGACATAGGCCTTTACATAATTTTAAAATATTCTATAGTACTCTATATACATAGGTCTCGGAAAATAATAAGTTACAACAATATGATTACAGTATTAGTATTATCCATTTTCACTTGATAGATAGGTGTACCATAAACTTGTGTTTGTAATATTATGTAAATTCTCTTATGTAAGTTTGTAAAGTTCTACAGTTATTGTGTAATTTAGAATTCTCTAAATTAATGACGGTGTTTTCAATACCAGCAGTGAGTGAAACATAATAAAAATAACTATATTAATAATTTACATAATTAAACATCCATATAATCTGTATTTAGCTATATGTTTACTATGCTATATGTTGACAGGTATATGTATAAACGTTTTCTGTTCCAATTCTAATATATAATTGTTGATTACTGCTTTTTATTAATTACAAGTACCATTACATTATGAGTAATTTAAATTGTAATATTGTATAAATTATGTTCTGGGATATTATAATTTTCTCGTTGTATTTACGGAAAACATTTGTAGATGTAAAACAAACTGTTTCAATTCCTTCACATATACAGTGATACACACATACGCCCGCACGCGCGCGCGCACACATAGACAGACAGACTCACATACACAAACACGTTCTCTCAAATAATTGATCCGTTGTGTTTGACATTTCTTTTGTACTCATACACAGGTCCTGATGATGACAATAAATATTGTCGAAATGTCGACACAAATAATTTAAAATTTATGTTATACTTTTTGACCGATCCTCACAAACCTTTCACCGAAAAAATTCATTGATTGAGGGTCACTACGAATTTAAGGATTTTTTAGTATTAAAAAATAAAATTGTAAAATAACATACAAACAACAGAGGTAGCTCTACTGTGATTAATTAGAAACTCAAATTTTATACATAGAATATTAATGTGATTAATTTATTATTATACTTTAAATGAACTATAATATTCTTTAAATCTAGACTAGTGTACGAGACATTATAAAAATCCACATTGTATACCTCCATTTATTTTGGTTAATGGAGGTTCTAATGTGTAGATAAGATTAGATGTGGAGTTTTATTCGGTGTCAGACCACTCAGCGCACGCGCTCGCGTAATTTGTGTATAATAAATGCACGTAATACTCATGGTCAAGATTATCATCATCATCAACCGAATTGACACAATGAGACGCGTGACGTCTGATGTGACCAGAGGCGCCCTTAGATTGTGCTTCGGGTGCGATCGTACAAGGCTCGAACTTTTCGGAATCTACGCGCTCATTCAAACAGCAGTCTCCATATTGTTCCTGCATTCTGTGAATAATTTTTGCAGTCGGAAACAGCGGACAGACAGAGACATGCAGCCAGGTGTTACCGCGTCTAATGATGTATAGATAAACTCGGCGCACAGAACACGGGCTTATCAGTATCGGCGCTCAAAGCCGATGTTCATTTTTATTGAACACGTTATTGTGTTTGTGTGTTTTGTAACGCTGAAGGTAAAAAATTGTTTTCGCAAAGTGCATTGTATACAGTAGCGTGGGCTGGAGTCGGTTCCATGGGCACGTGTTATACGTCTGTGCCTTAGTAATCTTTATTCAACAGGCAGGTTTCCTGTCTCTGCCAAGCGCACGCCATGCACTCCTGGCATTGTAGATCTCCACCACCACGTTAATTATCATAAACTGAAAGTACTTTAATAATAATAAAATGATAATAATAAAAACAACAACATAATAATACTGATGTTATTATAATAGTGAGTAGAACAATAGTATTAATTTTATTTCGTAATTTAATTGTTTTTTGTAAATGTTAATTTTCTTGTTTTGAATTTAACCCGCGGCACGGTTGTATGGCATAAATAAAGAAACTTTGTATTATATGTATAAATTTAATAATTTTATCATTATTTACTGTAATTCTGTATGGGGTTATACTGGAAATATGTACGACCGGTAAGTGTTCATTTTTTTAATATAAGTTAGTCTTCGTTTTTGTAAATTTCAGAAACTCACACATTATCCGGATTGTCAGATGTGGTCCCAATATCCGTACCCACACTCATTTTCTTTTTTTCCATTATGCGATTATGGGCATAGATATGTAGTGAATATCGCGTGTACTTTTAGTTAGTAAATAGAAATCGTGAAAATTGATTTCTGTACGTTATAAAATCGTTTGTTAACTATTGCAATCGTGTGTTTCATTGTCATATTTTTTACGAAAAATGTTTCTAGCAATAATATAACTCCGACGCGTGCCTGTGACGCCAAAAGTTGGCGTTGTTAGGTTAACATGCAAACTAAAATTACACATGGAATCCAATATGCCTATAAAATAATACTCGCTTTTTTGTGAAATCCACGTAAAAAACAACTCGAAGTAACTTGCCTATTACTTTACACGTCTTGCGCGGGATCTCGTTTTCCAACATTACTCATTTTTTTCAGTAATATTCGGTTTTTGTGCACATCATAGAGAAAGCAACCAACTTGAAGTAAGGCGGGGTGGCCCAAGGGTTCCCTGTTACTAGTAAGGTTCCCTAATTTCGGATGGTTTCCTAATTTCGGAAATGGTGATGACTGACAAAATTATCAGTGCACACTGGCGGAGAGTATGCGAAACTGACATTCCCGCCTAACTAGCGCTGTGTTGTGTAGTTCGTCAGCGTCGGATTATAGTTGAGTTCTAGGAATTGTTTTTGTGTTCAGTCGTCAACTGGTGTAATATTTGGTGTGCAGAACATAAGCTCTGGAGCGTAAAGGTGAGATTCTAAATTCTTCTCACTTACTCAATATAATGTTAACAGTGTAGCCTACATTTCGGCGTAGGTTTTGGTTATTTGAAAAGCGTAGTTTTCTTTTATTATCGCCATCTTTACTGAAAGAGTCGGGTTGCCCAATTTCGGATACTAATGGGGTTCCTATTTCCGACCGTCCGAATTTAGGAACCTTTACAGAGCTTTAATATTATTTTATACTTTATTCCGGATGAGCGAGAAAAAAAGAAAAATCTGGTCAAAAGAGGCTAGTTATTCCCTGTAGAAGCAATTAAAAGGAAAAAAAATGGGATATTTGAAGACATAAAAAACGTTTAATGTTCCCAAATCTATTTTGTTAGATTATGTAAACAGTGGTAACGTCGACAGAAGACTGTCTTCGTCTATATACGAAAAGTACTACTCTCAAGCTATCGATTTGTGGTGAGACAATCACTCCTACCAATGGTTTTAAAAAGTGCGGAGTAAGTGTGAAATAATTGTAGTGTTTGTTTTATGACTTAAAATTACAATGTAGGCTACTAATTAATTTTTAATAATGTGAAACTTATAAAAACATATACAGCTAAATAAAGATTAATTATCACATTAAAAATTTTGGTTTTTAGAGTACTAAAATACCCTATCCGAAATTAGGAACCACGCTATCCGAAATTGGGAAACCCTTAACTAGTGCATTATTTTTGTAATACTTTCGTTATTTATTTTTATGCATAAGAATTTACTACTTTTTACACAAGTACACAAAGGGTTGTTTAGTATACATTAAATTAAATTAAACCTCCGCTCAACAGTCCGTTAAGGACCAAGGCGTACCGCACGGCTTTTGTGTTAGTGTGACGGTGTATTAGTATTAGTATACATTGTTTAGTATACATGCCAAACTATATTTCGGTACAATTATATGTCATTTTACTAATTTTTTGAGTGTTAAATAATAAGAATCCTTAAGGTATCCGAAATATGGGTACTTTACCCTACATGTCTCCCTTTTTTGTGGCAGAACTCGTTTTCCACTAATACTCATTTTTTCACTAATACTCGAAGCACAAAATTTGCTTCCAGTGAAGTTTTCGAGATTTTACTGAATAACACAAAAGGAATTGACCACCTAACGAATAACAAGTCTTGTTTTCATTTGTTAATACTTTTTTTTTCCTAATCGTAGTATTCAGAAATAATTGTATTTTTCATTTTACATTTTCTGTTGTTTTTGTTGAAAATACATTATGTTCCTTGTTTTTAATGTTTCTCTCCTTCAAGCATTGTCTAGACCAGTGGTTCCCAAACCTTTCGCTCCGCGGACCCCCCGAAAAAATTAGAAATTTCACGGGCCCCCATGTAAGTTATGAAACAGAGTAAACAGTAAATATGATACGAACTATTAAATTTAATTAAAATGTGTTAAATTCAAAGTTCTCTTGTAAAATTATATTAATGATATCAAAGATAGTTTAATGTGAACAATGAAGCTGCTTTTGAACAGTTAGCTCTTCAACATTAGGTTTAATGTCTGGTAATTTGAATATTAAGTCACTCTCGACATCAAGTTTATTTCTTAACTTTGCCAACCTCTGCTCTATCTTTCCAGCCACACGTGTCGAAATCCAGCTACTTTGCGTAAAATCAGCACACGGAAAAACGTTTTGTTTAGATACAGTGCTTATACGTGGACTAAAACAGCGCGATCAGTTCTGTGTTGATGCGGCGCTGTAGTCAGTTCGGCTGACAAACAGATCTGCTACACGACATGAATTAAAGACATTATTAAAGCCATTAGTTTGAAATTACTTTTACAATTACAATTAGTTTGAACAAAAAAAAAAATTAGTGGAATCTTCTACTAAATGTTTTAAGATTCTGAAATTTAGATTTTAGACTATAAAAATCTGAGGAAATTACGGTATATTCTATTTTTTCTTAAAAGTGTCCGCGGACACCCTGGAACATTGTCGCGGACCCCACTTTGGAAACCACTGGTCTACACAAACGTCACATACTTCCTAACCATGACTTCTATTTCCGTAAACGGTAAGCTAAACCATTGTTACCTATAAGCTCACAAACGATAACAACACGTACTTTCGCTTTACATTAAGAAATAGAATAATTTAGAATTAGTACACTTCTTCTTCTTCACCTCGTAGTATATTGATACAATGGCATATTCAAAACGTCGAAAAATGTAGTGCGGGTACGGATATTGGGCCAGTTCCGGAAAAATTTTCTGCTTTCTGACATCCACCTGAGGTGAGTCTGGATATAGTGTGGTCCCTCCATAGTATCCTATCCTGGGCTAGTCATTTCGTTTCCTAATATCGCATCTGTATATCGTCAATCGTCTGGTCCTTCCTCCGTCCTCTATTCCGCGGCTGACAAACACAGACCGTAATAAGCGAATTGATTGCACAACGTTGATTGATAGGGATTACTGTTGATAACAGTGAGCAGTGATTTATGTGCAATTTCGTTTTCATTTAACGAGCGAAGCGAGGTATCTGTTTTAGCTCGACCGATACCGATTGGCATTTGTCTGTCCGCCTGCCTGTCTGTTTAGGGTGTGTCTCACGAAAACTTTTGAACGTCAACCGATTTTCGTAAAACTTGGTATTTTTTAGATTGATTCCTCCAAAACGGGGGCGGGAGGCAAAAATGTGATGGGGTCAGAATTGTGAAAAAATCACAAAAAACTTGTAGGGTATGTAATTGAAAACGATTTTAACAAAAATCTTAATATGGTGTGTGTCCTTTTTTGAAATTTGTTTGGACTTCAGGGCGCAAAAGGTGGGTGAAGTTTTTAATAAAATCACAAAAAATTACTTGTAGAATTAAATCAGGGTTTCCACAGACCTGGCAAGTCAGGGAAGGCCTTGTAAATTTGCTATAAGCCAGGAGAAAACGAAACTGGTGAAAAATAAGGGTAATTTCATAAACCATAAAACGTATCGTAATTGTTTATAGTTTTATACATTGTGAAAATTTACATAGGAAAGGGTTGTAAAACAAACTTTATTTTTTAAAGTAATATACATACATTATGTTAGTGTATTCAATTTTATATGTAAGGTAAGTTTGAACGTATTTTAATTTCCCTCTCTTTTATCAGGTGTGACCGCTTTATTATGTCACTAGGTTGGCAGTAATGCAGTGTCCCTCCTTCCTTCAGATGTTTCCCTCAGATTAGTTAGTTGCTTTCTTCTAGATTAAACGTTTTTGCGTTTTTGTTAGGTCTAAACTTTAATGTGTGTTTGAAAGTGGAAGTGAAACTATCCTGTCTACGTTAAATAAGAAATTTTTTCGTATAATGAATACAATGTGTTCGATATTTCGGATCGAACCGGTCATTCTTTCCATTTTCCGAAGTTGGCACTATGGCTTTTGTAAAGTTCGTACCTGCACGTGAACTTTTAGCTCTGTCATACGCCAGCCATCTAAGTGTCATCATCCACGAGTCGGGACTTCTCGGCAGGTAGAACTCCGTGCCTTTCATCCATCCTTTTCCCAACCAGTCTATCTTGCCTTGAGTGTCAGGAACAACCCAGTCGTGAGATACGGTAAGTCATTTTTTTATATTATTTATGTCTGATTAGCAATTCTGCATGCTGCTGCTTTCGAGCTCACCAGAGGCTATTAAATTATAAAGTGTGAAAGCCGTCTTACTTTCCATCTTTTTTAAACTATTATCTCACATATATTTACTACCAGAGGATTCATGAGGTTGCTAGCGTTTCAATTAAATATTTTGCCGTCACGACTGGGAGCACGTGCTGCGTAATTTTGCATGATGCAGCTGGTGGGTTGAGTTTCAGTAATTGGGTTGTAAGTCAGTTTTGGCTGCGTGATTTTTATTTTAATTACCAACGTGCCGTGCCGTTTCGTTTTTTGTGCCTGCTCGTGGGTGTTTTTGCATGCGGTTAGTTTTTTAAATTTCATGAATGTTTATCATTTGCATGCTATCGCACGGAAGCACGTTGGTATAATACGTAGGCACGAGTTTGCGTTTCAATGCTGTGGCTTATAGTGTCAGCAGTGAGCGTCGTGTGGGCATCGCCAGGTGAGCAGATTTTGTGTCAAAATTTTGCACCTTGTTTTTTGGGGTAGTCGTAATTACTGGGTCAAGTCTGGTAAAGTTTGTTTCCGTCCTGTTACGGTTTGCGTCTCACGTGAAATTGTGCGCTACGTGTGTGACTGTCATGCGTAAAGGGAACGGTTTTAGGTTATCCGGATTTCGGATTAGCCTGCCTTTGTATTTAATTTAATTGTTTGTCATGACTATTACCTTTAGGTGCGATTTATATTTTGCATATGCGATATCCTGTCCATACACGACGCGTTGACCATTAATTGTGGCATTTAAGGTGTCCCAGTTATTTGTGTTTGGTTCGGTAACTGGTGAATTGTTGTACATTGTACTTTGCTGTGTTGTGTGTATTTATTCTATGTGGTATTATACATGTTTGTTTTTGGGTGCACTTTTGTGTACCATTATTTTGCACCGTATGTGCTGTAATCTTGTATAACTTGTGTTTTGTTGTCGTGCTTTTGAGCTGTGTAAATCAATTTGTTGCGTGTTTAATTTATTGTGTTTGGCATTATTTGCCTGTTGGATTGTGTAAGTTGTATTTTGCCTTGCACTAATTTACTTTTGTATTTATTTTGCTCGGTATTGTTTATGCAAAGTAGATGTGTGAGACGCCTAGTTATCTCGAGCACTGTTAGGCTAAGTCGGTGCGTGATTATTGTTCAGTTTCTAATTCTCTTATTAAGGGTGGTTGTCGGTTGCGCGATATTTTTTAATTCAATATGCCTGCTAAATTGTCGTTGGCAGCTTTTGACAGGACCACTTCGGTGGGAATACTTGCGTTGCAGCATTTGATAAATAAGTTGGAAGGGTTGCCGCAATTGAGAGCCGTGGATCAACATGACGCCGGTATTTTGGCCTCCAGGTTGTCCGAAGAATATCAGGACCTTCTAGGTAAGGTCGATCCATACCTATCGGCCGAGTCATTGCCCCAGGGATTGGACGAGGACCACATTTTTGCGGTGGTAGCTCAAATTAAGGATATTTATGTCCGGGGTAGCATTTTAGCGTCCAAACTAACAAAACCAGAGATAACGGTTGGGTCCGGTCGATTTTCATCGGCAAGTGGCGGGCACCCAGGTGTGCTTGTTCATGAGTTGCCGAAGCTTTCGTTACCTTGTTTTGATGGCCAGGCCAAATGTTGGTCCGAGTTTTGGTCAAAGTTCACCACATTGGTAGACGAGAGTCCTGCCCTCACTCCGAAGCAAAAATTGTTATATTTACTGACTCATCTTAAGGGTGAGGCGTATGAGAAGGTTGCCGCGCTTCCCATAGTTGATGATAGTTATTCACTTGCACTGTCAACTCTTAAAAGTCGTTATCACAATCCTCGTTTGGCCGCTCGGGTTTATTGTACCAATCTGCTTCAGTTACCAGCCGCTTCTATGCGATCTGCTGCGTCTATTAGAAAGTTGGTGGACAGCTTCAATGCTAACTTTTCAGCGTTGTCAGCTCTAAACATTGCTGATATATATCAAGCAATATATGCGTCTTTTGTATTGTCTAGGCTGGATCTATCATTGCGTGAACGTTTTGAGGCGTCTGTTATGGACAAAGAGAATCTCCCTGCCCTAACAGAAATTATGACATTTTTAACCGCTATGGCGGAACAGAAAGAACAGGCATCGTTGGAATCGGCTTTACCTGCTCTTCCTAGCACTAGCCACCAGAAAACCCAGAAGGTTTCTTTTTCTAAGGCTACTCCTCTTGCTGTGTCTACGTTATCTGCGGAGGTTACGCAACGGGATGCATCTGGTTCACGTTGCCTTCATTGCGATTCCCGGACCCATTTGCTTCTCAAGTGTCCGGCATGGCTGAGTAAGGACCCTAGGGCTCGATTTCAGAGTCTTAAAAATAAAAAATGTTGTCTTTCGTGCCTCCAACATAAACATTCGGGCTGGTGCAAAAATAGGTGCAAAACGTGTGGCTCTAAGTACCACCACACTTTACTTCATTTCAAAAGTGCCCGTCCGTCTCCGTCCCGTTCACAGATTTCTGACACAGCTGAACTTAAGGCAGCGGAGTCATCGCTTGTTGATCTGTCTAGCACTACTCTGACCGTGTCTCTGCCCCATCCTGCAGGGGTTCTGTTAGCCACCTGTCTAGCAGTCTTGTCGTCTCCGAAGGGTGGTTATATTGTAGTTAGGGCCATCCTGGATAGCGCGTCCCATGCTTCTTTCATCACTGAAGCATGTGCATCTCGCTTGAAATGTGCTTGTTTTGACGCTTCGGTAAGTGTCAATGGGGTAGGTGATATTGCCACCAAAGCAAAAAAGGTGTGCCATCTGTCCTTGGAAACTTTAAAACGCGAGGTTGTGGCATCTAACCATGCCTTTATAATTCTTTCTAAGATCTCGTCGGACTCACCTAGGTTCCAGGTGTTGCCTGAAGTTAAGCAGGCTACAAAAGATCTTTTGTTAGCTGACCCTACCTTCGATGTAGCAGCCCCAATTGATGCGTTGTTTGGAGCCGATATTGTAGCGGCTATTCTTATGGGAGAGACTATTCCTTTGGGTGCAGGTTGGCCTGTTGCAGTTAGGACACGTTTTGGGTTTGTGATTATGGGTACAACCCCAATTTCACTTAATTGTGCATTGACTTGTGCTAGTGGTCTCACTGGCCTTCCTTTGGATCTAGTATCTGCACATCAGCTTCACTGTCATTTCCACCACTTTTATCCTTCCGTCACAACGTTATCAACGGATACAACAAACCTAATTGAGCAAGTTCATCGTTTTTGGGAGGTCGAAGAGCCTCCAGCTGTACCCCACCAATTATCTGAAGAGGATCACTTTGCTGAAAGGTTTTACATGGAGTCAACAAGTCGGTTGCCGTCGGGTCGTTACCAGGTGCGCTTGCCGTTCTTAAAAAAATCTCCTCACATTTTGGGAAATTCCCTTAAGGGAGCCATGTCTCGGTTTTTTGCGTTGGAAAGGAAATTTGCGGCGAACAGTCAGTTTAAGAGCCAGTATGTGCAATTTATAACGGATTATGTCGCTCAGGGGCATATGTCATTGGTGTCTGACCCCAATTTTCCAAAATATTTCATTCCTCATCATGGTATCTTTAAAGTTAGAGGTGATACTTCAAAAATAAGGGTGGTGTTTGACGCCAGTATGAAGACGTCCTCTGGGATTTCCTTAAATGATGTGTTATGTGTCGGCCCTAAGTTGCAGACCTTACTGTCCGACGTTTTGACTTTGTTTCGGCGGTTTAGCCATATTTTTACGTGCGACATCGAACAGATGTATTGCCAAATTGCTATGCATCCTGATGACTCGGCGTACCTGTGTATTTTATGGCGTGAGGAGGTTACCGCCCCACTAAGGGTTTTCGCTTTGCGTACCGTTACTTACGGGCTGGCTTGCGCCCCTTTTCAGGCGTTGCGAACCTTGCAGCGGCTGGCTGAGGATGAGGCAGTTAATTTTCCTGCGGGAGCGGCGGTACTTAGCCGTAATATTTTTGTGGATGATATTGCTGCTGGCGCTGATTCAAAATCAGAGCTTTGCAAACTACAACGGGAATTAATTCTGTTGTTGTCTTCAGGAGGGTTCAATTTGAAGAAATGGTGCACTAATCAACCCGACTGCCTACCTGAATCAGCCGCTCCAAGTGATTCCGTCGTTGCTAAGGATAAGGATATTCTGGGTTTAAGTTGGGACCATTTTACCGATTGCTTCTCCTTTCCTCCTTTGGCCTGTTGCAGCAATGCTCAGGTTCAATTTACCAAACGTGTCGTGTTATCTCAGATGGCACAATTATTTGACCCATGCGGTTGGCTTTCGCCAGTGATTTTCATGGCCAAGGCTTTTTTCCAAAAACTCTGGGCTGAGGGCTTGGACTGGGATGCTCCTCTAAGTGATGACTTAAACGATTATTGGAGTCAATTCCTGTCCTCTTTGAATCATCTTCCGGTAATTACTATTTCCCGGCCATTCTTCCCTAAAGGTGGGCATATTGAAAGGGTAATATTGCATGGTTTCTGTGATGCTTCCCAGTTGGGTTACGCGGCCGTCCTCTATCTGTCCATTTATACTGACTCTGGTCCTCCGGTGGTTTCGTTGGTGTCGTCTAAAACTAAAGTGGCACCTCTTAAAACTTTGTCAATCCCACGTTTGGAATTGTTGGGAGCTTATCTTTTAGCCAAACTTGTTCGTCATTATGTTGGCTTATTCTCATCATGTATTCAATTGAGTCAAGTTTTCTTATGGACGGACTCTACGATTGTCTTGGATTGGCCGAATATGCCTACTTTTAAATTGAAGACATTTAGTGCTAATCGGGTGGCTGCCATTACCGAGTGGACCGATACTAAATCTTGGCGTCATGTTCATGGTGTTTCTAACCCCGCTGATTTAGCCTCTAGAGGTACGTCACTCTCTAGCCTCCGGTCGTCGACATTGTGGTGGTCAGGGCCAGATTGGTTAAAGCTTGATGCTCTATGCTGGCCCCCTATTAATTATCGCCCGAATCACGACGTGCAAGATGTTGCCCTGGAAACCAAGGTCTCTTCGTTTCTCACTCAGGAGCCCCGGGTGGAATTGTTTGAGCACTTGTCTTCGTGGCCCTTAGTGGTAGGGGTTACCTCAGTCATCTTAAGGTGGGCTATGCCTTCGCGGATTGAAGCTTCCACAGCCATGGATTGGAAGAAGTTGGCTGTTAAGTATACTTTACGCTACATTCAGCGCAGCGTGTTTGGACAGGAGCTCGCGGCTCTTCGTTTAGGTAAGCGGCTCCCGGTCCGCATTCAGCGCCTGGTCCCGTTTATAGATGATTTTGGCCTCATTCGAGTACGCGGTCGCTTGACCAACTCTGCGGTAACTAGAACTCGTTTTCCGATTTTACTGCCCAAGCATCACCACCTAGTAGGGTTGCTAATTCATCACACCCATGTGTGGTTAGGTCATGCTGGGCCCTTGCAAGTTCAATTTCAGCTTGCCCAAAATTATTGGATTTTGTCCGCACGTCAGGCAATAAGAACTATAATTTGGAAATGTCTTCCTTGTTTCAGGGCGCGTCCTCGCCCCACCAGCCCGTTAATGGGGGATCTGCCAGTTCCTAGGGTTAATCCGGCACCTCCATTTTATTCTTCCGGCATGGATTATGCTGGCCCCTTTTTGGTACGGGCCTACGCTGTTCGGAAGGCACCTATAGTCAAAGCGTATCTCTGCATTTTCATCTGCTTAGCCACTTAAGCAGTTCACTTTGAAGTGGCTATGGATCTTTCAACGCCCCAGTTTATTGATGTGTTGAGGCGGTTTATTAGTCGCCGTGGGGCTCCGAAAACACTGTATTCGGATTGTGGTAGGAATTTTGTGGGGTCGCGCTCCGAATTGAAACGGGAGCTCCAAAATGTGCTTTCCAATCCTGACCAGTCAGCTCAGATAACAGCTTTTGCTGTTGACAATAACATCGAATTTAAATTTATCCCTCCGTCTGCCCCTCATCAGGGTGGCTTGTGGGAACGGGCTGTCCAGTCGGCCAAGTTTCACATGAAACGTATGATTGGGACCAGGTCGCTGACCATAGCAGAATTTTCGTCGTTATGCATTCGCATTGAGGGAATCTTAAATTCCCGTCCTTTGACTGCTCTATCCTCAGATCCGAGTGATTACCAGGCTCTAACGCCTGGTCATTTTTTGGTTGGCCGCCCCATTACCGCGCCCCCGGAAGCTGAAGTCTCATTAAATGAAGGGACCGTACGTCATTACAAACAAATTGCCGCTTTGCTCCAAGCCTTTTGGAAAAGGTGGCGTTTGGAATACTTGACGGCACTTCATGCCCGATCGAAGTGGTCGTCTAAGTCAAGAAATTTAATGGTTGGGGGCCTGGTGGTTATGGAGGAACAGAATTCTCCCCCCCTGATGTGGCCTCTCGGCCGAGTTTCAGCTGTTTCCGGGGAGCGACGGGGTTGTTCGTCGCGCTTCAGTTAAAAGATCCACAGGTTCTTTTGAACGACCGGCTATTAAATTATACCGGTTGCCCATATCTTCTTAATTGGGTTTATCTTGTTTTTTTTCGGGTGAGCAGAATTAGTTTCAATGATTGTTGTGGACTTACTGGACACTTGCTGGGATTTCCCAGGTGATTCCTTCCAGCTGTTGTCCGCAGTGAATTTTACATTGTGGAATTTTTCTGGCATGGCGTTGTGCCAGTTCATTGGGAGTTATGGATGCTCAACAAATCAACAACAACAAAAATAAGTAAAAAAAAAAATGATAAAAAAAGGGGGGATCAAGGGAACAAAAAAATAAAATAAAAAAGGAAAAAAAATGTAAAAACTAGGGAACTAACTAAGTTGATTTGCTGAGTTTTACATTGTGTTTGGCTGGGCCATTGTTTATTGTAAGTTATTGGGTTTTTTCTGCTCTACCCGAACCTTTCGGATTGCTCGCCTGGTCGATGCGCCCGCGGCGGAGTTATTCGGCATGGTTTTCTGATTCATTGCATGTTTTCTGTATGTTTGTATTTTCTTGTGTTTGCGTGTGACCCCCTCCTATGTTGGAGGGTAATTTTCAGAGAACGTTCCTGTTCACCAAAAGCCAAATTTTTGTACTGCATTTTTGGCCATGTCTTTTGGTGTAGTTGATGGTTGACCCATTGCGGTCAACGGGGGCCGGTGTTCGATATTTCGGATCGAACCGGTCATTCTTTCCATTTTCCGAAGTTGGCACTATGGCTTTTGTAAAGTTCGTACCTGCACGTGAACTTTTAGCTCTGTCATACGCCAGCCATCTAAGTGTCATCATCCACGAGTCGGGACTTCTCGGCAGGTAGAACTCCGTGCCTTTCATCCATCCTTTTCCCAACCAGTCTATCCTGCCTTGAGTGTCAGGAACAACCCAGTCGTGAGATACGGTAAGTCATTTTTTTATATTATTTATTTCTGATTAGCAATTATGCATGCTGCTGATTTCGAGCTCACCAGAGGCTATTAAATTATAAAGTGTGAAAGCCGTCTTACTTTCCATCTTTTTTAAACTATTATCTCACACAATGT
Organism: Magicicada septendecula; assembly: GCA_034769895.1. Taxonomy (NCBI): domain Eukaryota; kingdom Metazoa; phylum Arthropoda; class Insecta; order Hemiptera; family Cicadidae; genus Magicicada; species Magicicada septendecula. The sequence continues at coordinate 843,712,110 of CM068368.1, forward strand.
TTACTTTTTGATATTTAAATGTTAAGTATATGTTTTCATGTTTAATAATACTCTAATTGTGTTTTATGGCTTACATTTAATATAAATGTATTGTAGGCCTAGTTAATAAAAAAATATTGTAGAAATGTGTGTGTTCTTTCTGAACTTTCCGCAGGGAAATTTCTTGAAACTGTGAGGGAAAGTCAGGGAAATTAATTTTGAAAATTTTGTGGAAACCCTGTAAATACAATTTTTAACTAACGCCTGTGTTAGTGTTGTTTTGGAAATTTCAAAAATTTGTGATCCCAGGGGCCAAAAAAAAAGAAACAATTTTTTTTTAAATTGTGAAAATCCAGCAACGTGTCAAACCAAAAGGAATTGGAACTCAGATCCGAAATTTTCGGACTTTTGTTTATTGTATGAATATGTGCTCTACAACTGGTATACTGAAGAAATAGTAGAGGAATCGGGATTTTTAAAATTTTTCCCATAATCGACAAATGATCTAATACCAAAATTTATGTAATAATAAATGTAGTTCGTTCAAAATAGTGAGGGAGTTTTGGAATTCAGGGAGTTTATGTCCCAAAGGGAGCACTGAGAAATATTGTCTGGCTAGAGTGAGGGGGTGAGCTGAAACAGTTGCAGGGAAGACGCCCCCTCTGCCGTCGGAGCAAAATAAATAAACAGTAAACAGCGAAGCGACACGAATTATCGCCGGCCGACGTAGTAATGTATACACAAAAAGTCGAAGCGGACGGGACGGAGTGACATACGCGCGTCGGTATAGGACACACGATGGCAACGCTCTGTGCAAGGCCGGAACAATGTCAAGGAGACTGACCGGCAACTCTCGCGTCACTGCTGTCGTCAGCCTTTTCGGTGAAACCATTAACACTGACTGCGTTTTTGTTTTGTTTTGTTATGTTTTTGATTGACATTTTCAGTACGTCATCGACCATTTAAATTTCTGTAACCGTTTATTGTGAACTCCCCGTCTTCGCCGGTGCCTGTGTGTCCACACACTCACGCACGCACGCACACACAATCGTAACGAAGTTTAGTGGTAAAACTACACAAGCCTAAGTTTTAATGATGTTTCAAGATGTTTTGAAAAAATGACATTTTTTACGCATTTCTCTTTTTTTTTTATGTTTTAACAGCTGTCTGATTAATAAAAAAAACTATTAATAATTAACTTTAAAAATCGGTTTTATGATTTACCATTGCAATTGAAAACCTTAATTTCAGTTTTTCGTAAATTCACATGAGTGTACTTGGGATACCAATAACCCCTCCATAATAATTTGACATTGTCTTGGCTATTAATATAAATTAATATGGCAAGAAGTACCTACTACAGTTGAAGTATGAAAAATGATGGACGCCCCGTAGCCTATTAGCCTCGGAAACCTAGTAGTGCCGGGGGTAGAAGGCTTTTGGATGCTGCTTTTGGGATCCTTGAGAGGAGAGACAGTTTCTGTGGTGGTGGTGGTGGTGGTGGCGGCGGTGTCATGTCGTGGAATACCCTCATTCGGATGGACGTTTCTCCCCCGAGAATTTTTTTTAAACAGCAGCAATACAGGCAGTTACAGTATGAAAACCTAATTATTTTCGTTTAAAGTAAAAACACCTGGTGTCTTAGCCCCTCCGTGCCCCTAGATCCTTTTCTCCCTTTATTTTTATGTTTTAACAGGTACGTGATCAATAAAACAATTCTGTTAGTAATAAAATTCAACCTTGAAAAATGGGTTTTACGATTTATCATTGCAATTGAAAACCTTTAATTTCAGTTTCCGTAAATTCACATGAGTGTACTTGTTTCCGTAAATTCACATGAATGTACTTGGGATACCAATAACCCTTCCATAATAATTTGACATTGTCTTGGATATAAATATAAATTCTGTACTATATCATAAAACTGTTCGTATGCAACTATTTATTTATTTTCTTTGATTAAATGTGATCATTTCAAGTATTATTGACGTTTCAAGACGTTTGCAAAAATGACATTTTTCATGCTTTTTTATTTTTATGTTTTAACAGCTGTGTGATCAATAAAAACACTATTAATAATAAAAGTTAACCTTAATAATCAGTTTTATGATTAACCGTTGCAATTAAAAACCTTTAATTTCAGTCTTCTGCTACTGCACCTCACGGAGTAGGCACTTTCCCAGTCCCGTCTTGACAGAGTATCTCTCCATCTCACTCTTGGTCTTCCTACATATCTTGTACCAAAGTGTCTATGTCTAAACGCAACCTTAGGTAGTCATCAATCCCCCCACCCTCTCTAGAAACTAACCACCATTCCCTGCGATACGTCTGGATTTTATCATTTATGGAAAATACCTGTAGTTCTTCTCCAATGTCCTCATTGCGAAAACGATCCTATCTCGTGCAACCCTTTGTTCTTCTCAGAAACTTCGTTTCCGAAGTTTGTATCTGATTTTTAACCTTCTTTGTAGGAACCTATGTTTTACATCCATATAGTAAAACAGGCACTACTGCCATTCTTTTTTTTTTCAATTTCAGTTTTCAGTAAATTCACATGAGTGTAATTGGGTAGATTTACCAATAACCCTCGATAATAATTTGATATTGTCTTGGATGTTAATATAAATTGCTATACTTTATTATGAGCCTCCAGGTGGTCTAGTGGCTAACGCGGGCGATTGATGCGCTCGTGGTCCCGGGTTCAATTCCCGGCGGAGGCTCCATACGGCGTGCACTCAGCGTCGTGAGGCAAACTGAGTAGGCGCTGAGATAACAGCGCCGCCTCCTGGCCGTGAATACCGCAACTAGCGGCTAGTGGCGCGTAGCACTAGCCATACACCGTCACACTAACACAAAAAGCTGCGCGGTACGCCTTGGTCCTCAACGGACTGTGGAGCGGAGGTTTATTTATTATACTTTATTATAAAACTGTTCACATGCAACTGTTTATTTTTTTCTTTGCTTAAACGTGAACATTTAGTTGTCAGCTTTACTGGTCCGCATCGTCATAGTAATTCAAAAATAAAACAAATAAATAAAATAAAAACAAACTATTAATAGTTGATTAATAAAGTTGTGTTAGTGGTTATAATCACAAACAGAATTAACACTGTTGCACCCCACTTGTAAATTCAGTCACTAAGTACCGACATGGTTGAACTCGCTAGTTACTAAAAGCCAGAAAAGGGCGTTTAACTTAAAGGTTGTTTACGAAAATGTGTACGCGCTGTAGGGCAAGCGGGGGTATAAAAAAGTTGTCTGGTTCCATTATTGTTATTTCCGATCTGACGATGAGCTGCGAAGCTTGGAAGCGCTAATCGGAATAATTTTTCTATAGTGGTGTACAACAGTGTTAATTCTGTGTATTAATAGTTGCATAAGAACAGTGTTATAACAAAATAAAGAACATATGCGCGCGCTCGTTTGTGTAAAATGTTTCTTGAAGTTTGATTTTTTGGCAGAACAACGGTGGGGATTTCTTCCGCAAAGATTATATAACACAGGAAAAGTCTTGTGACGATATTTTAATGCTCACTTTGACCTTGTGTTATCGTTTGTTCAATAAATAAATTAACTCCTTCGAACACAAGGCTGTACTTTACTGATATTATTATTATTATTATTGTTATTATTATGCCCCCCGAACTGCAGAACTCGGTCACTATTTTGAACATTTATTATTACATAAATTTCTGTATTAGATAATTTTTCAATTATAGGAAAAATTACAAACATCCCAATTACTCTACGATTTCTTGAGTGATATGACAATTCTGGAGTACACAATCATACAGTTTATTATTTGGTGTTCAGCTCTAAGGCAGGTCTTCAAATAGTTAAAGCTCTCCAAGCTGTCTAACGCATGCCAGTCTTTTCGTTTCTTCGTAACACCCTCTGATTTTAATGCTATGTATTAACTGCATTCTTCTACGCCCTATTCTTTTTTCTCCGTCTATGACACGCTCCATGGCAGTTGTAAACAAAAAGTCTCTTCTTAAACAATGACCTAACCAATTCCTTTTCCTATTTTCTATTACCTTCAGGATTCTTTTCTCTTCCCCTATTCTTCTTAAAGCTTCATCATTCCTTACTTTATCAACCCACCTCACTTTTTCCATTGCTCGCCAAACCCACATCTCAAATGCTTCTAATATTTTCTCATCCTCCTTCCTCAGCGTCCATGTCTCTGCACCATATAAAGCAACGCTCCACACATAACATTTGGCCAACCTTTTTCTTAAATTCTTATTCATTTTGCCACAAAGCAGTCTTTTCTTCACATTAAATTCCTCTTTAGCGAAAGAGGAGCTTACTAAAAGCAAATAGCAAATAGGATTTCGCTATATGTAGCATTTCTTGTTCTAATTTCACGAGTGCAGGACATGTCTTCACTTACCAAGCTTCCAAGATAGAGGGCCATACCATTTGGTCTACTAGGGATATCCAACATGGATCCTTAATGTGGTGGTATCCCGTTGACCACATGCCATCGGAGGTGTAGTGGTGATTCTCATGCCGTTGACCAAGTGGTTCATTCACCTTTAGGGACAGTTTCCCATCCCAAGGGAAAGAAAGTGCCCAACCTCTACCCGCTCATCCACCCTCCGAAGAGACCGTTGCCACTTGGTAGAGGGAAACTCTTTACCCCGGGAGTCACTCGGCAGGCTGCTTTCAGTTTCAAAGAAACTGGGCGATGTGGTCACCACATTCCTACGCCAGTCATATTACAGTCAGCACTGAAAATTCGGATTCGGGTTAGACTTAAAAAGTCTATTGTAAAGTATCCTTATCAAACTGAATGTAAATTCGCCAAATGTAGTCTATAATTATAATGCTTAACATGAAATTAATTACTATGATTACGTTTCTGTATTTATCTAATCTTAGTCATCAAGAGATATGTCGGACAAAGGCTCGAAAGATCTTTCTTTTTTGTGTTTTTTATTAATTAATTAACGATTTAATTAGTAAGCTCCCTGGAGCTGCAGAACTCGCTCACTACTTAACGAAAAAATATTTATTATTCAATGCATTTGGACAAGAGGTGGTTTTTCAATTATCAGAAAAATTACATAAATCCCGATTACCCAACTGCTTTTTATTTAGAAAAGTAACAACTTTAGAGTACACGATCATACAATAAACGCTAAAGTAACAACTGTAGAGTACACAGTCATACAATAAACGCTAAAGTAACAACTGTACAGTACACAGTCATACAATAAACGCTAAAGTAACAACTGTAGAGCACACAGTCATACAGTAAACGCTAAAGTAACAACTGTAGAGCACACAGTCATACAGTAAACGCTAAAGTAACAACTGTAGAGCACACAATCATACAGTAAACGCTAAAGTAACAACTGTAGAGCACACAATCATACAGTAAACGCTAAAGTAACAACTGTAGAGCACACAATCATACAGTAAACGCTAAAGTAACAACAACTGTAGAGCACACAATCATACAGTAAACGCTAAAGTAACAACTGTAGAGTACACAATCATACAGTAAACGCTAAAGTAACAACTGTAGAGTACACAATCATACAGTAAACGCTAAAGTAACAACTGTAGAGTACACAATCATACAGTAAACGCTAAAGTAACAACTGTAGAGTACACAATCATACAGTAAACGCTAAAGTAACAACTGTAGAGTACACAATCATACAGTAAACGCTAAAGTAACAACTGTATAGCACACAATCATACAGTAAACGCTAAAGTAACATCTGTAGAGCACACAATCATACAGTAAACGCTAAAGTAACATCTGTAGAGCACACAATCATACAGTAAACGCTAAAGTAACAACTGTAGAGCACACAATCATACAGTAAACGCTAAAGTAACAACTGTAGAGCACACAATCATACAGTAAACGCTAAAGTAACAACTGTAGAGCACACAATCATACAGTAAACGCTAAAGTAACAACTGTAGAGCACACAATCATACAGTAAACGCTAAAGTAACAACAACTGTAGAGCACACAATCATACAGTAAACGCTAAAGTAACAACAACTGTAGAGCACACAATCATACAGTAAACGCTAAAGTAACAACTGTAGAGCACACAATCATACAGTAAACGATAAAGTAACAACTGTAGAGCACACAATCATACAGTAAACGCTAAAGTAACAACTGTAGAGCACACAATCATACAGTAAACGCTAAAGTAACAACTGTAGAGCACACAATCATACAGTAAACGCTAAAGTAACAACTGTAGAGCACACAATCATACAGTAAACGCTAAAGTAACAACAACTGTAGAGCACACAATCATACAGTAAACGCTAAAGTAACAACAACTGTAGAGCACACAATCATACAGTAAACGCTAAAGTAACAACTGTAGAGCACACAATCATACAGTAAACGATAAAATAACAACTGTAGAGCACACAATCATACAGTAAACGCTAAAGTAACAACTGTAGAGTACACAATCATACAGTAAACGCTAAAGTAACAACTGTAGAGCACACAATCATACAGTAAACGCTAAAGTAACAACTTTAGAGCACACAATCATACAGTAAACGCTAAAGTAACAACAACTGTAGAGCACACAATCATACAGTAAACGCTAAAGTAACAACTGTAGAGTACACAATCATACAGTAAACGCTAAAGTAACAACTGTAGAGCACACAATCATACAGTAAACGCTAAAGTAACAACTGTAGAGTACACAATCATACAGTAAACGGTAAAGTAACAACTGTAGAGCACACAATCATACAGTAAACGCTAAAGTAACAACTGTAGAGCACACAATCATACAGTAAACGCTAAAGTAACAACAGCTGTAGAGCACACAATCATACAGTAAACGCTAAAGTAACAACTGTAGAGTACACAATCATACAGTAAACGCTAAAGTAACAACTGTAGAGTACACAATCATACAGTAAACGCTAAAGTAACAACTGTAGAGTACACAATCATACAGTAAACGCTAAAGTAACAACTGTAGAGTACACAATCGTACAGTAAACGCTAAAGTAACAACTGTAGAGTACACAATCGTACAATAAACGCTAAAGTAACAACTGTAGAGTACACAATCGTACAATAAACGCTAAAGTAACAACTGTAGAGTGCACAATCCTACAGTAAACGCTAAAGTAACAACTGTAGAGCACACAATCATACAGTAAACGCTAAAGTAACAACTGTAGAGCACACAATCATACAGTAAACGCTAAAGTAACAACTGTAGAGCACACAATCATACAGTAAACGCTAAAGTAACAACTGTAGAGCACACAATTATACAGTAAACGCTAAAGTAACAACTTTAGAGCACACAATCATACAGTAAACGCTAAAGTAACAACTGTAGAGTACACAATCATACAGTAAACGCTAAAGTAACAACTGTAGAGCACACAATCATACAGTAAACGCTAAAGTAACAACTGTAGAGTACACAATCATACAGTAAACGCTAAAGTAACAACTGTAGAGTACACAATCATACAGTAAACGCTAAAGTAACAACTGTAGAGTACACAATCATACAGTAAACGCTAAAGTAACAACTGTATAGCACACAATCATACAGTAAACGCTAAAGTAACATCTGTAGAGCACACAATCATACAGTAAACGCTAAAGTAACATCTGTAGAGCACACAATCATACAGTAAACGCTAAAGTAACAACTGTAGAGCACACAATCATACAGTAAACGCTAAAGTAACAACTGTAGAGCACACAATCATACAGTAAACGCTAAAGTAACAACTGTAGAGCACACAATCATACAGTAAACGCTAAAGTAACAACAACTGTAGAGCACACAATCATACAGTAAACGCTAAAGTAACAACAACTGTAGAGCACACAATCATACAGTAAACGCTAAAGTAACAACAACTGTAGAGCACACAATCATACAGTAAACGCTAAAGTAACAACAACTGTAGAGCACACAATCATACAGTAAACGCTAAAGTAACAACTGTAGAGCACACAATCATACAGTAAACGCTAAAGTAACAACTGTAGAGCACACAATCATACAGTAAACGCTAAAGTAACAACTGTAGAGTACACAATCATACAGTAAACGCTAAAGTAACAACTGTAGAGCACACAATCATACAGTAAACGCTAAAGTAACAACTTTAGAGCACACAATCATACAGTAAACGCTAAAGTAACAACAACTGTAGAGCACACAATCATACAGTAAACGCTAAAGTAACAACTGTAGAGTACACAATCATACAGTAAACGCTAAAGTAACAACTGTAGAGCACACAATCATACAGTAAACGCTAAAGTAACAACTGTAGAGTACACAATCATACAGTAAACGGTAAAGTAACAACTGTAGAGCACACAATCATACAGTAAACGCTAAAGTAACAACTGTAGAGCACACAATCATACAGTAAACGCTAAAGTAACAACAGCTGTAGAGCACACAATCATACAGTAAACGCTAAAGTAACAACTGTAGAGTACACAATCATACAGTAAACGCTAAAGTAACAACTGTAGAGTACACAATCATACAGTAAACGCTAAAGTAACAACTGTAGAGTACACAATCATACAGTAAACGCTAAAGTAACAACTGTAGAGTACACAATCATACAGTAAACGCTAAAGTAACAACTGTAGAGTACACAATCGTACAATAAACGCTAAAGTAACAACTGTAGAGTACACAATCGTACAATAAACGCTAAAGTAACAACTGTAGAGTACACAATCCTACAGTAAACGCTAAAGTAACAACTGTAGAGCACACAGTCATACAGTAAACGCTAAAGTAACAACTGTAGAGCACACAATCATACAGTAAACGCTAAAGTAACAACTGTAGAGTACACAATCATACAGTAAACGCTAAAGTAACAACTGTAGAGCACACAATTATACAGTAAACGCTAAAGTAACAACTTTAGAGCACACAATCATACAGTAAACGCTAAAGTAACAACTTTAGAGCACACAATCATACAGTAAACGCTAAAGTAACAACAACTGTAGAGCACACAATCATACAGTAAACGCTAAAGTAACAACTTTAGAGCACACAATCATACAGTAAACGCTAAAGTAACAACTGTAGAGTACACAATCATACAATAAACGCTAAAGTAACAACTGTAGAGCACACAATCATACAGTAAACGCTAAAGTAACAACTGTAGAGCACACAATCATACAGTAAACGCTAAAGTAACAACTGTAGAGTACACAATCATACAGTAAACGCTAAAGTAACAACTGTAGAGTACACGATCATACAATAAACGCTAAAGTAACAACTGTAGAGTACACAATCGTACAATAAACGCTAAAGTAACAACTGTAGCGTACACAATCATACAATAAACGCTAAGAATTCAAAACATTCGGATTCGGGTTACAATTCCTTTTATTCTGACACCCTGCTGGGGTTTCGAAATTGTTTTCAAACTTTTGTTCTCTTTTTGGGGTCGTCTTTGGGCTTTTTGCTATGGGCTTTTACCATAATTTTGAAATTTTCAAAACTTAACACTGCAACCAGAGTTTATTTAAAATTCTCTTTGATTTGATACAGCAGCTAACAAGGCACTTGGCCGATCGATAAAAACGCTGTACTGTTCCCGAAAAAAAAAGCATTGACCCTTTCAGTGCTGCAGGCGCCGAGCTAAAAAACGTCACTTCGTTCCTGATCGGCATTGTTCGCCCTCCACCACCCCTCGCCAACCGAGGCTGGGCCCAAGTGCCTTCTTATATGCTTCTTACTATACCTCATATGAATTTTTGCGATTTTATCAAAACGTTCATCCACTTTTTTAGGCCCTGACGTCCTTAAAAATAAAACCATATTCCTGTTGGGGTTACAATACTCTTTAGTCGATACACCCTTCAGTGCTTTCGGAATTTTTTCACAATTTTGCCTCCCGGCCCCCAATTTTTTGGTGGATGCCGGTCTCAAAAACAGCAGGGTACTGTATGGTAAATGTATGGACACGCACGTTAAGTTTTACGAAAATCGGTTGATCCCCAAAAACTATCGTAAGGAATGCCCTAAACAGATCGACAAATGCCAAACGGTCGAGCTAGATCTGAGAACTCGCTTCCTTCGTTCAGTTATTTAATGAATGAACAGAGAACACGGATAAAATTAATTTTATGATTAAAGAAACTGAGCAGATATGTGCGTGTATATTTTATTTCTCTTACACGAAGGACTGGTTCATAAAAAAACCAGGTTCACCAAGTGATGCCAGACGTAATTTTAAGCTAGTTGTCGACGTTTTAACGGCCCGGTAGTTACGTAGCAACCCAAATATATGCCGTTAAGGGGAGTCCCTACTGAAAATGGGCAAAAATTGATAAAACGTTAAAAATTTGTTTCCATCCCAAATTGTTCTATGGTTAGTTGTTTATATAAAAAACACACTAAAACATTTTTCCTAAATATTTTGTAGGCAAAACAAAGTTAAATGTGGACTACAGAGACATGATCGATAAGAAGATTGACAAGGACAGCTATAGAAGATATTTGCTCCTATAAATTATTAAAAATGTGAAATAAAAATTTTATTGTAGGCTATTAGAATTTATTATTTTAATACCCATAGAGTAATAAAAAAATCATATCAAGCCTTTGTACTCCATAAATATTTAATTTTCCAACAGAAAGGAATAATTTTAGAAATCCGAGTTCCCCGCAAATACAATTTTTCTGTTTATATAAGTACATAGGCCTACTTCTTGATATATCTAAAAAACTACCTCACTTACTGCTCTGAAATTTTGGAGAGGTCTTTGGGGTATAAATACCTACAGAAACACGTTTTTTTATTTAATTTGGGCTTGTAGTTCTTTGTTGTAAATTTTTATTTATAAATGTAAAAATTACAAAAATAAATTTTACATCCTAATAAAAATACGTGTTTTTTTTTTTAGATAATTTCGTCCCCTTCAAAATGACACCTGCCAAAAGATCGTAGGACTTCTAGTTTTCTGGAATATCAATTTAAAAAAATTCCAAAAACGTCGGTAAGAAACGTTAAAAAATTAAATTTTTAGTAGACTACTAAAAACATTTTTTCCAGTTAGAAAATTTTACCCTTTATTTGGTGCAACAATAAATAATAAAAAAAATCTGAATAAATTAAAAAGTTACAAAATAAACATTTTTGCCATTTTCAGTAGAGACTCCCCTTGTAACTGACGATTACTACGGTCGTTGTCTTTAACTGAGCTTCGTGAAACGGTTATCTTCCGTTAAATTTTTAACGGTTGATTTAACTTAACGTCCGTTAAACACTTAACGTCAGTCGGCGGAACGGGACCTCAGAATGATGAATAAAAACGTAAGTTTTCAAACTGATTCGATATTACATTCCATAGTACAGGTTGACAAGCGCGCACTAGCCTTGACGTACAAGGCAGGGGGCCCACGTTAACAAAGCAGTACACCTAATTTTGTTACAGAAAATTAAAAATAGCCGGCCAGTAACTTGACCCCATGGCACGGCCAAAGCGTAACACAATTAATACCGTGGTGACTCAGAGTCACGGACGCCGCATATGAGTCAGTCGGGATATCGTTCAGCGCGGCGCATAACTCAAGTCATGGTGACGAGAGTCATGATAGTGTTTCCTGTTTGTTTGAGAGGAAAGCGGGCGCCAAATTCGAACATTCATGCGGCTAATATAATCGTCATATCTACACAGCTGGCTTTCGTGGAATAATGAAGTGACTAAATTAGCGCGCTGCTGTAGGCAAGACGGTCGAATTGTGTATGCATTCCACGACGAGGAAATTATTGAGGAAAATCGCTTCTCCGTGTGCTAAAATACAGCGACGAAAGTCAACTCATTGACAAGCAGTAATACTATACAGTCATACAAGCGTAATCTGGTCGTAAATTTGTAAGTTTATGTAGGCCTACGTAGTCATACAAACAAATTCAGCGAATTTTTAACATAAAAAAAAAACGGGCGGGTTGTTAAACGATCTTGGATTATTTGCCCATGTATTTGTAATTTATTTCCCAAAATAATATAATATAATATTTGTTACAAGCTGTACGTATGTAATAATCATCATCATCTTCTTCAAGGATTAAACCAAGGATGGTTTGTTCTGGTCTCAAACAGGCAAAAATTAGAGCTGGTCACTCCAGCGCTTCCTCGGACGTCCCACACCTCTCCGTCCCCTCGGCTTATAGTTCCATAGTTGTTTTGGGATGCGGCAGTCATCCATTCGGCAGTGATGTTCCCACCAATTCAGCCGATACTGGACGATCCTGTCGAGTATACTCATAATGTTCAGTTCCTGCCGTACGTCTGTGTTTCTTCTATGATCATGGAGAGTATACCCTGCCACGTGCTTGAGAGATCTCATTTCAGCCGCTTGGATACGACTGGCCTGGCCTTTCGTTGAAGTCCAATTCTCGGACCCATAAAGCAGTGTGGGAAGGGGCATCACGTTGTACAATTTTAGGCGTGTTTTTTTACTTGCTGACGTAAGAGTTCGCGTGATGGTCTCGCACATAGGTTGAACTTATGCAACGTATTCACAGCGTCGTTGCTTGTATTATAAGACACTGTAGCCGAGGTATTCAAAATTGCCGACTTGTTCCAGGACAGTACTGTCTATAACAAATGGATTTTTGCCCGTATGGGATCAGTTCCACGAAAAGCCGTCACCTTGGTCTTAAATGTGGATGTTTGTATTTCCAGAGTGTTTGCAGATTCGACTTAACAAATGTGTACCCATCTGCAACCTGTTTTCCGAGTCCGACAGAATAGCCTGATCGTCCGCGAACAACAAAATGTCATTTGCAGAGTGGCCAATCATAAAATGCTCCGGAAGACACAGCTGCCAGTTTTGTATGACATCGTCAGTGTATAAATTAAAAAGAGATGATAATGGACATACTTGTCGTACTCCGCAATTGATCAGGCCAAAAATGGACAATGTGAAAAATTATTTAAACTTCGTGTTGAGAAAATACTTTTAAGACACCATGAATACAAAGCACCTCGTATGCTATGGCCACTTGGAACGGATGGATATTCGGGTTCCAACTAGACGACAGAAAGTTGAACGATGAGATGGAGAGACGAGACTTTTTACGTAGTGATTGGTGCAACAGAAACTTCTGGCGAGACGGCTTTAGCTGTGCAAGCACTTGCAGTGGCATGGATGGAGGAAAAAATTTAACGAGTGCATTAAACCTAAGTTAGCAATGGGTACACGGAAATAGAAAAAAAAGAATCTCTCTCTCTCTCTCTCTCTCTCTCTCTCTCTCTCTCTCTCTCTCTCTCTCTCTCTCTCTCTCTCTCTCTCTCTCTCTCTCTCTCCCCCCCCTAAGCATCAAAGAATTTCGACGAAACCGAAACATCGCAGCATGATAATGTTTTTAGGCTTTTGAAACGTATAATGTGGATTACGTTTGGTGGATTACGTAAATCATTTCCAAACCACAGACGATCACAAACAGAGCATGTAAAACCAAATTTATTCTCACTAAAACGTTTGGTAAACTCAATGTCAGCAGCGATTATTTCTGTCTTGATGTGTTTACATATCAAATTTCTAGACTGTAGGGAATCGAAAGTGTGGAAGCGTTACGTTTTTCGATGACGATTTTTGTGGAATGACCCCCAGCCTAAAAACATTATCATGTTAAAAAAAAAAAATACTCCGCAAGGGCTTACGTGTTGTGTGTGTAATTGCAATCGGTTGTTTTGATCATATAAATGCATTACCTACATGTGTCCCGTGAAACGTGTTTTGGCGTTACATATTTACGCACAGCGATTGTGGCTTATCGTCTAACCCGCGGCCCCTATCGTCTATTGACACATGACCTGCGGGCTAATTTCACCTGATTGTGACCAATATTTTAATTTCTTTCGAAACGTTATCTGTTCACGTAAGCAGCGTAGAATATGCAGTCTGATGTTGTCTGCTTTGGTACAAGATTCATAATGCAGCAATTAGGAAATGTAAATTGTATTTCGGTATATTTTGTGAGTGAGTGTTCAATTGATGTCGCGGTCTCCCGCGATTGGCTTGTAGAGCTGCAGACACCAGACAAACGTAGGCACATATTTGTGTTCGATTTTAGTCTCTTCTACGTAACAAACATGTTTTTTCACGACCGAGAATTAGTCCGCTGTCTTGTCTGTGGATCAGAGGTTCTCAGCCTTTTCAAGTCAAGGAGTGAAATTAACCAACTTATTTTGAACACATCGATCTAGTCACGTGATTGGGCCTGTCGTTTTGCCTCAGTTGGTGTATGTGAGAGCCGATGGTTAATAATTTAAGTCATAAATCTGAACGAACGTCAAGTTTGTTTCTGTACAGCACAATTCCGATTATCCGGATTACGTGGGACCGGCATTGTGGATAATTGAAAAAAGTGAAAATAACGCTTTTCTGAACGGTAATATATATATATATATATATATATATATATATATATATATATTACTATAATACTTATAACTAATTTACCTCAAGATATACTTTTTTCCTTTAGGAACATGTTTCGGGAGATCTTGTTCTCCCATCTTCAGCCTTCGCCATCTTGTTTCTGGTGAAGTATTTGTGTGTTGGCTTCTGGATGTTATTAAGGTAGTTTGTTGGTCTTTGGTCCTTCAAAGTTGCATTATTGTGTGTGGTTGTGGTATCTGTTTTTGTATTTTGTGTATTTTCGATGTTGAGTGCTTTGAATATTGTGTCATGTTTTGTATTTGTTCTGCTATTAATTTGTTTTGTGTTTTATGTTTGTAAATCTGTAAATTTTCCCAAATGTTCATTATGGTGCCTTTGTGTGGTATATGTTTTATTAGTGTTACATTGGTTATGTCTGGGAATTCATGTCCTGTTTTTATTGCATGTGTGGCTAAATTGGATTTATATATATTTGGTTTTTTGTATGCATTTAGGTGTTCAAAATAACGTTTTTTCAGCTGTTTTTTTGTTTGTCCTATATAATGTTTTGTTATAAAACATAATAAAACACTAATACAACATATACCACACAAAGGCACCATAATGAACATTTGGGAAAATTTACAGATTTACAAACATAAAACACAAAACAAATTAATACCAGAACAAATACAAATCAATACAAAACATGACACAATATTCAAAGCACTCAACATCGAAAATACACAAAATACAAGAACAGATACCACAACCACACACAATAATGCAACTTTGAAGGACCAAAGACCAACAAACTACCTTAATAACATCCAGAAGCCAACACACAAATACTTCACCAGAAACAAGATGGCGAAGGCTGAAGATGGGAGAACAAGATCTCCCGAAACATGTTCCTAAAGGAAAAAAGTATATCTTGAGGTAAATTAGTTATAAGTATTATAGTATTATATACATCAAGAAACGGACTGTAGCAGAAGGGATTGAAATATATATATATATATATTGTTACTAAACGACGTCTTGCGTCTACTAATGTGTCACGCAATGTAAACCTATTTGTTACTAGGAACGGGTATGCTTCTCTGTCTCTCCTCTCTTCGGTCGTGTTAATTTAATTCAATTTCTAAGATATTTGGAGTTGGGGAATATAGTAATTTCATTAACTAATATTAGCTTATCTCTCTAAGAAAAATACCAGTGTTAGTGTGCTTGTAACTTAAATAATAAATGTTTTATTCTATAATTTCGCTCAACCCTAGTATACCTCGAAGAGAATTATGTAAATTTTGTATTTTAATATTCTTCTCTTTGGTGTCGGAGAATTCCGCAATAAGCGCTGCAGTTCCGGGGCAACGAGACTTATAGGTTAATTCACTGTTTACGCTAACCAATTATTATATACTTAGTCAGTTACTTTTTATTCCCAACTCATTAAATAATACCCCAAATAATAAGATTTTGCAACTATACAAGGTTTCTTTATTTATTCGCTCCTTCAACATTAAATAAGATAGGTTCCAATTGGCATACACAAAGGTTATAGATTGCGTGAATCGATTATTGTTCGGTCCAATACTTTATTTTATATTCGGTCATATAATTTGTTTTTGTTTATAATTAACTTAATTCAGGGTGTGAAGGTTCTTGTAACTGTGGGGAAGATTAAAAATACTTAGATAAGACTGCAAGATTTACAAATTTGAAGTGTTGTGTTGTTAATATGATTTATACAATTATAATTTACCAGATTAGAACGAAGCAACTCGAGTAGGCAGTTGGTCGATAATCTCGCCGTTCAGAATGGATATGTCGTTCGAGATTCCCTTCTTTGGTTTAATAAAGTGGAATTATTGTCCTGTTCACCTCGGAAATACAGCTCCCTGGGTTTATTTACTGCCAGACTGGTGGTCCTTCTGCAAATTCTGGATCCAAATACGTTCTTCTATCGTTTGAAGTAATTAGTGATGTTCCGTGTATTTAAAAGGTTATGAGTTCCAATGTGATGTATATTATTTGTTGTGACACAGTTAACTCTTTGTATTGGTTTTAATATATCGTTAATTCTTTTCTGGTATAGGACAATTCAAGTCCTTCCTTGTAGAACCCAGTTATTTATTTTTTCATGGTGATACTGTACTATGATCTCATTTGGTTAAACTTTGCTGGCATAGGTTAAGAAGATTATCATTAGAATTTTGTGGATTATAATTGTATCAAAATAATTTAGAATATTCCAATTACATTAAACATTTCTTGGGTTTTTTAATCTCATCACGTTCAGATCATAAAAGGCAATAATCGAAATCAACAACTTCATACATTACTGTTGTCCTTAGCAACACATTATTTTTCTTCCTTCTCAATGTTTTGTATATAGTTATTATTTCATATATTTTTCGTCCATTCCTTATTAATCTTCTATCATATCGGAATGTAACTTTACCTATAGTTTGTTTATTATTTTCTACATATATTCTGCTGGTTTTTTGATCTTAGTCTGTTTCTTTTATATTTATTACTTTTTCGATATCAAACGCTATCAATCGATATCATGGCATTGTGGCATTATCATAATTTGTTTAAATTGAGGTGGTTTATTATATATCATTACTTATCAAATGTTTTTTCTAGCTCTTTGAACCGTATTCATTAATTATTATTAACTTCCGTACCTAACCTTTATGTTATGAGTGGTTATATAGTGTTATTGGCTGTTAGGCCTTTTATTGTATATGGACCTACCTTTGTTTATAACTGGTGAACAACTATAGCCCTTTTACATAAGTTCATACATATAATCAAATCTTAACTATTAACATTTACATAAACAATTATTCTTTTCATAACTAATAACAATTTTATCTTGATCTATGGATCACATATTATAAAATTGAGATCCATTAACACTAACTGTTTCCCACATCCTTCTATAACAGTAATTGATTAATACATTTTGCTTCATTACTTTCCATTAATTCAATAAGTAATTTGCATAACATAACATAAACTTTAACATAACATTCATCGTTACAAAATAATATCATTTAATTCATAATCCTTACCAACTATTGCCATAAGGTAAATTAATGTCTCGTTTTTGTTTAATTTCATTGTCATTTACTTTGACATTTTCTGTACTAGTTTCTTTCTTACAATTCTCATAAGTATAATATTTATTTACTTTTCACTGAACATGGATCTCTAACTATTGTCTAATTTACAGGTTTGTTTATTATTGTTATTTCTACCTTGCATCCTTATTTATTTTTATAAATAATTATAAATGTATTTATTAGACCTTTGTATTATCATGGGAGTTAAATATTGATTTACTTATTGTTTTGTTAATATTCTATTTATGTAACATGGATGACTGCATTTCTGTTGTGTTACAATATACTGTATACATATATATAATTTTGATGACGACAATAAGCTTTACTACGAGGGTTTCCCTATTTTTTCGTTTGAAAGGGAAATAGCGCAAACAGGCTGACGAAGGTTGGAGAACTCTTGTTTGTGTGTAGTGGCAGTAGAGCCAGAAACCTCATCCGTTCCTTAGCAACGTAACAACAACACGAAATTTAAAATCATGGACGTTCCATTTACCAGCGAGTCCGATTGCGAAGTGAGTCGTGTCATTCGTTTTTTTGCTACAAAAAATAAATAAGCGGCTGAAATTCATCGTCACTTAGTTTCTGTGTACGGACCTGAGCATGAGCATTTAAATGGTCCGCGGGCGGCGTTCCTGAAAGGGAAAAGTTTGTTGAGCAACAAAGTTCTACTCCACGACAATGCGCGTCCTCATTCCTCGCGAGTCACGCAGAATTCGTTGGAGTCCTTTCGAAGGGAGATTTTCAGCCATCCTTCATAGTTACCTGATTTTGCTCCGAGTGATTGCCATATTTTCCCCATCTCAAAAAACAGCTGGGAGGACAACGTTTCGAAACGGATACGGAAGTGAAACAGGCGGTTGACACCTGGATCCGAAATCTGGGCACGCAGTGGTTCTAAGAAGGAGTTGAAAAACTGTTGTTACGCTACAGAAAGTGTATTCACAAGGCTGGAGATTGTATTGAAAAATAAGTACATGTTTTTGAATAAAAGTATAGTTTAAATTTTACATGTGTTTTTTATTTTTCCTAAATCAGGGAAACTTACTTTTGAAACGGTCATCGTATAAACACTGTAAATAAAAAACCATAGAAAATATATTCTTGTATCATAAATATAAAGTATTATTATGTATATAAATTAGAAGGACAAGAATAGTGTGAGTAAATATGAATCAATTTATAACTACAAGACCTTCAAACATGAAATTTGGTACAAAACATCATCTAGGTGCATAGTAAGAAACCTTTGTGAGAAATATTAACCTACTTCTAAGAGGAATATCGGGGGGATTTCTCCTCCAATAGAAAAATCGACTTTCTGATGAATTGTTTCAACCAATTCATTTAAGACCTGGTGGGTTGGTAGAAAATACATTACATAAATATATTTTTTCCACGATAGAAAAATAGAACTGACGGCTTTGAGGGGAGAAATTCGAAATTTTACCCAAAATCAATATATATATATATATATATTCCAAATACCACTGACTGCCTGAAATATCCGAAACTACAAGGCCTATAAACGTGAAACTTTATATAAAAATTGTTACGATACCAAAAGCAGCCCAATACAAGGATAGATATACCATAGAATATAAAGTAAAAGCATGCAGCTAAAGGTAGATAAAAGAAGAAGAATTAACAATTTTAAATAAATAGCACTAGAATGACTTTAACGTATACGAGACAAATGACTATGACCCAACCCACGTGATTGGCCAAATGACATATTATATGAAATAAACCCATAAACTAAGAAAAGTAAATATAAATAAATGTATCATTCAAAATAGAAAGTACAAACCAAAAGAAAATGTAATATTAGCTAAGTAAGTATAGAATAATGATGAAATGAACAAATAATAAAATACACAGACAATGACACAGAATTATAATAACAAAACTAAAATATCATAAAGAAAGACTAATAATCCAAAATAGTCATAGACCAAAGTGAACCAAGAGTGCATGATATTGAATAGGGAGTGAATTACAAATAAACACTCTGTGATAAGGGTGATGACACCAATGTGATTAATACAAAGAAACAAAATAAAAGTGTATAATGCTATTGACACTAAGTACAGTGAAACAGTACCCAAAATATAAATAAAAAACAATAAATATAAGCAAGAACTCATATGAAAGTGAGAGTGCGGAAGGAAAGTGAACAATTAAAATTAAAACACAAAATAGGTATAAAGACACCAAAATAAGTGAGCAATACTAGAGTTTAGTGGTGGAAAAGGACCAACAACAGTAGGAGATAAGATATCATTGTATTACATTTTGATTCAGTATAAAAATACATTAATGTTATTCAAAGTATTATTGTTAGCAGTTAGAATTAATAGTTAAAGGGCTAGGCCAAACTTTAAACCAATAATAGGGTATAAAAGAAGGGTAGACCTAAAAAAGAAATGAATGTTTAAGTACTAAAATTATATATTAAGGTTTGAAGGTATTGTTATGATGTTATAAAGAAACGCAGAGAAGATAATAGTAATATTATAAAATGTGCAAATGTTATAATTGTTGAAATAGTATTAAGAGTAAGTTGTATTATGTTGAAGGGTGATGAAAGCCTAAGAAACAGTTCATGTTAGAGTTATAAATTTAGATATAAAAGGCATTAATATGTCAGAGAAGCTGTGATATTCATATACTAAGGAATGTAAATCAGTAATTAATGTAAACTAGCTGAAACAAAACAATAAGAAACCAGTAATAAGAGTAAACTTACAGTTTAAACAATGTCAAAATGATAGGCAAAGTTAGGCCTAAAACTATGTGAACAAAAATTGTAAAAAATAAACAAATAACAGTACACAGTAAGGGAAAAAGATAAGCAAACATAAAATACCAAACCAAGGAACAATACAAACCCAAAATAATTGCAAAAAACAACATAATAAACAAAGTAAGTAAAAAGAACAAAAATAGCCAAATGTTAGAACAGCCCAGAGATAATAGAAACTAGTCATGTTTGATGTGTAATTAATCTACATCAGAAAAGCTATTCAGTGATAATAATAAAAATCATATTGATAGTAATACAAAGAAATTATCCTAATTAGAAAATATTTATTCATTATGGGCAAAAAACCCAAGCCATATAACAATGAGTACAAAATTCTTTCAGCCAATAGAGATAGGAGTCTGGCTACCATGACAACAAAACATTATTAGAAAAAACCGTTACAAACGAATTGAGAGTCCATTTTTAGCTTCAGACGAGGGCGGATGACAAAATAGTCGCTCCATAAAAATTAGAAAATAAATCAACCAGATGAATTAAAACCAATAATACTAAAGAGAAATGATAAAACAAAATTAACAGAACATATTAGCAAGATTCATCCAATTTAATTGAGAATTACAGAAAATAAAACCAATATAAACTAATGAAATAAGAGAAGGAAGACCTGAACAACAGAACTTATGAAAATAATCTACCAAACATGATGAAATTGTAACGTATAATATTTAATTAATTGACTACACCCACGAGAATGATCACAACACTTCAAAATTAATCCACAATATCCAAAACTTGGTTCAAACACTAAAAACACTGAATGACTATTAAAATATGCAATAATCATTATTAAAAGATTATTCAAATTAATTATTAACACTTTACGAAATAAGAAAACATTTGTACACGATATCTAACTTAACCTATACTTGTAAACTGAACTCACTATTGTTTTAAATACTAAAAAAACTGTTGTAAAGAAGGATGATAATATTTAATCAACTTGATGTGAAGGATTGTACTTTAAAAAGTCATTTTGTTATCTTTTTGCCGTAATCAAAAGAACTTTATGACTGATTACACTACACGTTGTATAATATAAAATCTACATAGACGATAGTGTTCAGTCAAACGACCCAATCAACATAGCCAACCGCTGAGTTGTAATTTCTTTTTAGCTGGAGCAAAATTGTCATATATTTGTATAATTTCATGTCTTAGTAACTATTACAAGCAGAACCGATAATTAATAAACCAATACGCAAAATAATACATGTTCATTATTTCAGGTGATAATATTTATGTGTTTATTTCATCAATATAGCACCGTGAAAATTTTCTACCAGAATTACAGGTTGGTACGACTGCCGCGAAAGAGCGAATTTCGAATTTAGTCGACTCCAAGTGACGAGAGATACGGTTGCATCCAGAGAAAGAAATTAAAATTTTTTAATTGTTTTAAATCAAACAATTTGGCGCCTATAATCGGGAAAATAACATCTACGTAGACTCAGGTAAACAGGTATTGGCGAGGTCACAAGAACGACGAATATCGGGAAAGCTACGAGTTTTCAGACATCGTAAAATACACACACGATAGATTGACGCAAACAACGTGTGATTTTGAGAACATACCGAGTTTGATTGTTATAAAATTCATCTTTGGATACAAAAAAATGTTAAATCCGTATTTCATATGCTAATTTTAAATGAAAACCTTGTAATTAAAAGCCCAGTAGTAAAAGTTAGTACATTGAGCTGACTGGATTGGAAATTTAATTTTCATTTTTTTTTTTTAATTTATTTCGAAGCCGGGTATTTAGCTAGTAGTGTAATATTTAAATATAATTTTAAAAATTTGTTTTAATTTAACTTGTTAACCTACAAAATGCTTTCAGTGGTCCGTGAGTGGGGATGTCTCTTGTATGATGCGATCCCCCCCCCGGTATACACGATCTATTGTGGACGGACTACCGTGAGCGGACAGGGGGACTCGTGTTAGGGGCAGCAGTGAAGCACGACCTGGCCATGAAAATGATCAGAAGGTATCCTTATTCCTGTCGCGTCGTCACTGCTTCAATACGCTCTGGACAATAATACCATACATAACTGCGGAACTGCTCAGATTCTCACTTCATCTGACCCACAGTTCATGAGTAGCAATCCCGTGCACATCACAAACGTACTCGACGCTCTTATGTGATTGTCGATACTATAAAGTATAGTATATATATATATAGTATACGTACTACTATAGCAGTCGGAGACGTAGCCGTTCCGCGCGCTGCTATGACGTAGGGGTCTCCTTACCTGCTACTGCTATTTGAGACCAGAGAGTCGAGGAGACAGTATGTGATAAATGTGGGATCTGAACGGAAAGGCCAGTCACCAAAAGAAAATCCTACTTGTCGGGTATTCATATTGTGTACGTTATATCGTTCTGGGCCCATCGTTCGATTCGATACGACAATGCTAGGTCTACCACCGATGTCTATTTTCGAAGAGGATTCAAGTTACAGAAACACAAGCAGTAGGCCAGTATTAGTATGTTTTTCTGTTCATATTGTTATTTGAATTAACAGTCTCTGTAATTCCAACTTTGTTGTGTTTACTGTACGTACACGAGCTTTGCTGACGAGACGCCTGAGGAGCGGGGGTGGGGGGGGGTCTACTGAATGATAGTGCGTGCTTGTGTTGGTGCGGTATTACTGTTTCTGAACACATTGTTCACACTTATTTAGTTGTAATGTTGTGTGCGTATTAGATTGAACGTTCGTACACTGTATGTATGTGTAATTTACTGAATATTTTGTTAGTGTTTTTTTTTTATTCGCTACAAGAAATACCTTGCGAGAGACAGTCAAGTAATACCGAAACTTTGTTAAACGTATTTTAAATGTGTAGTATTACAGTGATGCGTGCAGTGGAATGGCATACGTCACCACATTCCTTGTTGAGCTGCAAAGGCGAAGGCGAACTGTTGATAGTACTTGCTAAACTGTTACTTGTCATGTTCCGGACGAGCCCTTTCAGTGTTTCCACCAGTCTGAAGTCCTAAACCACGACAAATTAATCCTAGGTCGTGGTTTAAGACTTGAAAATGGTGGAAACACTGAAAGGCCACTTAACGGAACATGACAAGTAGCAATTTAGCAAGTAAACGTGACAAAGTTAGAAATGTTTTTCTGTTCAATCGATGTTAACAGGGCTTCTGCGAATTTGTAAATCGAATCCAATTGTGGAGTTGTAGTCGAATGTAGAGAAAATACAGTGAAATGTCTCCATGTCGCAATTTACGATAATTCGGGTAATAAAAAATTGGGGAAAATGACTTTAATGCTAGTATGGAATTGTTTTTAAATTTCGGCTGTGCCATTACATTGGAAAACGGAAAATATTTGGGAAAAAGTTTTAAGTCTCAACTTTTAGAGAGTCGCACCGTCTTGCCAAAGAACTTATAAAGCAGTAATAACTGAGGAAAGTGTCGTTTTTTAAAATTTGTAAGTCACTCAGCTGGTATTTATGGGAGATTGGTCGATTGATTCCTTTCCAATTTCGTGGCTGAGGTTAGAAAATGCAAGCTAGACGTTTCACAAAAAAAAAAGTTAAAGCTTTGTTGATATTAGACATTACTCCTGCTTCTGCCTCCGGTAATTTACTAACGAGAAAGTACACTAAATGTAAATTTCCATTATTTATTCGGTGGCGTTTTCAATATGACAAAATTACATAACTTGTTTGTATTATTTGTTCTACAGTACAGTATTTTTGTTAGATATTGTACAATTCGGAATTTTCCCAAATTCGGACTAGGCATCACCCCCCGTATTAATACAAATTATAGAGGTTTTACTTCAGTAGATTGTGCTAATGGCAGATGAGAGTGGGGGGGGGGAGTGAGCGACACGGTAGACAGTGCATAATCAGATTGTGGTGGGGGCGGAATGTTTGGATAGGGCAGAGTGAAGTTCATTAACTGTAGCTTGGCTATAAATAAAAAGTAAAAGGCGGCGGTCCGCGCGCGCACGCACGTACACACACGCGCGCGACCAGGAACTGACTGACAAACTGGGTCACTCTCCTACACTCTGCCACTGCCTCCGACGTTGCCGTGGATGGAACCTGTACGGTCGCGGTTTCGCTACCGAAACTGCGTTCGTGTCAATAGATGTAATGCAATTATGTTACCCGTTATAGTTTTCACATTTTGCATATTCATATTGTTGTCAGTTCTGCGAATTTAAATGGTATATATAGTATTACGTGTATTTAACCAAGGTATCTTCGTAATGTTATGTGCATTGTATCTATTGTTAATTGATTATAATAGAAGGATTGTAAAATCTATCATAACCGAAACCCGATATGATCAGACGATCATAGTTAAAAAACGCTGTAAAGAAAATGTCCAGAAGAAAATTGCTATTTCATTATTTCTTTGATCATTATTAATTTTACCATAAATGCGGAAGGATTATAAAATTCAGCTTAACCGAAGGCCATTTTGACCAAACGATCGTAGTAAAAAAAGTTGTTGTATTAAATACAGTGGCGTATCTAGAATTTGGCTTTGGCGGAGGGGTCAGAGGTCGGGTCGGTTAACTTAAAAAACAAGTTAAGACTAACGAAATATGTCTATGTGGAGCAGAACTGTGGGAAATTAATAAAAGAAATAAATCCATAATAAGAGCTATGGAGATGGATTACTGGCGGAGGTGCTGTAGACTAACAAGAGTAGATAGAGTGAGGAATGTAGAGATAAGGCAAGCGATGGGAATCGACCTTGACATTATAGAAACAATAGAAGCAAGAAGACTGAAACGGTTTGGACACCTAAAAAGAATGTCGGATGAATGATGGCCAAGGAAGGTATGGGAATGGACTCCACCCTCTAAAAGAAAAAAGGAAGACCTAAACATTCATGGAAAATGGACGTCGAAGACGCAATGAATGCAAGAGGACTTACAGAACAGGACTGTTTAGACAGGCGCCAGTGGAAGCTAAGATGCGAGAGGCGGCGCCAGCCGTAATTAAATCGCCTAAAAAAAGAGACTAATGAAGACTAATATCTTTAAAGTTGCTGAAAAAACGCATGATAACATCGTGAAATCACTGAAATCAGCCCCATTAAAGTAAATGGTAATAACGTAGTAAAAATACGCGTTATTGAAACATTGTTTACAAAACAATGTAATAAAGCTGTTTGTTATATATTTAAAAAAGAGCTACTACTGTATAGCGTGCACAGCTGACGTATGCATAGCGTACGAGTAATGTCGTATGACGTGCTGTGTATGTAAACAACATTGCGAAGTGGTTGGGTCGCTATGCGGAAACGCGAAGAGAATTTATCATCTCCGAATCGATATAGTAAACAATCGCCAACAAACGATAAGACCAATACGTCTACACTGCTGTGTCTTATCCGTTTAACTTACTTCCGGTGCAACACACAATCGATTGTAATCACACGTTGTAAGTAAGCAACGTTATCGAATAACTCCATCTACTGGCAGCCACCCGCTATAAACACGATCAAAGTCTGGTTGCACGTCCGGTGTACTATCAAAACACAACTGAGAACATATTTAAAAATGTTTAGTTTGCATGTTTCTAGTTATTTTATTTGGTGTTCTGCCCTAAGGCAGGTCTTCAGATGGTAAAAGCCCTCCAAGCTGCCCTGTCGCATGCTAGTCTTTTCTTTTTTTTTTCGTAACACCCTCTGATTTTAATGCTATCTATCAACTTCATTCTTCTACGCCCTCCCCTTTTTTCTCCTTCTATGACACCCTCCATTACAGTTGTAAGCAAGCCGTCTCTTCTTAAACAATGACTTAACCAATTTCTTTTCCTATTTTCTATTACCTTCAGGATTCCTTTCTCTTCCCGTATTCTTCTTAAAACTTCATCATTCCTTACTTTATCAACCCACCTCACTTTTTCCATTGCTCGCCAAACCCACATCTCAAATACTTCTAATCATTTCTCATCCTCCTTCCTCAGTGTCCATGTCTCTGCACCGTATAAAGCAACGCTCTACACATAACATTTGGCCAATCTTTTTCTTAAATTCTTATTCATTTTGCCACACAGCAGTCTTTTCTTCCCATTAAATGCCTCTTTCGGTGTAGCAATTATTGGTCTAATTTCACGAGTGCATCTTCACTTATCAAGATTCCAAGATATTTAAACATCTCCACCTGTCGTATTTTGTCTTGCCCCATCTTTATGTTTCCCCTTTTCCTCCTCTACTAATCACCATACACTTAGTTTTTCCTTATTAATCCTCATTCCATATGCCTCGCATACTAAATATATTTCTAGTAATCTCAACAAATATCTGTCAGTCAAGATGTTAGACAAGAATGCAGTATATCACTACTCATTTTAACATATATATTAACGATCTGGTAAGGAAATGGAAACATCTAATGAACCCTGGTATTAAGTTATCACGAGACAGATATTTGAATGAGCTGTTGTTCGCTGACGACTTGCTTGTACTTCAAAATACTGAATCTGATTGACAAACAACTACTGAATTGACATCAGATTTGCAAACAATACAATATGAAAATCTCCACTGTAAAAAAAAAATCGGCATGGAGAACCATACATGGCTTCCATGATCTAAGATTTATATTTAAAATCATCTTCGAAATGAAATATTTCCATAGAAACTACTTCTTTCTTCAGGCTTAACCACAGTACTGTGGTTACTAACGTGTACCACCTGACGTTAGCGCACTCGATTTTCACTGATGATGGTAGTCGATGCCACTGCCGAAACGTCTGGTTTTGCAAAAAACATTGGACCACGGCCAGACAGCCCGGGAAGGAATTTTAACAACAAACTACTTCTTTGTTGCCGATAACGTAGTACACATATAAAAAATTATCCCCTCCCCCTTCAACTATCATTTTCATTTATAGAAAATTACCCCCTCCCCCTTCAACAATCCTTTTCATTTATAGATATTTCATCTACCTTTCTATAGTGGATTATTATGACTTTATTTAGCAGGATACTTTGATCTTGTTAAAACATAAAACGTTGCAGGTAAACTACCCGTTCCCCGTAACCGATCTTCACCAAAATCAGTAGGCCTTGAGTCCTTTACAACTCAGGCACATATGCAAAAAAGTATTTGATTCTATTTGAATTTGCGGCAGTTATCGTTCGCCGTAGAAAAATTCTACACATAGACACAGTCACACTCTTTTTAGAAAAGGACTTTTCTTTATGTTTTGAGGATAGTACAGTCAGAATCAGCCCTTATCTCGAACACGAGTTTTCTCACTATCACCATACTTCCATTTCCTTATGGAACATACAGTAAAAAAGTAATGGCATTTCGAGGTAAGGTGCCAATAAGAACAAAAACAGTGATTAGTGATCGAATTCTAGAGCAGGTGAGCCACTTCAGTTATTTGGGAAATGATATTGGCTGTGATAGAAATTATGAATATTGATGTTAAGTTAGGTAAGTTCCAGACGATCTGTGGAACAATCGACCGTATTTTTAGAAACTCGGTACGTCGAGGTACGGAATTAAAGTGTTACAAAGTTATGGCAGTCCCCGTAAAGCCCTGTGGGTGTGAATTATGGACAACAACCAAAAAAGAAGACAGTAAAAAATACAGGCCTCGGAAGTAGCATTCTTAAGAGGTGTTAAAGGGTGTTCTAAACTTGACCATATAAGAAATAAGGCCGTAAGTTATGAGTTACAAGTTTTTAACTTGAATGAAAAATTGAGAGATTACAAGCTAGCTAAGGTGGAAAGACAACATAGAAAGAATGTTATTTTCCAGATTCGCCAAACAGGTCTGGAAATACAAACCTACAGGACACAGGTGTGTGGTGGGTAGATTCAGGAAGAGATGGACGGAGGATCTTTGAAAGCGGAACAGTCAGCACCTTGACTATGCCGTTTTGTGAAGATGATGATGGAAATCTTAAGTAAATATGGAAAGCCCACGTAGGAAATAATGTCATTACAGTACAGTACGTGTAAACCGCTGGGAAGAAGATATGCGTTATGTTTTAGGAAACGATACTGGACATACTGATATATAAAATCTCTGAACCCGTAACAGGCATTGTTCATAATACCTGCACTGAGGACGACGAAGAAGATGATGATGATGCTAACTATGACGACGACGCCGATGACGATCTTTGTTGTTTCTGACCGTGGCGGCTCATCCGTAAGGCTGAATGGTTTACACCCACAACAATTAAAAAATATGATTATGGCTTTGTTGTGAGAATGGTTTCATATTTAGTTAGAGATTTGTAATATTGTATAATTTGAATTTTTTTTATTATTATTTGCGGGGGTCCTACAGTCTATGCCGCATCCCGCATTTCGATCGCCATTTCTCCCTATATTTCCAGTCATCGTCTTCAATAGCTCGATCTCTCATGCTTTTCCTAATTCCTGTTCTCCATTGTGTTGTCAGTCTTCCTTTTCTTGTCCTGTTTTGTGGTGTGTAATTTAATGCTTTCTTTGCCCATCGCTTCTCCTCCATCCTCATTACGTGACCATACCATAGCAACTGTCTGGATTATATTCTTTCTGCTGTTGTAAATATGCGCCCTGTTTTCCTTCTTATATCTTCGTTTCTAACGTGTTGCATTCTAGAAATATTACACGCTCTTCGTAAGAAGTCCATTTCCACAGTTTCTATCATCTTTTTCTCTTTATCTGAAAGTTGCCAGCATTCGCAGCCATAAGTTAAAATGGGCTCCACAGTAGTTGTGTAGATTGTCAGTTTAGTTTGAAGTTTCATTTTGTTCGACCAAAGTAACGAGTTTAGCAAACGAATAGCCTTTTTTCCCTGTTGTATCCTATTTTTGATGTCATTCTTTGTTGTTCCATCTTCTGAAATAATGCTTCCCAAATATATTTAGAATACACAGTATTCAATATTTTGATCTGATATCGAAATTTGTGTAATAATAAATATACTATTGTAATAAAAGGCCAGGCCTGTCGCATCCATGTTCAACCTTATGTGCGGGACCATCAGGCGAACTCTAAGTCAGCAAGTAAAGAAACACGCCCACAAATTCTACAATGTGATGGCCCTTCCCACACTTCTTTATGGGTCTGAGAATTGGACTTTTACGAAAGGCCAGGCCAGTCGCGTCGAAGCGGTTGAAATACGATTTTTCAGGCACGTGGCAGGGTATACTCTCCATGATCGTAGAAGAAACACAGATATACGGCAGGAACTGAATGTTATGAGTATGCTCGACAGGATCGCCCAGTATCGGCTGAATTGGTGGGAACATCATTGCCGAATGGGTGACTGCCGCATCCCCCAACAACTATGGAACTATAAGGCGAGTGTACGGAGAGGTGTGGGACGTCCGAGGAAGCGCTGTTGTGACCTTTGGCTATTTCAGACCGGAACAAACCATCCTTGGTTTAATCCTTGAAGATGATGATGATAATGATAAATGTACTTCTTACAAAATAATGAACGAGTTCTGCGGTTCAGGTAGGCGTACTCGTTCATGTAAGAGTGTCTTTCAACAAGTTTCCGTCCGTACAGATGTAATGGCAGTGATACGGAGTTTTAAGCAGAAGAGGACGATTCACAGAGTATGGTCACCCTCCGGTTCCCGGGATCGAGATTGCAAAAACAACCAGAGGAAGTAGTTCAGTGGATGTAGCTAATTGCAGTAAATGCCTTACCAGATTAGTGTACGTATCTGATGAGGGGGGGGGGGAGATTTTGAGTGAGGAAGAGATAGCGGCCATGTAAACCGACTGATGCGCAAAATGAGTTAATTTAAAGGGAGTATTTTTTCTAGTCGCTAGGCGTTTATAAATAATTCAACAATTTGTTGATAATTGCCGGCCGTACAGCGAGCGAGGCAGCGTCTATTTACTTCTTGTATCGTGCGGTGTGCATATCGTATATGAAAATAAAAGTTACAGTATTTTGTCTGTGCGCAATTAATGCATTATGTATGTACTTCCGTTTGACCGCTGCTGGCTGGTTTCGCTTCCTCGGCTGCACCCAGCTGGTCGCCTCTTTAACTACACCTTTGATTAATTACTGATAATTGCCTTCACCGTTTTTATTGTTGTTGGTTATGGTTGAGAACGGATAAGTGTGGTCTATGACTTTTGTGTGTGTGTGTGTGTGTGTGTGTGTGTGTGTGTACGCGCACGCGCGTTGAAACAGTAAGCCTACACGTTTGGTGCGTTTTCGTTTTCAAAATCTCACGGCAAGAACGCGCGACTATTAGGCCAACGTTGAGACTTGAGTCTGCAGACTGACAGCGTGAAGCCACTCGGGCAACTTCGGCTACCTTCGTTCTCATCTATGCCCGCCTATATTTTGTTGTCAGATGTGAGTTAGGTAAATGTTTGGTTAAAGTTTGTGTATTTATTTTAGCACAATAATTTTATTAAGTTTACAGCTTCAAATACGTAAACTCAAGAGTAAATTTTTCGTGTATTCAAGTGTCTGTGTATATTCGTGTCTAACCTACCTATACATGTCCTGTAAGCATTTCGATGTTTCATTTTAAAGTTTTGTCATTTTATTTTTAGTGTAACAGATTTTATTAGGTACACGCGCTGTAAGTGTTCGATGTGAAGTTCGTGTAACATTTCAAAGGAGTATTATCAATTTAAGGGGGGTGGGAACCGTATATGTTAAAATGCCATTTTCTCAGCATCTATTTTGTGCTACAGACTTGAAATTTGTACGGTTAATCATCACACTGTCAGAATTTTATGGCACTAGAATAATAAATTTATAAATTTAGAAAATTTATAATTTTCTAAATTTTTTAAATAAAAACCTTTTTTATTTCGGTCAGGGATATCCTCGGTCAGTTTTTAAAACATTTTTATAATTTTAGCAGACAAATGTTATTAGTAGAACAACTGTACAAATTTTAACTTCCTATGTTATAAAGGTAATTATATAATTCTAGAAGATAAATAATAAACACAATTGAGAATAAATTCATATCATACCATTTCTTACATACCTATTATTACCCTGAATCGTATATTTTGTTTCAGCGTTTATCACTCCAGAAACAAAAATAATTGATTAAATTGACTCCAGATAAATACGAAACCAACCTGCGAAGTTAGTGCACAGGTAAAGAGGAGTTTTACCGCAACTGATTACAGCAATATATATCAAAACCAACATTGCGAGTACAAAAAACTGAACTTAAAAACCGGCAAAACAGTATAAAATAAGTTTTCTTAATAAACGTATATTTCATATACTAATGCGACGATGTAGTCAAAAGGTTCATATTTATCTGGGGAGCCACTGAAATTGTGTTTGTTTCTGGAGGAAACAAAGGTTAAAACAAAAACTACAATTCAGGGTAATAAATGGAGTACAACGATATGGTTAAATTAATTCTATATTATGTTTTAATATGTAACTGTGACCACAATCAATATTCATTTTAATATTAAATTCATGCGCTATGCACACAGGAAACCCCTTATTTGGATAAAAATACGTGGATTTCATTATACACGTAAGTGTGGAGTGTGGGTTGACGAGAGAGTAGACAATAGCGGCGGACGAACAGTAACTAAGTTGCCCGAGTGGCGTCATGCTGTCAGTCTGCAGACTCAAGTTTGAGACTTGAGCGTTTACACGAGCGGCGGTAGAGCACCGTCAACGCGACGTTGCTATCTCCTCCACAGCTCGAGTCCGCTCACGCCAGTGCAATGGAGTTAGAAGTGTTTCAAAAGAAGAAGGTGGCATTTGCATATATTGTTAATAGATACTTTATGAAAAAAATAGGCGATTTTGGGTACATCCATTGGTTAGAGCTAGGGTTTTGAAAGGTGCATTCACATCCCTATTCACTGATTTGTGCAACGATGAAGACAAATTTTTCAACTACTTTCGGATGAGTAGAAGATCATCCGAACATGAGAATTATCATCAGATGAAATGTCATCTGAGAGATCATCCGAAGTAGAAGACACGAACATGAGACTTGCAGTCAATCCGGTGAAAATGTGTGCTGTAACACTGAGGGAAGTACAATTTCACAGTGTTTCTTCTTCCCTACAATATGCATACCTGTACAAAATTATCATCTTTACTCGAACAGACAAAGTTAAAAATTTATTTGATATATTTGATTATTTTGTTATATTTCTCACTTCCATGTAATTCCTAATCTTGGGTTGTACCAAATCATTTTATAAACGTCCACGCATAACTGTAAATAGTGCTACTTTTATAGATCATGTGTGGATTATAGGTAGAAATATCCATAAATTTACTGAAACATAGTTAATACTTGTATAACTGATCGTCATATGATAAGTTTAGTTGTAGGTTTAAAAAATTATACCCAAAAAAAAGGTACATCAAAAACAATTCACAGAGAAATTGAATTTTAAAATAATTTCAGATATGGCAGAACAACGACTGGTCTGTATTAGCCGTAATTCATGCTTATATTGGCTTTCCAATGTTAATACGCTTTATAAATAGTTTAATACGTACTTGCACTGAAATTTTATTATAAAATCTCAGCACAGCATAACATGGTTGAAAACTTAAAATGTTACAAAAACCACAAAATAGGCAAAGAGGAGACCCTTTGACATACACGTTTTAATTGATCACACCAGTTTAAAACGGTCTTTAAATACGCTTTATCATTAGCTAGAGGGAAACATGAATTTGTTTTTACAAGTGCAGGGGAAAAATAGAGAACAGTGGAAAAACATAACTAGTATAGTGGGAGGAAAAAAAGACAAAGCTGAGATTATGAGTTTGTTTTGCGGACGGACAGCTGATAAACGACAAAGCTGAGATAGTATTATGTTCACGTGCTGTTAGCTAAGGCGCACATTGAGCTGCGTGGCGCAGTACGGGCAGGGCAGAGCAGGACAGGGCAGCACGAAAAAAAAATTGGATAGCAGTTTTGTGCGGCAGTTTGACGAAGGCAGGAGCTGTGTTGTAACAAAAATTTTGTGCGTGTACCCAAAACATGTCGGCGGAATACCTTGATTTGAGCTCTGAGTCAGATTCGGATGCCGAGTTAGAAATATTAATATTACTCTAATATCAGAAGTCAAGGAAGGTAAAACTGTGGAAAAGTGAGTACATGAAAGAAAGAAAAACTCAGGGGAATTCGCACTGACAAGAGAATTCTCTAATGAACGATTTGTGAACTATTTCCGTCTGAATCGAGCGGAGTTTGAAGATTCCATAGCATGATTCAACCTAGTGTCACACGTTTTGTGTGTCACATCCGCAAGTGTGGGATTGGCCACGTGTGGCGCAGTGCTGCTCTGACCTGCTCTGCGTCTCAATTCGCGTGACTCCCCTTGCAAAGATGGAATCATAGAAACTGTGCTGCCCTGCCTATGTCACCTGCGCGTCAATATGTGCTCCCAGCCATAACGTTGATTTATCCTAGATTATATAGTCTCTTGCCTACTGACATGAAAGAAAATATAAAAAACACAATTCTTTTTGAACATTTGAAACCTTGGCTAATAAATAAAAAGTCAGTTGAATACCTTTATCATCTTGCATATCGTTAAAAATAATTTTAACGACACGAGATTCTATCGTTAACCTTTCATATCATGATACTTTTCACACTTTACGTCCCAAATTACCCTGCATTTCTTCACTTCTTCGATCAAAAGTTCTATGTCCAATGATTCGGCCGTTGAGAAGAAAAATAAAA
The DNA here is from genome assembly GCA_034769895.1 of Magicicada septendecula. NCBI lineage: Eukaryota > Metazoa > Arthropoda > Insecta > Hemiptera > Cicadidae > Magicicada > Magicicada septendecula. The sequence goes on from CM068368.1 coordinate 843,746,124, forward strand.
CGAAAGAGAGCACGTCACAGAAAACCAAAATCGTCTGAACGTCGACGTCCGTATGTAGTCGTTCAATACTGATGTACTAGCACACCGCTCTCAACGCCCGTTGCAGCAGTCCCAGCGGTGAGCCAACGCTAGTCAGCGTCGCGTTAACGCTCGGCCGTGTGTACAGGATAATCTTATTCTATGTACTGTTGAACCGCCGGGCGGTAACGTCGCGTCGCCGCTACGTCCGTGTGTACCTAGCCTAAAACGTCGTACCGTCGCTCCGGCTGAAGGTGAATTGTCACTCCGTAAAGCAGATAAGACAAGTGTCACTGTCAGATCGCTAAGTATGAATGTAAATAAATTGCCACACTACGACCGCGCAGAACTAACTGCTGGTGTGTGTTGGTCATTAATAAGGTAAAAACCCTTTTCGTATGAGTTGTTTCATTTTCTTTCCCGCTGTAGACTGTGTCTATACTCCTTACGTTTTCGGAAGGCACCTAAGAGATTAGGAGACCCTCACCCACCAACGCGCACTCACACACACGCGCGACCAGTTTGGCCTGCCTCTAATGGCGCTTCGATGAGTCACCTACTAGGCATTGAACGACAAAACTATGAAAATTTGTATTCTAGATTTTACATAAGTTATGATAAATTTTTTGGATTCTATATTCAATTTCCTTCAAAATGGGTCCAAACACGAAATAATTACGACATTTATGAGCTTTAAAAAGACGCCAAACACTATTCTACGTGTTAGCTTTATTTTATAGTATACAGTATATCTATGCATGTATGTAGCAATGTGTAATGTAGCATGTATCTGAAGATACATGTTTAATAAGTAATGATGGACATTTGTTGTAATTTGGTAAAAATAATATTGGAGGATTAAACCAAAAAATTGCTCCAGAAAAAAAAACAGTTGAGTATTGAATTCTGAAGATTCTGTAGGCTGTATTGGTGCAGTAAAAATTTCATTTGTAATCACATCAGCAAAAGCTCAATGTACCAAACAAATTAAACACTAAATTTTGACAATGTGTTTTTGTTAGGTTAGGTTGAGAACGGTTTTTAAAATGTTTATAATTTATAAAATAATAATCAGCTTTACATACTTTTGGACACGAGAAGTAATCCTTTGTGTGTACTAGAAATTATTTAGGCTACATTGGAATATTTATAAAATTATATCGTAGGAATCCGAGATTCTCTTTTCCGTGAGGAAACTGAGGGGATCCAACCTTGAAGATAGTTTTATCCCACTCTCCACTAGGAACAGATCCTAGTTACACAACTGAGTTAAATATCCGTTACTTTTTTTTTACGAATATTATTTAGTATGAATTTGTGTTGACTTAAGTCCTTAAATTCCTAGGTGGAACATAGGGCATCGACGAAATTTTTCCAGCGTGTTCTGCCCATTGCCAGGGCCTTCACCTCCCTCCATCTCTTGTTGACACCAGCCAGCTCTCTTTCCATAGTCCTCTTCCAGGTGTTCCTCGATCTTCCACGTCTGCGGCTATTTTGCGGATTCCAATTCAGTGCCTGTTTAGCCATATTTTCTGGTAGTCTTCTCAGGGTGTGACCAATCCACCTCAATTTTCTTCTCTTTATCTGTAGTTGGATGGTACTCTGACTTGTGGCCTCCCATAGATCTCTGTTCAAGATGGTCTTGGGCCACCAAATTCTCATTATGTATCTCAGACAACGGTTTATGAAAGTCTGTAATTGTGTAGTAATGTCCTGTGTCACTTTCATGCGTTTGTGTTGGAGTTATTGAAAAGTATTTTCAATAATGTTTATACTTTAATTAAACACTCTTACAATCTTAAACGTAGTGCAAAACTGACTATACAAACAGCAATAACCTTTTCAAATATTTCAAATTAGCAGAGTTAACGCCTAATTTTCCCGTATAGAATACGATGACACTATAGTTTTTGATGCTTACGCTACTTTGTGAAAATGTGTATTGAGACATTAAATCGGGAGGTACGTTTCAGCAGATATTTTAATATCTAAAACTAAATCAGTTGATATCTCTCTTGAACGGCATGTAACGGTAGTATGACCCAAACAACACATAGAAAATACCAACAGCCCTGCGCTGTCGTGGTGTGGCAATTTACCTTCACGCCGTCGGCGCCATGCGATGGATACAAAATCTGAATGGGTGACCACTCGGTGGCCTGGGACATCTACATAAAAGTAGACGAACGTCCAAATATCTTTGCTTCTCGATCCTGAGGTAGAAGTAGATTTTTACTTTGTATGCGTGTTTCCAATGATAGCCCAGTCACTTGTATAAACAGATAAACTGACCTTTTCAATCCTCCTTGTGACATCTTGTTTACAAGTAACGATGCGTTTCAAAGCGTATGCTTCATCATCAGTTATTTAAAAAATTCCTCGTACGAGGTCGTCACTCGTTTGGAGGTCGAATCATGAACGCCTTGGAAGAGTTTGAAATTTATAGAGCATACACAAACATAAGTAGTCGTCGCGGTTTCGTATTGAATGACCAGACGAATTTTAAGTCCAGTCCGGTATACCCTGCTTTATCAGTTAGAGACTGCTCAGTGGTCGACCAAACTTACTGACGCGTACATGTAGATGCGGTATTGGTATTTTAACCAGTGATCACCTCGTATGAGGGATTTTTTAAATATCTGATGAAGAAGCACATGTTTTTGAATCGCGTCAGAAGTACAAGTAAACAAGATGTCTGTCAGAAGGCCGTTTGAAAAGACTAGTTTATCTATTACTTTGGAGTTTTTATGCGTTCCTACTCGTCGCTGATTTCTTCAACTCCTGGTAACTCCCAGCTTCCACTACCTCCATTACACCGTTACAAAGTAATAAATGTAAATAAAGTAGTAAATGTAATAAATTACATTCTTGGTCTTTCCCGTCCTATTCTGTGTTCCATTCTCCCCCCTCTCTTAAAGTAATCATTTTCTCCCCCCAGTTTTCTCCCTTTTCCGTTCCAAGATTTTTCTTTTTTATTCATTCGTCTGAGAGCATCCAGTTCACCCATTATCCACTTTATTCGTCCAGCCTTCAGTATCCTGTATAAAAGGCCTCTGCATGCTGTGTGTCTCTTCTGTTATCATTCTCGATCTCGGATCCTTACATTAGCAGCGTGCGGTGCAGAGTACTTGCATTTTTCCCACCATGCGCAGAAACCAGTTTTTTATAGATGACTGTAGGGGGGAATGCTAGAGGTGGACTCCACCACAGTTTCTTTAGGGGGGAGTCTCTAAATATAGGAGATTTGAAGATCGCGTTAGTCACAAAAATTCAAATTTAGGATTATAGATTTCTAGGGTCAGTTCAGGCATTTTAGGAGAAAATTTGTTTTTTTTTTTTAGATATACCAGATATAAATGAAATTAGGTAGGAAAATTTAACGTTAATTTCGTCTGCAATCATAATTATAATACTGAATAAAACATAACTTATTGACTGAATTTATTTTCCTATATTTCATATTGCAAACGGATTCTCAAATGCCATGTAGTAAACCTGTGTGTATATTTAAAATAGAGTTACTACTGTATTAGCGTACACAGTTGATAAAAATAATAAAATAGCTTAAGAATTAAGAGCTTAACAAAATTGGTCAACTTTTTGACCTTCTTGGGGGGGGGGGTTCGGTCCGTTCGTCCCACCCTGTAAATACACCCCTGATAAAGTACATTAGATGTGTGGTGAGGTATTTTAGGGTGAAAGCGATTCTGGTTCATCGAGCATTATTACGCTGATAATATAATGACCCAACGAATAAACTTCAAATTATGATAGTGGAAATGAAGGAGGAATTGGAAAGAAATGGCAGGGAGCTGAATATTAAGAACGGCCAAGTTATACATGGTGTGAAGAAATAAAAAGATCCCTTGAGAATTATACGTAATGGAGAATAAATGGTTAGTTCAAGGAGTGCGAATATTTTGGTGCGATATTTGATACCTGTCAGGAAGTGTCAGATCGTCTGTAGTAAATAAACTTCATACGTGCATTAAACAACCCCCCTTCCAAGGGGACCAGAGAATTTTCTGTTAGGGTTACCATCCATTAGCCGAAGAGGCCCTGTTTTGAAGACTTGCCCTCACCCTTCTCTTTCTGAGACAGTATTGGCTTTGTATCTGTTATTGTGATACTGTACGTTTCTTAGTATATGCAGCGCTCACCTATGGGGCACCAGTGAACACTCTCAGATCTTAAGCGACCCAAAATGAAGAAAGTAAAATGAATAATGTAAAATTTTCTCGACCCCGATAGACAAAAGAGTTTGGTAAAGAAGAAGAAAGAAATTGATTACGAGTGTAATAGTAGGCCTACATTATTATTGAGTCAATCACTGTCTTGAAAATCCGTTCGGATTGAACTTAGACATTTACATTGGAACGTTGAGAGACAAAGAGAAAGCTGTTAGCGCCGACCACCACGCTACAGTTTTGATTAAAGTGGTAATTGGCAGCAGCATTTGTTGGTTTCCACCTAGCAGCAAAGGAAAGGGAATATGAGAGATCGAGTTAACAGAACTTTTCTTTAAATAGTACATGGTGGTTTCCTTAGTAATTGTACATATTTGATATCTCTCAGTATTTAATTGTCTAATATTGAAATTCACCAAATAGTAAATGTATGTCATTCAAAATAGTAAGCGACGTCTGTAGATCACGTAACTTACTAGTTTGTGTGTACACGTATATTGACATGCGGACATTTCGTTACTACAATATTTGGGGTTCTTAAAAACTACTGGCTCCCCTATGTAATAATAATTAGCTTATCTGGGAAATTCATTGGGTTCTGTTCGTTATTTTATCCTCTGTTCTATATTAGATAGTTTTAAGATTTTGGAAAAATAATAAAAATCACGATTTTACGACTATTTCTTTAGCAATATAAAATTTGTAGAGCACACAGCCATAGTAAACACTAAAAATTTGAAACATTCGAATTACAGTTACAGTTCCTTTTAGTCTGACACCCTGATGGATTTTCACAATTTTTTCAATTTTTTTTACCCTGGGTCCCAAAATTTTAAAATTTCCGAAACCTAACATTACATTCAGATGTTAGTTAAAAATTTATTTAATTCGATACCTCACATGAATTTTTTCGATTTTATCGAAATTCACGCACTTTTTGGGCCGAGATCCAAAAGTTTAAAAATTTTCAAAAATGAACACTGTATTCAGATTGTGGTTAAAATTTCCTTTAATATGATACGGGCTCTTACGAGTTTTTCGCTGTTTTATTCCCTTAACATTTTTGCCACCCGCTGCCCCCTTTTTTTAGGAATCAATGTCGACGAAACAGTAGGATACTGAAGGATAAAAGTGTGGACACGCGTGCCAAGTTTATGAAAATCGATTGTCCGCTCAAACGTTATCGTCAGACACCCCAAATAGACAGATAGACGGGGAGACAAATTCAAAATGGTCGAGATAAAACTAAAGTCTTAAAAGTGTAACGTCCTGTGACTCCTTTTGAAACCACATGAGCAAGTAGCGATCCTTGGACTTCCCGTGATATTTTACTTGTTTAGCCTGGCTATCTATTGTCTTGCTTATTGTTATGCTTACGTATATTTAAACGTTTTGCCAAATGTGATCTTTTTGCGTACAACTGTATAATCGATAATTGAGTTCAGGTGGTTTGAAATTCAGAAAAATTGTATTAATTACCCGAAAAGAAGGATGTAATAGAATAATTTTATTCTTACAAAGCCATTGTTCTTTTGTAGTGGACAAAACGTTTTTCCCTTCTAGATCTGCTTCAGGCTAAATTCTTCTCCTCAGTCATCCCATTCTACCCGTCGGGTGTCGTGGTTTTCAAGATAGCTCTCCATGCCGTCCTGTTCAGCGTCAAAACCTTGGCACGGGCCCAAACTGCTTACTGCCTTCCACACTCTTCTTGATGTTACCCTCCCATTTCGTTTTCGGCCGTCCTCTTCCTCTTCTGCCTTCTGGTTTTGCCTCCCATGCTCGTCTCGGGTACTTTTCCTCATTTATCCTACAGGCGTGACCAAATCAACGCAATTGCGAGCTTCCAGTTTTTTTCATTTAACGAGAATATCTTCAAATTCTTTAGGATGTTAACCTTTCTCAGTCTATGTCTACGAGATTTCTTCTCAATTCTCCTCGCAAATGTATTCTGTTTTTTGTGTCTTTCATTCAGAGTCCATGACTCGCAATTGTACGTCAACGTTGGAGCATATACAGATTTGTACATTGCCAGTTTGGTTTTCTGTGACACTTCGCTTTTTCCCAGAAACTTCCTGTTAATGGTTCCGCAAAGTTTGCTTGCAGGTGAGATCCTCATGTCTAACTCTGACTCAGCTGTGCCTTCCTCACTGAAAACGGTACCTGAATATTTGAATGTCGCCACTTGTTCAATTTCCTTATTGTTGATTACAATTCTGTGTTGTCTTGCTTGCCTACTAATTATAATTGTCTTTGTCTTGGTCGGGCTAATAATCATATTCTTCCTTCTTATCGTTTCTTCCCACACATTTATGTTATGCTGCAGATTCTGTTCTGTGCTGGCAATCAGAACGATGTCGTCAGCCAGAGCATGGTCTGTGAAATACACTAGTTTCAGTCTACAGTTGCCTGCCTTAGGCTGAATTAATAATTGTGTAATGCTCAGACAGTTTTTTGCCTCCCCCCTCCTACGAACTTTGCTGGAGTCATGCCCGTTGCTTCGTGTACTGATGACCTGTAAGCCATTAGTTGGTTTAAGTCTGTTCGGTTCTCGCCAACAACGTCTTGCGTAACTTCATCTTCAGCAACCTCTTACCCGGGCGCTTCCATTAACTCAGGAACGAGCAAAAGCCTTTCCTCCACACCAGTAGTTGGCTTTCCAATCACATCTTTTGTCGTTACACACATTGGTACTTCCTCCGCTAGTTCTTCCATTTCCGCATGCGATAGGAAAGGGTTCATCTTGACTACAGCTGTTGGCTTCTCTTCGGCTAATGCCACTTGCTTGATCGAATGGTTGGCTGACCCTGTCATTGTAGCCATGCGAAGCTTTATCTTCCCTTGACCAACCCTCAGGACATTCTCTGTTAAGTCCACAACGAATCCGTAGGCATTCATAGTGTCCGTGTCAAGAATCACTTCATCGACAGTGTCTGCAACGAGCGTTCGATGGCTAAACTCCAGAAGACCCAGACGTATACGTGCGTCTACCTGTCCTAAGACTCTGCCTCCTACAGCTATTACGAACGCCCTCAAAAAGTCGCCAGGTGCTGTAACGTAAACGTTCTACACGTTTCTCGGGCAGTCGAGCTGGTGCAACGTCTCGGTCAAGGCCGTGCAGGCAGGTACCTTCCAGACAGTTCGAGTACTCTTTAACTACGCAAATTATGCTGGCACGCCGCCACCAGAATAGAAACTTTTTCTGGAACACCTACGGGAACTATATAAGCAACACCGGCCGGCTTAGAAGTTAGTTACTACTGGCGAAATTGTAGAGTGCGGATCAAGTGATTGTTGCTGATTAGTGGAAAGTGATTACTTTGTTACAATTAGTGCGGAATTCTGATAGTTGACATTATTACTGCTCGTGGACAAACTTGACTAGAATTATTGTATGAGAGCGAGCATCTTGTTGATTTCAAGTTGCTATTTGTGCCTAATTAAAACTGGTTATTAGTGACTTCATTGGTGTCTGCGTTTTGTTTCAACTGTACAGTACGACGATCAGTGAGGCCGCCGTAACAGTCACTCTGCCCTCCGCACACGGGGCAACAGGTATGCGATATAAGTGATGACGGCGATGTGAGTGATCTGAGCAACAGGGCGTCCGCTCACGCAGCGATTGGAAGTAGTCAAATCGTGCCTTCCAACGAGGGAATACCTATCTAAAGTTTTTTTTCCCAAAGTTTTTAGAGAAGTCCTATATCATTTTTCAGCATGTCGAGTGAATCAAGTGACGAAGAACCTTTGGACCTATACCGATACATAAGATCCCGACGAAGAAGAAACCGTAGGAAGTATTGGGTTCATCCCTACATTGAGAAGAATTTAAACTGCAGGCTGTTCGTTGCAGCCAAAGAACTGCAAGAAAATGACGCCAAATTTCTCGCATTCTATAAAATGTCAAAGCAATCATACACTGTACTTGCTGACATTTTTACCCCTGCTTTTCATCATCTTGAATACTCCGTGAGAGTAAAATCATATAAAACACGGTGTTTTTTTCCACTGCACCCACGAACTTAACACTGAACGCCTCCATTTTACCTGGCAATATGGGCAACGCGATGCGCTAGCGACCTACACTGCAGGTTGACCGAGTTGCTCAGATCACGTACATCGACTAGATCGTCTGCGCATTGGTTTCACATTGCTCCGTTGGCGGGTCCCTACTTCTTTACATAAGAAGTGACGGGAATGGGATATCGAATTGCTATTGGATCGCTTAGCTCTTGCCCCGTGTGCGGAGGCCCTAAAGGATCGGCTGGGTTGGCGATCCACAAATTGAGAACTGCCACGTTTTGATGTAGCGTGGTGAACAGTACCTGTGGTCTTCTTATTTTCTTAACACGTAACGTTTCTGACTATAAAACCTGTTTTACGAAGCAGGCGTGTGGTGACGCTTCCTGTTTCGCACAGACACGTATACGCCGCGAGATTGAAGTTTCTTGTAAGCGATTGTCGGCGAGAGATTGACATTTTCGTGTGTGCGTGGTCGCCGTCCGATAAGTTACAGGTTTTTTCGCTGTTGTGATTTGCATAATTTTGCGATATTGTATGTATTATTAAAGTTGACGAATACAAAAGAATCTGAAGCGAACATCTGGACCGGATGGGGAGTGACAGTTACAAAATCCCGCACGTATGCAAACCGGACGATCGATCGCGAAAGCTTGAGGCTACCGACGAGAAATGGTTGGGTACCGTAATAGGCAGCTTGCCTAATTTAGACATTTGTTAAGAGGATATTACTTTTTCAAATAATAGTCTATTAGAAATGAATGTAAGCTTTCGCGGCATCGTTTACACCGTCACAATGTTCCTGGCTGTTAGACCGTTGTCTACATTGCCTGTGTCTACCTCCAGACGTTTCGTTCATACCCACGATGGACATCTTCAGTGGCGCGGGAACACAGATCAGTATGTTTGGGCAAAAGAATGACCAACCAGCATATTAAAAAAGTGTATAAATATTTACATGATCCCAGTTTTCCGGGCTGTTAGGCCGTGGGCTAGATTTTCTATGTGTAATGTCTACCTTCAGACCTTTAGTCCGTACCCATGACGGACGTCTTCAGTGGCGCGGGAACACAGGTCACTGTTTTACCGAGAAATAACTAACCAGCGCCTTAAAAAAAGTGTATAAATATAAGTGCGCGAACGGGACAGAACAGTCTTTGTATTCTTACGCGCGGTGCTCCCCTCCCGCCACTGAAGATGTCCGTCATCGGTACGGACGAAACGGCTGCAGATAGGCATAAACAATCTAGACCACGACCTAACAGCCCGGAAAATTGTGATAATAGTTTTTGACCAACCATAATAATGTACATGCCGTTTTCACTTTTAAAATTCAAAATTTTGGGATGTTTGAGCCCAAAAATTGGGTCAAAATTTTGATAAAATCGTAAAAATCCGTATGAGGTATCAGATTAATAGGGAATTTTAATGCGAATCTGAAGATAGCGTTTTGTTTTTGAAATTTAAAAATGTTGGGACTCCGGGGCCGCAAAGTGGGTTATAAGTTAATGATAAAAATTATAAAAAATCCATGTGTGGTATTAAATGAAGAGAATTATTATCAAAGTGTGAATGTAAGGTGGTACAGTTTTGGACATTTAATAATTTTGAAAAATTATTTAATATGATTTTCAAATATAAAAAATATAATAAATGTAAAAAAAACTAATAAGAAATATATTTTAACCTAATAAGAAATAAACCTAATTCGAAATAGTGAGCGTTTTTTCACCTCAGGGAGTACTTTCAACGTTTTCATTCACGCTACGCCACTGATAAAGAATTAATAACTAGTATGCACCTTGTGAGCTGAATGTCTCATTCGAAGTATATGTAATATTGTTCCATAAATTTCAGTATTTGATAATTTTTCAGTTACGCCAAAAATGACAATGATCCCGATTATATTACTATTTCCCACATTGAATTTGCGATTTTATCAAAATTTGGTTCCATTTTATGGGCCCAAAATTGTGAAATTTCAAAAATTGGCGTTAGTTGTTAATTAAAATTCTCTTTATTTTGATACCCCAGATGAAGTTTTTAGATTTTATCAATATTTTCACCCACCTTTTGAGCGCTGACGTCCAAGAGTTTTGAAATTTTCCAAAATGAACACTATATTCAGATTTTGGTTAAAATTCCCATTAATTTGATACCCAACGCGGGTTTTGTGATTTTATCATAATTTTGACCGCTCACATTTTTGCCTCCTGCCCCACTTCTTTTTGGGGCATCAGTCTCAAAAGCAGTAGGGTTAATAAAATATGGAAGTGCTTGCCAAGTTATACGAAAATCGTTGGTGCGTTCCAAATTATCGCGAATCATACCCCAAACAGAGACAGAAAAACCCAAACGGTCGAGTCAAAACTGGGAACTCGCTTCGCTCAGTTCACTTATGGATTTACTCGACTGCTCGTGTGCGCTGTATTGTAGATACATGCTTCGAATTAAAATATCGGTATGGAGATCCATACATGACTTCCATGTTCTAAGATTTATGTTTAAAATAATTTTCGAAATGAAATATTTCCATAGAAACTGCTTCTTTCTTCAGCCATAACCACAGTACAGTGGTCACTAACGTATACCACCTCACGTTAGCGCACTCGATTTTCACTGATGATGGTAGTCGATGCCACTGCCGAAACGTCTGGTTTTGCAGAAAACATTGGACCACGGCCAAACAGCCCGGGAAGGAATTTTAACAATAAACTACTTGTTTGTTGCCGATAACATAATACACATAAAAATTATCCTTCCCCCTTCAACTATCATTTTCATTTATAGAAAATTGCTCCCTCCCCCTTCAACTACCCTTTTCATTTATAGATATTTCATCTACCTTTCTACAGTGGATTATTATTACCTTCTTTTCAGAATACTTTATTTATCAAAATTAAGTACTTTACAACCCCTTCCCCTTAACCGATCTTCACCAAATTCAATAGGCCTTGAGTCCTCTACAACTCAGGCACATATGCAAAAAACTATTTGATTCTGTGTGAATTTGCGGCAGTTATCGTTTACTATAGACAAAATTTCACACACACACACACACACACACACACACACACATTTCGAAAAATGACTTCATGTTTTGAGGATAGTACAATCAGAATCAGCCCTTATCTCGACCACGATTTTTTTCGCCATCACCATACTTCACATTTCCTTATGGAACTTGGAAGTAAAACTCAATCGGGGAGTTTGATAGAGTCGTTACCCAACTGCGAACCGCTTGTGCAGGAATTTAAACGTTACGGCGGTGAACTGAACTAGTTTGCTTGCGTTCGTAGTAACGTGGACACAGTCTTGTTGCACCAACACAACACAACGTTTCTCTACTAGTATTTAGGTCACACGTGGTTACCTCAGGGTTTGCACACGCGCGCGCGCGCGCTCACATTTGTCGCGCCGCCACCTTCGTTACACTGTTGTTAATTACTGCACTGATTATGATGCATGTTTTCACATTTCTTCGTCTATTGCCTGTTAGAAGTGGAGGTGGGCAGATATACCTATAACAGGTATTTTGGAACGTTATTTTTGTGGAACGTATATAACAGTGACTGTAAAGTTAAAATACCTGTTCCGATTCAACGATAACTGAAAACTGGAAAGTCGAAATACCCGATCCGATTACTCGCGGTTCCGAGTCGTATGACCCCCCCCCCCACGCAACTAACGAACAAACAAACAGAATTATCACTGTTGCCCACCACTATAGAAAAATGATTCCGATCAGCGCTGAGAAATGATTTCCGATCTGACGATGAGCTGAAAAGCTTGAAATCGCTGATCGGAATCATTTTTCTATAGTGGTGTGCAACAGTGATAATTCTGTTTGTGATTATAGCCACTAACACAACTTTTAATACCTTTCTTAATTAAACTGACGAATAAACATTTAAACGATTACACGAGTACAAAGCCACTTTTTGGTGCTGAATACTTCATTCTGCGCATGTGCCGATTGCCATACAAGTACAAACGAAGCAAAACAGCGAGGTTCAGGATATCTCTATGCCAAAGACACGAAGCTGTTTTTCACAACTGAAAAAAAATTCATACTGATGTTACATTTATTTTCCAGTGTTATGCAGATATATAATACAGATTATAGGTATACTAGTCACCAACTTGGTAAATTTTGAAAAAGCTAATTATATTGTGTTATAACCTACAGAGTGGCTGATAGTTGATAGGCCATATAATACGTTTTGTTAATGTGATTTCGGACATGATTTTAACTTCACTGCACATTTCACTGTAAATTTTTTTTACATTATTTTTTGTGCTATTACGTGCACTTATAAATTTCATTGCCTGAGTTTCTCTTGTTTCTTATTTTCTTTTAAACAGTAACAGCTTAATAAAGTCACAGTGTAAACCTAATACTGTTAATATTTTTAATTTCAATTTATTTCTTATAACAAATTATATAATACAAGTATATGTATAGGCCTAATATACATAATAACAGGTATTTATACGTGTTATGTTTTGGAACGGTTTCGTTCGTACCTGTTATTTTCAAATACTAGTTTAGCACACCTCTAGTTAGAACTAGTTGAACCACGCCATTCTCTGGTGGCGTCCTAGGCAAAGGAAATTTTAACGCCTCCACATACATCGTTGTGTTTTGTGTATATATCAGCCTAAATATTATACTCGCACGCAAGTACACCCACTCCTGAGGCTACTCGCAAACATAGTATCGTTATGAACATTAAAAAAAAAAAAACACAATTTTTGTCAATTAACTTTCATGTACTTGTACATACGATTACTCCTAATAGTAGGTCTGTCTGTATAAATTAGAAAATAATGTATCTTAAATACAAAAAAATAAGTATTAATTAAATTATTAACCAGGCTGTAAGGCCGTGGTCTTGCATGCCGATCGATGTTATTAGCGTGATTAGACGTTCGGCCTCACCTCTGGAGGCCGCCGTCAGTGAAAGGGCCTTAAACTGGTAGCGTGCTCACAGCATTTAATCCTGAAGTAGGCCTACTTCTCCTTAGCAGAGTACTTTCTACAACGTGAACAAACAACTGCCGGAGAAGCGTGAAAACTGCTTACCGGTAAATTCAATTTTACTATTACTAGACTCAAGTCTGCCAGTTTTAAGCGACTCTGCCTGACCATACATGTGGAGTATAATGCGCACCCCCATTTTTAGGAAGAAAATTGGGGAAAAAGTGCGCATTATATACGAGAAAATACGGGTATTTGGAAATGGAAAATCTGCGCTATATAGTTACTGACTGCAGGGACATTTTGTGGACAACAGAGCCCCAGAATCCAGTTTGTTAATACTACAGCTGTGTTTATCTAATATTTAAAAGTAACAGGTACGAACGAAACCGTTACACAAAAATAACACGTACAAATACCTGTTATTGTGAACGTATACATATACCTGTACTATATAATTTGTTATAAGACATAAATTTAAACTAAAAGTATTAAGAGTGTTATTTTACACTGTGACTTTATTAAGCTGTTACTGTTTAAAATAAAATAAGAAACAAGAGAATGTATAGGTCATATCTCCCTTTGGGAATACTAATTTAAGTTTTCACTAGGAGTAAACAAACTGACATAAATTTAATATTAAATTATTGATTCCATTTTGGTTACACAAATCAGTTGCGATACTCGGGCAATTAAATTTAGAGTGGACGTAATAGCACAGCAAAGAATGTCAAAACATTTTACGTGAGATGTGCGGTGAAATTAAAATCACCTCCGAAATCACATTAACAAAAAGTACTATATGGCCAAAGAGTACTATACGGCCTGTAGGTTATAATACAATATAATTCGCATTTTAAAAATTTATCAAGTTTGTGACTAGTATAATATATAATTTGTTATTATAATATGTATTATATTTCTGCATAACACGCGAGAATAAATGTAACAGTATGCCTTTTTTCATTTATTAAAAACAGCTTCGTCTCTTTGGCATAGAGATATTCTGAACATCGCTGTTTTGCTTCGTTCGTACTTGTATGGCAATCGGCACATGCGCAGAATGAAGTGTTCAGCACCAAAAAGTGGCTTCGTACTCGTGTACTCGTAATAATCGTAGTACAGTATTCGTTTACTTGTTTATTCGTTATTTGCGTAGGGGGGTCCCGCAACTCGGAACCGGGAGTAATTGGAACGAGTATTTCGACTTTTCAGTTTTCAGTTATCGTTGAATCGGAACAGGTATTTCAATGTTTCAAGCAGTGTTATATCCGTTCCACAAAACTATCGTTCCAAAATATCTGTTATAGGTATATCGGCTCACCTTTAGTTAATACGTTCCGGATTGCGTTAGCGTATCCAGTCCCGCAGCTGATCTTTAAGATTCGTCTGCAACAAACAGTTGTTCAGACGAAGTTAACCGCGTTTATAACGGAACCAGTGTAAATAGGGTAACAGCAAGGTTTCTAGTCCGTAGAGAGAAAAGGCGTTGTAAGTGAATCTTAGAACAGGCTGAGCGTAATTATCATAACGACCGGTCGTTTTCACTTTTGTCTGGTCTCAGGCCGTTTGTCCCTCGCGTACTTACAGTGTAAACTGAATTGTGTGTGTGCGCGCGCCCGCGCGTTGTGGTCCTACTTTCAACAATATCGGTATGGAGAACCATACATGACTTCCATGTTGTAAGATTTGTATTTAAAATCATTTACTTTAATTCGGTTCGATAATTTCTATAAAAAAAAAATATCGCCCACCCTCAAACTGTTTTCACTATTTATACATATATTTGTTATTATGGTGTAGTCGTTTAATATAATGTTAGTTTCGAGTCGCTTTATCTATAAAAATTAAGTAGGCCTACTTTATTCTTATACAGAAACTGAACTACGCAGATAATCATCCCTCCTCCTCAACCGATCCCCACCATTAATGATATTTACATTTTCTTGGATTAATAGTTTTATCATATGCAATTTCTAAAGTATCTTAGCCTTCAAAATTAAATATTCGTACTTTTCTTGATTTCAGCACAGCAACTTTCAAAAAATCACCCCCTCCCCCTTCAACTACCTACTCCATTTATAATTATTGCATTTACCGTTTTACAGTGGATTAATATGACTTTATTTCCGGGGCAATATTTATTAAAATTAAGTACTTTACTCTTGTTAAAACATAAAACAATGGAGGTAAACTACCCCTTCCTTCTAATCGTGCAGCCTGGTTGCGTGGCAACAAAATTATTTTATTTTTACTTCCATTTTCTGTAAGGAAATGGAAGTATGGTGATCGCGGAAAAATCGTGTTCGAGATAAGGGCTGATTCTAATTGTATTACCGTCAACACATGAAGAAAATTTATTTTCTGAAAAGTGTCTGTGTGTAGATTTTTTTCTACGGCGAACGATAACTGCCGCAAATTCAAACAGAATCAAATAATTTTTTGCATCTTAGTCCGTATTTTTACGAGAAGGTAGACGGATCTTTGAAGGTTATGTTTACTTTCGTAAATTACGACTCAATCGCAATGTATTATTTTAACTTTTCTACTTACAGCGATTTAAGTATTTTTTCTTGTAGTTTTTCAAGTAGCCGTTATGTAAAGAGATCGGTCGCTGCTACATTCCTGCAACATTCTTGTGCCTGCCCACGTAAACGTAGCTATTTCCCCTCAACCTTGCGTGCTGCTGCTGTCTTGGGAACGCTTTTACTTCGCAGCTGACGCCAAGAAAACTACTTTTACTTCAATAGGTTAAGCTTCCTGGTTGTACTTGTAAGGAAGTTTATGATGTAACTTTGAGCTTTCCGGAACAAACACGTGTGAAGTAATAGTGTCATGTCATGGAGGTACTCCGTCGTGAGACAAAAGTTCCCCTCGGTTGACTTTTTCAGGTGTAAAGATTGACCACGCGCGCGCTCACATACAATGTTTTAGGTTGCATTCGTCCATAGTACTTTTCTAGCTGTAGTTTAGAAAGTTGTGTTAATGATAATATTGACACAATTCCTTATTTCTCATCACAGTAATTACATTATTACCAAGTGGTAAACTCCCTGTGCTGCAGAACTCGCTCACTATTTCGAACGAAGCACATTTATTATTACATAATGTAATTAAGTTTACTATATATTTTTTCAGTTGCGTGAAACATTACAGATCTAGATTACTCTACTATTTATTAGTACAATCACTTTCTGCTACAGTCCGTTTCTTGATGTATATAATACTTTAATATTTATACTAAAAACATCTTCAGGTAAATTTAGTATAAATATTAAAATATTTATTAGTAATGTAACAATTGTAAACATTAATTACACTGTTGCACATCACTGTGAAAAAAATTCCCGATTAGCGCTTTCAAGCTTCACAGCTCATCATCAAACCGGAAATATTTCATATATTATCATTCCGCTAGTCGGGACTATTTAATATATCGTATTTCCCATCTGATGATTATGTAGCACACAATCATACATTAAACACTAAACATTTGGATTTGAGTTACAACTCCTTTTTACGACACGGCTTTTTTTTTTTTCCCGGCACCAAAATTTTGAAATTGGCAACAATCTAATACAACATTCAGGTGTTAGTTAAGTCTCTTTACTCTGGATACCTCACGTGAATTTTTGGTATTTGGTGATAATTTCCACCAACCCTTTGAGCGCTGTAGTCCAAGAATTTTGAGATTTTGAAAATTGAACACTTTATTCAAAACTGTGTTTTAAATTCCTTTTAAATTGATACCCCACGTGGCCTTTTGCGATTTTTTCACAGTTTTGCCCTTTCACATTTTTGCCTCCGCCCCACTATTTTTTGGAGGGTGATCAGTCTCAAAACATAGTCGAGTAAAAGTATGGACACGCGACCTAAGTTTTAGGAGGTCGGTTGGCGCGTTCAAGACTTTACCGTGAGACACAGATAGACGGACAAATGCCAAACGGTCGAGTTAAAACTGAGAACTCGATCCGCTCGTTTATTAACAAACGTAATGATGATAATGATGAAATTAAATAAGATAATTCAGAACACTTTTTGGGTTCCGTAGCTGGGTACACAAAATGGCGTACGTAAAGAAACAATCAGATAAGTGAGGAATTGAAAGTTGAAGAAGTGAACGGAATCATCAATAAGTATAAAGAAAGCTGGAAACAACACATTAGCAAGCACAGTGGACAGTGACAGATTTCCCAGGTAGCCTTATTGTACCGGCCGAAAGGGAAGAGAAGCCTGGGAAGACCAAGAAGAGATGGTCCGACCATTTTGGAGCCGGAACAGACTAAACAGTCTAAGCCGTGAAGAAGAAAAAGAATTCAGAACACCGGAGAAAATAAAACTGGACCGGGCTTATCCTGAGGGTAAATGGATGACTGAAGTTGTTGGATGTCATAAGTATGTCGTATGTCGTGCAAAGATGTGAAGAGGCTCTATACGAAACGAGACGGCGCGTCGTTGGTGACTGGAACCTTACACACGACAGATCTCCTTACGATGACAAACGCACAGTATTCTTTACAATAAAATGCTTTACTGCAAATTGGTTGGACGGAATCTGGGCCTAGCTGTGTGTGAGTAATGCAGTCTCTTTTCGAGGTGGCGAGAGAGAGAGTGAGAGGTGTCATTCCTGTTTAGAAGCGGTAAGTTATACACGCGTCGGTGCATTTAATTATCTGTTGAGATGTTAGTTTTGTAACTCTCCGTTTCGTTCGTTGGCAGTTGGGATTGCAGTATTGTGTGTGTGTGTGTGTATGTGTGTACAGTTATGAGTCCCAGAGTAACTGTACTCTGCGCATGTGTCTGTGAACGCCGCACTTTTTTCGACCACTTGCGCAGAATTTAATGACCCTGCGTGACCCCTGCCTGCAGACCACATTTCTCGTATCGTACATTGTGGCGCACTGTACTGGCAGTACGGAGAAGCGATACAAGTCGGATTTCCTATATACGACACAATCAGTGATCGCGTTTTATTGAACGAGCACAGCGAGGTATCAGTTTTAACTCGACTGTGTGTTTGTCTCTCTGTTTGTTCGGGGTATGTCTCGTGATAACTTTTTAACGCATCAACCGATTTTCGTAAAACCTCGCACGTGTGTCCGTACTTTGTATACTACAGAACACTATTGTTTTTTAAATTGATCACCCCACAAATAGGGAGGGGGACTGGAGGCATCAATGTGAAGGAGCAAAATTGTGAAAAAATCGTTAAAGCCCATTTGGGGTATCAAAGTAAAGCAGAACTTTACCACAATCTGAATGTTGTGTTCAGGTTTGAAAATTTCAAAATTTTGCCGCTTCAGGGCCCAAAAAAAGGTGGGTGAAAATTTTGATAAAATCGGAAAATTCACGTGGGGTATCCGTATTAAAAAGAATTTTAACTAACGTCTGAATATAGTATTAAGTTTTGTGGAAATTTCCAAATTTTGAGACCCCCGGGAAAAAAAATGAGATCAAAAATTACAAAAAGATTGTGAAACTCCTACAACGTGTTAGAATAAAAGGAACTGTAACGGAAATCCAGATGTTTCCAAGTTTTTGAATTATTGTGTGCTCTAAAATGGATCGAGACTCCTGTGTAGAGAAATGGGAAAAATGAGGCGGGTAGGAAAACCGAGAAAAAGGAGCAAGGAAGACAGCTGATTTGAAAGAAAGATTGTAAGATGTGTTTATTATCTCGGGGGGTGGGAAGTAAAAGAGTAAGGGGGTCAAAATTGTGAAACAGTCACAAACGCTCATGTGAGGTATCACATGAAAGGGAATTTTATGTGAATATAATGTTCGTTTTTGAAAATTTCAAAATTGTTGGACAGCAGAACCCAAAAAGTAAAAAAAAAATCGCAAAAAATTCATGTGGGGTATCAAAGTAACTATGATTTTAACTAACATCTGAATATAGTGGTAAGTTTTAGAAATTTCAGAATTTTACAGTCCCAGGGCCGAAAAAAGATAAAAAATTTTAAAAATTGTCCAGCAGAGCGTCAGACTAAAAAGGAATTGTAAGCCAGATCCGAATGTTATGAATTTTTAGTGTTTATTGTATACTCTTGTAATTGTTATGTTGCTAAAGAAACAGTAGAGTAATCAGGATATTTGTAATTTTTTCAATAATTATAAAATTATCTAGTACTGAAATTTATGTAATAATAAATGTAGTTTGTTCAAAATGTTAGTACTGTCGCTTTGGGTGTGCCGGTGATTATATGTGTTTTCTATCATGTACCTTCGTGAGTATTCGTAGACAGAATAGAAATTGTAGACCTGTACAAATAGTCGTGGCTGATGAGTAGGATAAAAAACTACTACCCGTATAAAATCCGAGTGTCGGTCAGTAACTGAAAAGATAACTGACTAATGTTTTGATAAGATTAATAAATTAAATTATAAAATTAAATTCTGTGATGCAAAATTACGCAGTTTCAGCAGGTGATAGATGCAATAAAAACGTACTCTTCCTAATATGGAGTTCGAAAATAAACAATATTAAAGTGCTATAACATAATGGCTGAGCAACTATACTGTGTTATATGGCTAGGAGTATTGGCCGTAACCTAGAGCTGTTCCTGGGAGGGGGGGGGGTAGTTTGAACTTCCCATTTTCCTTAGTAAAATCAGATATTTAAGATTCTTCCCATATAATTACTTATTAACCTTATTTTCAGAAGTTTTGAGGGCAAGATTAAAACATTTTTGAACCCCGGGAATCAAAATTTTGAAGAAAATTGTGAATATCTAGCAGGGTGTCAGACTGAAAGGAATTGTAACCCAGATCCGAATGTTTTGAATTTTCAGTGTTTATGATTGTGCGCCCCACAATTGTTATATTAGTAAAGAAATAGTAGATTACGAGATTTTTGTAAGTTTTCCGATAATTTTAAAAATAGCCAAATATCGAAATTTATGAAACACCGGTAACAAATGTAGGCTACTTCGTTCAAAATAGTGAGCGAGTTGTATAGCTCAAAGGAGTTATTTGTTTGATCGTGTTCAACTGTTAGTTTAGTCTGATCAGCAAATTCCATAAAGAGTATTAAATTAAAAAATCGTAATCTCAAACCAAAGTATTTTGTTTATAATTATTTTGTTTATAATTACTCGTTCACAGCACTTAAATGCATTATGTTACTCAAAACGTTGCCATAATGGGGTGTTCAAACAATCGTATTTTTTAGGTATTTAAACCTAATTTTCTTCAGGGAAAATTTATCCCAGTGTGAAGTATTACATAAAACGTTAAATCAACATTAAGTACGAGGTTTGATCAAAAATTTCACGCAGTTCTTGTTTATTTTAAAAGTTATGCCTTCGTTCATCGACACTTATACTGCCCCCCTTCAAAGCAGTCTCAGTAGAATGTAACACGATTAAGCCAGTCGTTTTGCTGCCTTAAAAATATATCATGCATGCACTTTTTGTTACAGGCTTGAGCTCGTTTTGCGATTTTCGTTTTACGTCTTCAGTGGCCACGAAACATTATCCTTTCGTGGAAATTATCACTTTTGGGAGGAGGAAAGATCGCGTTAAGACACATTTGGTGAATACGACAATTGCTGTGTCATCATTATAACGTTTTCGTTTGCCTAGCCTGGCAAGATTGTTGACAAGCAATTGCGTGCGACCAGGCGCATTATCGGGCTGCAATTTTTAGATATTATTCTTCCGTAAATCTGGCCGTTTTCTACGGACAGCTTCATACAAATAGCGTAAAATGTCCGAACAGAACTCGTTATTTACCACCGCGCCTAGCGAAGAAATTTCGTGGAACACAAAACACATAATCTTCATCTGATAACCACGATCTTAAACTCATTTACGGCAGTCTTTGAAGCTTGTAAACCGCTTGTTCGCGCACAGAAGTCTCGCCAGAAGCCTTCTGACCACGTTTACCGGAACAGAGCAGTTTATCTCACAGTTTGCACAAAATTTAATCCATGTTCTTCGATCTTGCATTGTAGAATAACAAAAAAGTAAAATCTCGGGTTTGTCGGTACTGGACAGGGCCGTCTTCATCCGCTTACTTGTTTGTACCCTTCATTTCAAGAAAGGTTATTTTTATGGCCACTAAAAAGGTACATTATTGTTAAGAGGGTTTCACAGTAGAGTTACTGACGCGGTCTCGTCTGGTGGATTAAGTGGCATTTTAGTCCAGTGCATGTAACTTAGTAACTTCAAAAATATTAATTTTGTTATTATATAGGCCCTAATGATAACGCCGCAACAATTGTGTAACATTATGTAACATATTAATGATAATATTACCGTTACGTGATGATGATGATGAATGATGATGATCACTCATTTATAGGCCTAATTTAGCACTAAAATAATTATTTCCTTTTTTGATAAGAGAAATTTAATTTTGTTCATATGACATTGTTTTCACAGACTGTGACATCCTTCAAAGGAACTCACCGGCATCCTTCCTACCAATCGCCTCATGTCTTTTTCTTCCATTTTTGACCAGTGGCTCTTGATATGTAATGATATGTGGCTCTGGGTATGTAATGTTCATGTTACTGCAGCATGCAGAGTTCACCGAAGTGTTAACTCGCAAATGAGTATAACCTTCACTTTGTAGAGAACTGTAGCCCCTCCACATGTTCGAAATTATAGTAGATCGTAAATAACTGAATATTCACAAAAACCAAAATAATGAATTCTCTTGTATTAATAGTTATTTTATTCCAAAATGCATGCATGTTTATGACTGTCTAGGTTCACAGTATTCTAAATACTCAGATTATCCATTATATGCTGCTGGTTACTCAGTATTATCCTGACGCAGTGACGTAACTACGGGGCGAATCAGGGGCTCAGTACCTCCCCCAAAGCTATTACCAATGTCAGCCAAGGTCAATAACCACTTAAAGTAGACTATTTCTGAGTTAGCTGCGTGTGTTAAAATGAGGATTATACATAACTATAGACATAAAGGTATAGACATAAAATATGTGTTTCGGATTTGGATGGGGCGGTGGTCGTCCGCCTACCTACTTGTACATTTTACTGGAGAGAAAGTTACTTTCACGACCACTGAGAAAGTATGACTATTATCCTGGGTGTCTATGTTTACATAAATTGAAGACGGAGCAAGTTGGTGGAGTAAGAGTCATTTTCACCCCTTCTCCTCCACTCTTACAATCAAAATGACTATTTCTTGCTCATAAGAGCAACAGATGCGATACTATAAGAATTGAGAGCATCTTATTTGTATTTAAAGTTCATAATCACATTCAAAATTTCAAGAGTTTATATTATTTTATGTGATGTATTTTTAAAATACATAAAAGGG
The DNA here is from genome assembly GCA_034769895.1 of Magicicada septendecula. Taxonomy (NCBI): domain Eukaryota; kingdom Metazoa; phylum Arthropoda; class Insecta; order Hemiptera; family Cicadidae; genus Magicicada; species Magicicada septendecula. The sequence continues at coordinate 843,768,618 of CM068368.1, forward strand.
TAAAAGTACGTGAAGGACAGCGGAATAAGGAAGTGTGTCTCAGACTGGAATATTACACTGAAGTGTGGTGGTATCTCAACAAAGGGTTTAATAAAAATCTAATACACAGATGCGGGACAAACCAATGTACATCAAAAAAGAATCTGCCAGACAATACGTTTCTTGACGTAGCGCGAATTCCAACAGAAGTTTTGTTCGTTTTATTGGCGTGGATTTTAAATACTCTTTTTCTGTAATTACAAAAGAAACCGAAAATATGATAACAACCAAAAAATTAATTTCCGAGTTTTGGAAAGTATTAACTGTGTGGTTGCTGGTGAACAGAACAAAAAGTGTGGTGTTTGTGACATAGTGGTAATAGACGAGAGTGCGTTCGGCAAGAGAAACCATAACAAGGATCCAGTGATAAAGGTTCGGTGGTTAATCGCAGGGATAGACACAAGGAGTAAAAGATTCTTCCTGGAAGTTGTAAATAAACGAGATGCTAACGCTTTGTTGGATGTAATTGAGAAAAACGTTCAGCCTGGAACCAAAATGCGTTCATGTGCAAGGGCTACAGGTCTCTACAAAGTAAAGCTTATACTCATTTGTGAGTTAACATCAGCTGAACTCTACATGCTGTAGTGACATGAACATCTCCATACCTAGAACATCAAGAGCCACTGGTCAAAAATAGAAAAAGACAAGAGGCACGGGTACGCCGGATGCCGGTGAGTTCCTTTGAAGGATGTCAGTCTGTGAAAACAATGTCATATGAACAAAATTAAATTTCCCTTATAAAAAAAAATGAAATAATTATTTTAGTGCTAAATTATGTCTATAAATGAGTGATCATCATCATTCATCAATCATCATCATTATTATTATTATTATTATTATTATGTAACGGTAATATTATCATTAATATGTTACATAATCGTTGCGGCGGTATCATTATATAATAATAAAATAAATAGTTTTGAAGTAACTAATGTTACATGCAACGGACTAAAATGCCACTTAATCCACCAGACGAGGCCGCGTCAGTAACTCTACTGTGAAACCCTCTTAACAATAGATGCACCTTTCTAGTGGCCATAAAAATAACCTTTCTTGAAGTGAAGGGTACAAACAAGTAAGCGGATGAAGACGGCCCTGTCCAGTACCGACAACCCAAATCTCGTAATTACACGTAAGGACGACTTACTCAGTTAGGTGCGAAATCTAAACCATGCATCAAATAGGGCTAAAATTTTAGACGATTGTCACTAATGTGTGTGCTAACATCACACACAAACAGTTTTTTAATCGGACACTTGTAGCGGTAAAAATTTGCAAAATTGCCCGAACTTTTTGATCAAGCCTCCGACGTAACCTTTTTGTCACTGGTATCAGTGAACGTCTTCAGGTGTCGTAAAAATTAACCTAATCGTTGTTAAAACTGACAGTGCCGTACATTACCAGTTCTGCACCTCGTGGAGCATACTGGTATAATTCTCCCGTTAGTCTGCTAATTGCTTCTATGTTCCATAAGGAAATGGAAGTATGGTGATGGTGAAAAAAATCGTGTTCGAGATAAGGGCTAATTCTGATTGCACTACTATCAAAATATGAAGAGAAGTCATTTCCCGAAAGTGTCTGTGTGTCTATGTGTAGATTTTTTCTATGGCGAACGATAACTGATGCAAAGTTAAACAGAATCAAATATTTTTTGGCATACGTGCCTAAGTTGTAGAGGACTCAAGGCCTATTGATTTTGGTGAAGAAAGCTTAAGGGAAAGGGATAATTTACCTGCCGCTTTTCATGTTTTAACCAGAGTAATTGTTTCTATGGCGTACGATAACTGCCAAAAAAACAAACAGAATCAAATAATTTTTTGCATTTATGCCTGAGATGTAGAGGACTCGAGGTCTATTGATTTGGGTGAAGATCGGTTAAGGGGGATGGGTAGTTTACCGCCAACATTTAATGTTTTGACAAGAGTAGAGTACTTAATTTTGATAAGTAAAGTATTCTGAAAAGATCATAATAATCCATTGTAGAAAGGTAGATGAAATATCTATAGATGAAAAGGCTAATTTTCTATAAATGAAAATTAAAGTTGAATGGGGAGAGGATAATTTTTACTTCCATGTTCCATAAGGAAATGGAAGTATGGTGATGGCAAAAAAAATCGTGTTCGAGATAATTGCAGATTCTGATTGTACTACCCTCAAAACATGAAAAAAAGTCATTTTTCGAAAAGTGTCTGTGTCTAGATTTTTTTTCTATGGCAAACGATAAGAGCCGCAAATTCAAACAGAATCAAATAATTTTTCGCATACAGCCCTGAATTGTAGAGTACCTATTGTTTTTGGTGAAGATCTGTTAAGGGAAAGGGGTAGTTTACCTGGAACGTTTTATGTTTAAAAGGGTAAGTTTTTTGTGACGAATGATAACTGCTGCATATTAAAAGAGAATCAAATAATGTTTTACATACATCCATAAATTCTAGGAGACTCAAGGCCTTGTGATTTTGGTGAAGATTGATTAAGAGAAAGGGGTAGGTTACCTGCAACATTTTATGTTTTAAGAAGAGTAATTTTTTTTTACGAATGATAACTGCCGCATACTCAAACAGAATCAAATAATTTTTTGCATACGTTCCTGAATTGTAGAGTACATAAGGCTTTTTGATTTTGGTGAAGACCGGTTAAGGGAAAGGGGTAGTTACCGGGAATGTTTTGTTTTTAACAAGGGTAGTTTTTTCTATGACGAACGATAACTGCTGCACATTAAAACAGAATCAAATAATTTTTGCATACAGCCCTGAGTTTTAGAGGACTCAAGGCCTATTGATTTTGGTGAAGATCGGTTAAGAGAAAGGGGTAGTTTACGTGCAACGTTTTATGTTTTAACCAGAGTAATTTTTTCATGACGAACGGTAACTGCCGCACATTCAAACAGAATCAAATAATTTTATGTATACATTCTTGAGTACTCGAGCGGGGCCTATTGATTTTGGTGAAGATCGGTTAAGGGAAAGGGGTAGTTTACCTGCAACATTTTATGTTATGTCATGTGTACTACGTTATCGGCAACAAAGAAGTAGTTTGTTGTTAAAATTACTTCCTGGACTGTTTGGCTTGATCCAATGTGTTCTACAAACCCAGACGTTTCGGCAGTGCTATCGACTGCCATCATCAGTGAAAATTGAGTGCACTAACGTGAGGTGGTATACGTTAGTGACCACAGTACTGTGGTTAAGGCTGAAGAAAGTAGTTTCTATGGAAATATTTCATTTCGAAAATGATTTTAAATATAAATCTTAGAACATGGAAGTCATGTATGGTTCTCCATACCGATATGTTAGACTATATGTGTACTACGTTATCGGCAACAAAAAAGTAGTTAAAATTCCTTCCCGGGCTGTTTGGCCGTGGTCTAATGTTTTCTACAAAATCGGACGTTTCGGCAGTGCCACAGACTGCCATCATCATGAAAATCGAGCGCGCTAACGTGAAGTGCTATACGTTAGTGACCACAGTACTGTGGTTAAGACTGAAGAAAGAAGTAGTTTCTATGTAATATTTCATTTCGAAAAAGATTTTAAATATAAATCTTAGGACATGGAAGTCATGTATGGTTCTCCATACCGATATTTTTTACTTGTCAGCACGAGAAGATTCTTTGTCTCCACATCCATTTTTTCAGCCATTAGACCTAAGAACTTCCTTGAATGTCCTCCCACGAATCTCTAAAATACCGTCCCTTCCCTTCCCTGAAATACGTTCCGCATTCACGTAACTGTTGTGCTCAATCAAATTCTGCAGCTGTCCGTTTTACCTTTCTTCAATCACAACCGACATTACTCATCGAGTCTTTCTCTCTTTTGTTGCAGCTGTACAAGGGACTTGACATCGTTACCAACAAAGTGACCGCCGCCGAAAGGTTACAGGTCAAACACTATCTGCTGGACTTTCTCAGTCCCAATCAACATTGCACTGTCGTGGATTTCAGGGACAGAGCTCTGCCCATCGTATCCTTTACTAACTCTTTACTGATAGTTAATAGTTAATCTATATTAACTATAGTTAATAGTTGGGTTCTCACGTAAAATTTTTAGACATGCTTTGTTGTGCTATTCGTGCACTCTAAGTGTCATTGCCTGAGTTTCGCAACTGATTTGTCTAACCAAAATGGAATCAATAATTTAGTATTAAATCTATGTCAGCTCGTTTACTCCTGGTGAAAACTTAAATTAATATTCACAAAGGGAAATGGGTCTATAAATTCTCTTGTTTGTTATTTACTTGTAAACAGTAACAGCTTAATAAAGTCACAGTATAAAATAAACAGTAACAGCTTAATAAAGTCACAGTATAAAATAACACTTTAGTACTTTTAGTGTCAATTTATTTCTTGTAACAGATTGTATAATATAGGTATATGTATAATAGCTATATAATAATAGGTATTTGTACGTGTTATTTATTTGGAACGGTTTCGTTTGTACCTGTTATTTTCAAATACTAGTTTAGCACTAGACAAGAGGTGTGAATGTCGGTGGAAGAAGAATTGAATGTATAAGGTTTCCTGATAACATGGCTGTTTTAGCAGAACAGGAAGAGACAATTAATGAAATGATAAGAGATTTGAATTTAGCATGTGAGGAATATGGAATGAGGAATAATAAGGAAAAAGCTAAGTGTATGGTGATTACCAGAGGAGGGAAAAGGGCAACAGGTGGAGTTGTTTAAATATCTTGGAAGCTTGATAAGTGAAGATATGTTGTGCACTCGTGAAATTAGAGCAAGAATTGCTATAGCGAAAGAGCCATTTAATGGGAAGAAAAGACTGCTGTGTGCCAAAATTAATAAGAATTTAAGAAAAAGGTTCCTTAAATGTGGAGCGTTGCTTTATATGGTGCAGAGACATGGACACTGAGAAAGGAGGATGAGAAAAGATTAGAAGGATTTGAGATGTGGATTTGGCGAGCAATGGAAAAAGTGAGGTGGATTGATAAAGTAAGGAATGATGAAGTTTTAAGAAGATTAGGGGAAGAGAGAAAAATCTAGGAAAAGGAATTGGTTAGGTGGTTGTTTAAGAAGAGACTGCTTGCTTACAACTGGCATGGAGGGTGTCATAGAAGGAGAAAAAAAAGAAGAGGGCGTAGAACAATGAAATTAATAGATAGCATTAAAATCAGAGGGTGTTACGAAGAAACGAAAAGACTGGCATGCGATAGGACAGCTTGGAGAGCTTTTACCATTTGAAGACCTGGGCAGAACACCAAATAATAAGTTTAGCACACCTCTAACTGCTAGTCAACGCAAAAGGATCATCCCTAATATTTAGGGTTGAGGTCAGAGGTAAATAACAGAGCTACAGGCTGGAAATTAATTTTCTGTACGCCAATGAGCGTATTATCCTTCAACACAACAGAAGTGTCAGTAAACTCCTGTCCACGAACGCCGGCATTACCACAACGGACAAAGCGAACCATACACAAAGTTCACACACGGAATCCGTTCTTTGTTTTCAGTTCATGACTTCGTCGCTTTTATTCACGTCGAAACCGTTTCATTCTTTAGAAAGGAAATGAGACTTTATATTATTTCTTTTTTCAATTCTCCTTTTCAAAGACCAGAGCGCGATAACTGAGCTCGTTTGGATAGATAACATAGGCTTCAGACACCCCGGCCGTGTTTACTCGGGGACCGCTAATTAATGTCTATCACGTATAAAACGTCCTTATTGAGTTACGTCAGCTGATAAGGGCGATACAATTAATTACATATTTCTTATGGTATTAGCGTAAACGATAACATCAGTGTTTCGTCTGAATCTGTGCCGCCTGTAATCTTCACAAACGTATCTTCATTACTTCCGTTCCAGTGTCTCGTCACAATAAACTATGACGTTATCGTCTGCATAATCGTTATTATCATATAGACAGACGCCCCAATGGTTGGCGCTATCCGATAGACCTCTCTCGGGACAGTAGAGGTGTGTTAAATTAGTATTTGAAAATTACAGGTACGAACGATACCGTTCCAAGAATAATAACACCTACATAAACCTGTATTATATAACTTGTTATAAGAAATAAATTGAAACTAAAAGTATTAAGAGCGTTGCTTTACCCCGTGGCTTTATTAAGCTGTTATAAGGGCTTGATTTCAGGGGGAACGTGCCGGAACCTCATGGTTCTAAAAATATATTATCGAAAAAGTATATGAAAAGAAAAACCTAATTATTACAAAAATTTGCTACTACATTTTAAATTGTGCCCCTCATCTGCCCTACTACAAAACTAAACATTTGTCAAAATCAAACACCAGCACTAATGTTTATCGTAATTAATCACTATCGTTCATTGTTTTAATACGTTCCACCTACAATTCTCTTGTAAGTAGAACGCAATTTTAAAAAATTCAACAAGGCTCTCTCGAAGATGACATTTGCAGTTTTTCGCAAATGAATCTATTCGTTACATCTTTAAGAGCATTTCTAAAGACAAAGACTGTATCCAGCCTTTTATCTGTGAAAATTAATGGACCTTCTCTCCGTTTATTTGATCCATCAAAGTACGTGGATTCATTGCTGATTTCTGCCACCACACAACATTGAACACAAAGAGTAAGGGCAGGTAAAGAAATGAAGAATATGACAACACAATGATGAAAATATGGAAAGTTTTTTAAAATGTCCGAACCCCCGAAACCATCACTTAGAGTTTGATTGAGGCTCCGGGATGAGGCCATCATGAGTGAAATGTTTTCGATTGCCGTGCGGCTAACCTGACGATGAAGCTCTTTGGAAATATCAGTAAACTTTATTATCTTTTAAATGCAAGTTTATACGTATGTTACATATTTTATAAGGCTTTAAAAATGTAGACATCTTTGTAATAACCTGATGTAAACTTATACGCTAATATATAAGTATATTTGTGTCTGTACAACTTTTGAATAGACGCGTTCCGGCACCTATAATTTTAGAAATCAACCACTGGCTGTTACTGTTTAAAAGAAAATAAGAAGCAAGAGAATTTATACGCCTATCTGACATTGAAAATACTAATTTATGTTTTCACTAGGAGTAAACAAACTGACATAGATTTAATATTAAATTAGTGATTCCATTTTGGTTAGACAAATCAGTTGCGAAACTCGGGCAATGAAATTTAGAGTACACGTAATAGCACAACAAAGAATGTCAAAAACATTTACATGAGTTGTGCAGTGAAGTTAAAATCATCTCCGAAATCATACTAATCAGCCACTCTGTAGGTTATATAACACAATATAATTCGCTTTTTCAAAATTTACTAAGTTGGTGACTAGTATAACATATAATTTGTTATTATAATCTGTATTATATATCTGCATAACACACCAGAATAAATGTAACATCAGGCTGAATTTTTTTCATTTATTAAAAACAGTTTCTCTCTTTGGCTTAGAGATATTCTGAACCTCGTTGTTTTGCTTCGTTTCGTACTTGTATGACAATGGGCACATGCGCAGAATGAAGTATTCACCACCAAAAAGTGGCTTTGTGCTCGTGTATTCGTAATACTCGAAGTACTCGTTTAATTGTGTATACGTTGGTTGCGTAGGGGGGTTCCGCGACTCGGAACCGCGCGGCCGCGAGTAATCGGAACAGTATTTCGACTTTTCAGTTATCGTTGAATCGGAACAGGTATTTCAACATTTCAGTCACTGTTACATCCGTTCCAAAGTACTTATTACAGGTATATCGGCCCACTTCTAATGTAGACAGACGCCCCAGCAGTTGGCACTATCCGATAAACCTCTCTCAACAGATAACTACCGACAATTAAGCAGTAAAAAAAACGGACCGCTCATAACGTATGCGCGCCTTCTCGGAAACCATTCACCGGGGAGGATCCTTACTCTGTTATTAACTAAACGTTTTTCTACAAAAGTAGCGAGCAGCTGCCCCTGTTTTGTTTACACTCGATGCATCGAGTGCACGCTACCCCAGTCAGTGCGCTCTCACGCCAACATGATTCACTATTAATGTGCCAGAAATGGATTCTGAAAATATCAAAACCTGTGCACAGCTTTGAAATTACTACCTTGAAAAGTGGAACTTTTGTAAAGAGCTAATATAATTTTTATGTATTTTTGTGTTGAATCATACCTATAAAACTGAATCGATAGCATTTGTTGTACAACAGTCAGATATAGCTAAATATCGCATCGTCTTCAACAAGGATTAAACGAAAAATGGTTTGTTGCAGTCCGGTCACGCCAACTCTCTCAGATCTTCCGTCTTATAATCCACAGTTTGTTTGGAGATGCGGCTGTCATCCATTCGGTTAAGATGTTCCGACTATATCAGGCGTTGTTGGGCAATGTTATCGAGTATACTCATAGTATTCAGTTCCTGCTGTACGTCTGCATTTCCCCTGCAATCTTGTAGAGTATATTCTGCTAACGTGCTTGAGTAGTCTTATTTCAGCCTTGAGTAATCTTATTGAATTCGAGTGGCCTGGGATTTAGTTAAAAGTCCAATTCTGAGACCCATAGAGAAGTGCGGCGAGGGTCAGGGACGTACTTACGGGGGGAGGGGACGAACGAGACCGGACCCCCCTCAGAGGTCGACTTGATTGCCCCTCTCTCCAAGTCCAAATTCTAGATACTGGGGAGGTCAGAAAATTTCATCGAAGTATTTTCTTTACATCCCGCGGGAAGTTACCTGTTCCCGCTTCAACCGAAATGACACCGACCACTGTACCAATGTCGCACCCCTGTTGAACGCGGGAAAAGTGCGTTTCTTTTTTTGAACGAGAGAAGCGAGTTCTCAGTTTTAACTGGACCGTTTGGCATTTACCGTTTCTCTGTCTGTTTGTTGTTATGTCTTACGATGCATAAAACGATTTTCGTAAGTTTGGCATGCGTGTCTATTTTTTACCCAACAAAACCCGATTGTTTTGAGTTTGAGATTGCCCCCCCCAAAAAAAAAATGGAGGCAAGAGGCAAAACTGTGAAGGGGCGAAATAGTGAACAAATTGAAAAAATGCGTATGGGACATTAAATTCAAACCAACATCCTCATATAGTGTTCATTTTTAGAAATTTAAATATTTTGGAACCTAAGATCCCAAAACTGCAATAATCGAGTTAAAAAGAAATTTAACCAAAATCTAAGTCTAGTGTAGAGTTTTCAAAATGTTAGGACACAAGGCCCAAAAAGTACAAAAACTTTGGAAAAATGTTTGTAATCCAGCTGGGTATCAGAGTAAAGGGAATTTTAACCCGTATGAAGTGTAAAATTTATTACGAAAATATTTTAACTTTAGGGGCACCACGGCCCGGAAACAGAACTCTAAAATTTGAAGGATATTGTAGAAGTGATGTGGGGAATCAAGTTATGTGGGATTTTATTCAAAATACAAACTTCGTATGATTAATAATTTGACACAAGTAATGTTTCTCAAGACTCCTTGTAAATTTTGGATCGCCATGGAAACGTTTGTAACCTAAAACTTTATTCTTATTACTTTTGTGGAATTACTCTGATAACTTAAAAAAAATACTTCTAAATACTGATTGAGTTTGCAGCTCATATAGTTTATCATCATCTTCACCACAAGATGGCAAGGTACCCACACACCCATGTAGGCAGTGTCCTGTAGGTTTGTATTTCCAGACTTGTTTGGCCAGTCTGGAATATGGCATTCTTTCTATACGCTGTCCAGGCAGTGAAGACTGTAATTTCATTTAAAATAAGTCCAAACACGAAGTTTTTATGGCGATATTCAAATGTTTTACATTTATTTGTTTATTTTGAACTATTGTTATTGTTAAACTTTAGAACACCATCTAAGCGACTATTATTAAAAATGATGATTATTAGAAACTAAGTTACTGAACATCTTATTTTTTTCAACTATTTTTCTGTGACACTCTACGGAGGTCCTTTACTTAATACTAAGAAAGTAATGCAGAGAACAGCAGATGCTTGTGGCATTTCGTTGAGAACAATACAACGTATCAACGCAGAGATTAAAAAACGTTTGGAAAATCAAGAAGATCCCTGTGTAATTGAAGATATTGATTTAATCACAGCTGAAGACGATCAACAAGATAACACCTTAAACAGCACCAAGAGGGAAAATATTATTATTCATACTCCTCGGAAGAAAAGTTTGAAGAGAAAGCGGCCAGTAACAGACATGGATGACTTAGACAAAGGAGCTATTCGACGTCACATATTGAGCTACTATGCTCGAAAAGAAGCGCCTACCCTCAGACAACTTTGTGTGTCACTTCAAGAAGCTGGACTGTATATGGGAGGAAAATTTTCACTGAGCTCGCTATTATCAGACATGGGATTTCAGTACAAGAAATTTAGCAGCAGAAAAATCCTCATGGAAAAGCCGTCAGTGGCCCTGTTAAGGTGTCATTTCTTAAGAAAGATGCGTGAAGTAAATATTACAAACACTATATTTTTGGACGAGACCTGGATCAATGAAAACACGAGAAAGGACACTGGTTGGACTGATGGCACTATCCAAGGAACTCTCGGCGGCCCTCTGGGTAAAGGCAAACGATTGATCATCTGTCATGCTGGTCGCTACGATGAATATACAAAAAGCCAGCGAGATCGGCTGCTGGCAGTTCTCAGTGTCATTTGACGGGCCGATATAATCGGCCGCTACCAGTTCCAACAATGAACCATAGGGCCATTTTACCGGCTTCTGGCATCCAAAGGGAGTGTCACAGAAAAATAGTTGAAAAGTAAATTAAATGATCAGAATCTTAGTTTTTAATAATAACATTTTTTTAATAACAGTCGCGTAAATAATTCTCAGAAGTTTAGCAATCACAATATTTCAAAATAAACAAATAAGAGTAAAACATTTGAAAATCGTCGTATAAACTTCGTGTTTGGACTTATTTTAAATGAAATCACAGTCTGAATTAAATGGAACGACCAAAACTATAAGATTAAGCAGAATAACAAAATTTAATTTATTATAGTAAACTGTATTTAAAAAGACAGCAGCGCAGGTCAAGTGCCGGCCCCTGTCTATTGTTAAGCGGCCTGCCCGTGTGCGTGCGTGAGCCAAGGGTCTCCTAATCCTCTAGCCACCTTCACTGCCTGGACAGCGTATAAGTGTTCTTTCCACCTTTGTTTGTAACGAATCACTCGATCTGCGCCTCAACAGAGACGGTGAACCAGGTATTGAGGATGAAGTCCGCCTCGAACCCAAAAAAATCCTATGAGGGACAGCATGATGTGCGCCTCGACCGGCTTACCGCTTATAAACAACCAGTTCCTGGAACATTTGGTCAGGGATAAAACATCTGTCTCCCACTACCCTCCAAAGTATCTACAAGAAACATAAGGATGAATTATATAGGCGGTCTTACAAAAGCATTTGCATTTATTGATTTAATCAATGGATAGCTATAGTATTTACAGGAAGTTAAACAGTCAACATTTTACCTTGTGTGAGACACATTTAACAAAAGTTACAATGTCGATTTCTTTATTCCGAAATTGAGTCAGTTTTTGCTCAATGAACACTTGTCGTTGCTTAGTTTTTTGTCCGTCCTATGTACGCTGCCTTCCTCAACGCTATTAATTCTTAGGCAGATGTCCATCTGTATAGATTTTAATTGTTAATGAATGAATAAATGTTCGGATGCGAAGATTGAAACCGATATACCTCAAGTGAAAGCTCTCCCAAACATTTGTAGTGCACCAGAGATCCGCGGCCGAATGTCAACCTGAACAGTGACTGCTAAAATTGTAAACTTTTCCTTAAATATCAGGTATTTAACCAGTTTTGTGCGTTTACCCTGTCACCACTAATTCTTGAAATGCGAATTACAAAGAGATGCATAGTCGTGAAACAAGGAGGTTGTTGAACTCCCCCGATGGTCAGAAACAAATATTTCAGCTACCTGCTATGTACGAGGCGCACATCATGCTAAGGATTATTAGACCCTTTTTCGAACCTTTCGCCGGGCATAAAAATGAGGCGCAGATCGAGCTTTTAGGTGCCGTTTGTAATCTTTTAATTTGTCATTCAAGTTAAAAACTTGGAACCCTTATCTTATGGCCTCATTATTTATATGGTCGAGTTTAGAACATTTTTACTTCCATGTTCCATAACGAAATGGAAGTATGGTCATGGCGAAAAAAATCGTGTTCAAGGTAACGGCAGATTCTGATTGTACTAACCTCAAAACATGAAAAAAAGTCATTTTTCGAAGAGTGTCTGTGTGTAGAATTTTTTCTATGGCAAACGATAACAGCCGCAAATTCAAACAGAATCAAATAATTTTTTGCATACAGTCCTGAATTGTAGAAGACTCAAGGCCTTTTGTTTTTGGTGAAGATCGGTTTACCTGCAACGTTTTACGTTTTAACGGGCGCCCGTTTTAACAAGAGTAAATTGCTTAATTTTGATAAATAAAGTTTCATGAAAAGAAGGTCATAATAATCCACTGTAGAAAGGTAGATGAAATATCTATAAATGAAAAGGGTAGTTGAAGGGGGAGGGGGTAATTTTTTTAATAAATTAAAATGGTAGTTGATGGAGGAAGTAAATTTTGTAAGTTTTATATGTGTAATACGTTAATGACAACAAAGAAGTTTCTATGGAAACATTTCATTTCACTTTAACAAAATTATATATTTTTCATTTTAATTTAAATCACGTATGAGTGAAAACATATTGTTCCTGGCAGGCAAGCATATCTTAATTATATAATGTTTACTTTTCCAAAGTTTTATTATTGTGATTACCGAAATAAAAAGGCCGGCAGCGCGCGCGCACACACACACACACACAATTCGCGTTATTTCTGGCCTCAGTCATGTTTATTTCCTTATATTTGGGACGCTTTTTAAATGAGAAGTACCGAAACCCACACCAACACAACGCGTTCAAGCCGAAAAGGTGGACAGCGATTTTCTTCCTGTGGATCGCTGGGCAGTGTGGTTGTATTAAAGCAATTAATACAATCTCTGTACTTACTTCTATTATATGAGAATTATAAACTAATATGTGCATGTGTGTATGTATGAAAAATATATAAATATTTTTCTCCTTAGGAAAATTGTTTGCCCCTCCTTGAAAATATATTGACCTCCCTGATGGCTAGTTATTTACTAGCGTGTGTGGAATATAGCGTTATGACATGGATCAGAATGGTGGGTGATAAACAGGAGACACAAACGTATTAAGGAAGAAATGTTTTGCTGAGAAATTTATAATTATACGGGTGAACAGAATAGTCGTTCAGGAAATCAGAAGACAAATGGAAAGACAGAAATCAAGACTCGATTTAAAAAAAGAAAAATGACTAGTATAGTATTGACAGGAAAGACTTTGATAACACTATAGACACCCCTCGGCCCTCGCAGCGAGAGTCCAATTTCATTACAGGATTCAGATCGCAGCTACCTTTAGCTAGCTCTTCGTTCGACCTACAGACATTTTATCCAAAAGTACAGTCCTTCCTCACGAAGGTTATTAATACTCACAAGGATAGTCTTAATCCACCTGACATGGTGGTACCATTTTAGCTGATACGTAGTTTTTTCAGAACTGAAGCATCCACTTATTTAATTAATATTCAAATGATTTTAAATATAAATTTTAGGACATGGAAGTCATGTATGGTTCTCCATACCGATTTTTTTTAACTCCTCTTAAGAACGCCATTTCCGAGGCCTGTATTTTACTGTCTTGTTTCCTGGTTGTTGCCCGTAATTCACACCTATCGGACAAGTACAGGGACTGCCATAACTTTGTACAATGTTAATTTTGTATCCACCTCATGTGGTTTACTAGTGTAAATATTGTAACGCTTTTGTTAGTGTATTAAGTCTCCTCGTTGTACTTACCTTTCGTCTTCGTCTTCAGAGTTTACGTTCATCCTCTTGTCGTGCTTATACAAACTTCAAGTCGTGCCCTTCGCGTTTCTCAGGAGCAGTACGTCGGAGTCTGCGTGTAATTATAAATCAGGTAATAGGAGAAACGGCCAAAGAATTTCTCCGTGCTACTACCCACGTTGTATAGATTGTGAAGGCAGTGGTAGCGGCCGCGGATCTGGGTCATGTAATACCAGAATCTCGGATACTAAGACGTGTTATTAGTACCGCATTGCGAAACGAGGAACTGTATGTATAGCGATCATTGATTGCAGTAGTGTTGGCATTTTTGAAATTCCAGTTTTATAATTACATTTAATCTCTCTCTCTCTCTCTCTCTCTCTCTCTCTCTCTCTCTCTCTCTCTCTCTCTCCCCCCCCCCCCCCCGGCATTTTTTGGTAACTTCCAGTAATCAAAGGTTTTGTTGATTCGGTCGCTAACTCCGCACAGTTTTAAAACAAATGTGTTGACGTTTCGACAGTAGGCCTATTTACTGTCACCATCAGGACCTCTGTACGGACACTGTATTGGTACACATTGCCGCTGCCTTGGCACAATTATTCTTCATCAACCGCAGCTTGTCATGTTCAGTGCAGCCGTCCCATTGTGTCGTTGTCGTTCTGCTCTAGGTACGGCTACGTGCTCAGAGCGCCCGTGCTCTGAGCGCTAACGCTAAAATCGTGCTCTGAGCGCCGATACTGATAAGCCCGTGTTCTGTGCGCCGAGCTTATCTGTCCATAATTAGACGCGGTAACACGTGGTTGCATATCTGTCTGTCCGTTCTTCTTCAACTCCATAGTCAACATTAGCGGTCCTATGTACAATCACTGGTAAAACGAATTATTATACCACTAGTAAACTCCCGGAGCTGCAGAACTATCTAACTGTTTTGAACGAAATACGTTTATTATTAAGTTAGTTAAATTTCAATATTAGAAAGTTTCTTATATTATCAGAAAAATTATGAAAACGCAACTACGCTATTATTTTATTAGTAACATAACAATTTAAAGCAGACAATTATAAGATAAATAATAAAATTTTCGAACTTCTGTATTAGATTTTTAGTTAAATTTTTAACCACAATACCTCAATGACAAATAATTTAGTCATATATTTTCAGTTTATGTATGTTTCTATAGATATCTATAGGTCTACCTCTAACGTTATTCACAGATACTTGTAACTGATAACAAAATATGAGGTTTTTGAGACTTAGTTCACAAATCGTTTTGAAAGCGATTCAAAACGATTATTGAGACATGCTAATTCTGTCAAATTAAGTACTACAAATTGAAAGTACAGACTACAGATACAGATTTTGTATTTTAACTAAAATTCCTCATAACTTTAACCCCAAATAAACTTTTATAATTTTTTAAATTTTGAGTTTATTTTCGGCCCTTGGTGCTTCTAAACTTAGTTTTTTGTTTTCATGTACCCTTGACACGCTCAGAATGTAATATACTCATTTGAACCCGGTACTGATATTCCTCGTGAAAAAGTAGACTCCATCTAGATCAAAATTCACGTCTTTAATACTACTGTGTCACAACGATTGTCAAACCACAACTAAGGAAAGGTGCGAATAACAAGTTCATCTACGAATCGTATGGTCAGCGGATTTAAGGTATGCGGGTAGATAACCATACAAGTGAGTTTTGCCTTCCTTATCAATCCGCTTACATTGCACATCCTGTGTTTACGCATATATAAAGCTCAGCTCTCTGTCTCATAATTGTATTTTCAATTTCTTAATTACAGTTGTATTTAATCACTTTTTTTTATTGTCTCCTCAGATTTGTTCGTCCCAACCAAATGAGAAATCCTGAAATAATAAGTAGGATTATTCGCTAATGATCGCTGTCCATAGGCACCAATACATGCGTAATAAAAATTTTCAGAATGAAAGTTGCAGGCTTCTGAAAAATCTGTAAGGCAATATTCACCCTTTTCCGTTAAACAGCAGTAGACCTGAAATACTCAACTTCGGCGGATGTAAGTTATTTTATTTCTCATTGACAAGTACAAACACAAAACACACACACACAGATCTCTGTAGTTAAGTGTGATTTATAATTATTAAATAATATTAAAAATACTAAATAAAAATAATAATAAAATTCTTAATTTTAGTGGTGACCATCGGTCAATAAATATTAACGACGGAAAGTGAGGATCGGTCAATAAATATTACACAAATTTTACATTGTTTGTATCGACGTTTCGACAATATTTATTGTCATCATTAGAACCTGTGTACGGACAATAGAGAAAAATCAAACACATAACATAACTACCAACCAGAACACCCTACTGCCTTCTAAACATATGTTCTTTTAACTACCTTTACAGGTCAAAAGGACGCTGTACAAATGTCTTCTGGTTTGTGTTTATAAATAGAGTGTGTATTGTAGGCACCTTACAGTTGTAGACAGTCATAATATTGTTTAGTATCAGTTAGTTTCAAAGTAGGTATGAGTAATTAATAATGACACATATTCGATTAGTTTTAAACTCGTTGCAGTTGTCAGTCCACATCTTTCATATTTTACGCTTACGCAGAGAGTTTATACCTGTGTGTGTGTGCGGGGGGGGGGGCTATGACAGTTTTGTTTTACATCGGCAAAATAATAACACTTCTTACACATTATTTTACTTAAATAGATAGACATAATTACAATATTCCAAAACCTAATTAATATAGTATTACAATTTTAATTATTGATAATATAATAATCCCTTAATTACGTTTGTAAATAATTATAGATCCAGTAATCATTGAATGTTTATTGGAATTGGTGCAAATAGCAATACATGTCTAAAAATATGTTATAGCTGAATGCAGATTGTAAGATGTTCAATAACGTATATTATTACTACTAGCACTGAACACACTTATCCATAAATTAGAGAATTATGTACAAAATAACAGAACTACTGATATTACAAACACAAAATTATGGTAAACAAATCAATCATGTGACAATGGTTATTACTTATTATTTATATTGTTGTAAAATAATATTTACCGAGTACATCGTCTATACAGAGTAATATAGTCTACTGTTAAATTATGCAGACGTCGACATTCACACTCTTCATCTCTCTCTCTCTCTCTCTCTCTCTCTCTCTCTCTCTCTCTCTCTCTCTCTCTCTCTCTCTCCTATCAAAAACACAAAGATTCCCCCCCCTCCAACACACTCAAATCACAATTACGCATATTCCACATATCGTAGGTACAGATAATATTCATGTAGAGTTCTTTACGTTTTAGCAGCCAGGCCTATACGAATACATCTGCTTCACGCATCTACACATACTAGAACCGACTCTATACTCGTATACACATGAGTTTGTGTGTGTGTGTGTGCGCGCGCCAGTCAAAGACAAATAAAATAACTTATATCCGCGGAAGTCTTAAAAGTAGTTGAATACTTCAGGTCTACTGCTGTTTAAAGGGAACTGATAAATATTATTATCTTATTCCTTTACTTTTTTCAGAAGTCTGCAAATTTCACTTTGAAATTTTTTATTATGCCTGTAATAGTGCCTCTGAAGATGCATCTTTGGCGAATAATCCTCTTTATTATCTCAGAATTTCTCATTTGGTTGGGACGAAAACATTTGAGAAGAAATAAAAGAATTTGGTTAAACATAACTCTAAATAATAAAGGAGAATACGATTATGAGACTGAGACCTGAGCTGTATATGTGCGTAAACACGGGATGTACAATGGAAGTGGGTTGATAAGAGCACAAAACTTGCTAGTATGGTCGTCTATACGGCTTAGATAGCCGCGTACCTTAAACTTGCTGACCATATGATTCGTAAATGAGCTTGTTACTTGCACCTTTCCTTAGTTGTAGTTTGACAATCGTTGTGACACTGTAGTATGACTAAATTATTTGCCATTTAGGTATTATGGTTGAAAATTTAACTAAAAACTAACGCAATAGTCCAAAACGTTTAGTATTTATTTTTTGATTGTCTGCTCTACAGTTATGTTACTAATAAAATGGTAGAATAGTTGGGTTTTCGTAATTTTTCTGATAATATGAATAATTGTCCAATATTGGAATTAACTAACTTAATAATAAATGTATTTTGTTCTGGGACCTTACTAGTGCTGTGATAATGATTTTAGTAATGACTTGTACAAATTTTCGTTGGACCACTAGTGTTGACTACGAAGTTGGCGAACAGCGGATATACAGATATGCAGCCAGGTGTCTAATGATGCATAGATAAGGTCGGCGCACAGAACACGGGTTTATCAGTATCGGCGCTCAGAGCACGATTTCATCGTTGGCGCTCAGAGCACGGGCGCTCTGAGCACGTTACGCTAGGTACAGACATGAAAATGTACAGACATGGTTAACGTAGTAATTAGACATGAAACGGGTGTCTGGTTGCGCGTCGTGAAAACATCTCATTGCGCATGCGTAGCTTTGGTGCGTTGATAACGGAGCAATCGTTTTGTGTTTCGAACAGCTTCGTGATTGGTGTGTGTGCACCACATTCGTAGCACTGCCTTCCTTGCTCCACGGTACGACATTCACGAACCGTTTCATGCCTTATTTTTCATCTGTACAGCCGTTCCTCAAATGGCGCGGAGCGAAATTTCTACAGCGTTTCAATAATCTAGAACTGTGGATGATTTGCCACACCGGCAAGCAAGTAGGAAAATGTGGTTAGACGCCTTGAGTAATTGTCCACACCACGACCCCCCCCTCTCAGGAAAATAACAGATCTTGGACTGTTCGTATGTGTTGCTTGCGTTATAATACCGTTGCGTACCGTCCAAAAGCGTGATCACCTGATTTAGTTTTAGGTGTTAACAATAACTCTATCCTGCTAAACCATTCCCTTCGGTTTAATGCCTCACATACTTTTTCACAAATAAAACATCAAAAGCTGAAATGCCTCACATACTTTTTCACAAATAAAACATCAAAAGCTGATAGTGACATCGTATTCCATGCGAAAAAAACTTCTAAAATTAGCATTTTAAAGTGCGAAGTATTTGAAAGGCGAAAGGTCACTGTTGTTTGTGTCGTACTTTTGTACTACGTTTAAGATTGTAAAAGTGTTTGATTAAATTATAAACAGCATTGAAAATATTTTTCAATAACTTAAACAGACAAATTCATATTAAGTAATATTCGTATAAAAATAGTAATGGATATTAAACACAGTGGCGTAACGAGGAACTGTTCGTGGTTGTGGAGGGGCAATAAGACTTTGAATTGCCGTGTTTCTGTCACAGATAGTGAGAAAATCAGGATTCTTACCATATAATTTTATAAATATTTGATTATAATTAATGTTTGTGCGCACAGAGAAAGTATTATTTTTCGTGTCCAAAAAGTCAGCCAAGTTGATTAATCATTTTAAAAAATTATTCAAATTTTTAAAAACTTTCAACGTAACCTAACAAAAACTAAAACACGTTGTCAGAACTTGGTAAATTGAATATTTCTTTTGCACGTGTATGATCGATCACAAATGAAATGTTTACTGCACCGATAATATTTTACCATAGTATAGCAGATGTATCCTCAGAAAGCAAATGAAACAACTGATACGAGAAGGATTTACTATATTAATGGTTACCACGTATCAGTTCTCAAGGTAATTTACCTCCCCACGCGAAGTTGTGGCGTGGCAGTTTACTCACGTTCATCCTTTGGCATCTGATCGTTTTCCTACGCGCTTGGCGGTGTGGCAAAAGGATATTTTTATAGACACCTTCAGCCGTTCAATGATGTGCAGAAACATGTCAAACGTAGAGACATTAATGCGAGGTAAGAAATTAATTACTACTGATAACAATTGCTTTGATGCTGACTCCCTTTGGCCTAGGAAGACTCTGTACATAGAGCGTTATGATTGAATACGAAAAAACGTACAATAACTAGTTTCTTTTAAAAACAAGAATTATTTAATATATTTAATAAAAAAAAACTAAAGGCCTGAAGAACTGTATTATAAATATTTAATACATTTAAGCAAAAAACCTGGAGTTACAGTCGGTTCTGGATGTAATAAACGAATACAGGCAGAATTGGAGGTCCAATGTGGAACGCATGGTAGACACGCGTATTCCTAAACAACGTTTGAATGTACGTCAGTGGGAACGAGAGATTGTAGAAGACCCAGGAAAAAATGGTCAGATACTCTGTGAAGTCGGAACGGTGTATAGCCCAAGCCAAGTAGTGAAGAAGAAGAAGAACTAAACGTTTGTATATTGCTCCATTTATTGGTAGTTTATCATTCCAGTATTAACTTGTAGGCCTATATTTATTATACCAAATGTAGTACAAGTATATGTATTCGATATCGTATTTGGAGAAAAACAAATCGATTTGTGTAGAATATTATTTATTGAATTTCCACAATATTAAAATGTAAAGATTCTTTTTTATAAGCAGTAATGTAAGCATTTTTGGGATTCTTATTCCAAGTGCTAAGGCTGTTTATGCACGGTTTCGTTAACCACTGTATTTTCAAAGAAAGTAATCCCCCCCCCCCCCGTATGGCGACGGATTACTGTATCATACATTACTGTGTGATATTACTGTATCATACATTACTGTGTGATGTACCGGTGAAAAGTTGTACAGCGTACCCAGTCGTTCGTATATTATTGTCTATTATTACCGTCGTTTATTAGTAAACGTGTATTATTTGCATAGGTGTGACCTCTGTCTGGCGCGGAGCCGTAGATATTAAGGATCGGAAAAGGCGCGGAATTCGTTACAACGTTTGACTTCAACTGATACATCAGCAGGGGGGCGGCGGCCGCGGCGCGATGATTCACTAACAAAGCATCCGAAACAGAACCGGACAGAAAAAGTTGTGGGGCCCGAGCTGGGTCGTATATAAAACAGTGGGAAGATAAATATAACTTGATTGACGGAAACACGATGCCGGAGGCTGTGTTGTGCGTAACTGTGTCATAGGCGCGTCTGAGTGTGCTGTATGCAATAAAGTGCAGACAGTCGTGGTGGGGTGACGTCAGCGCGGCCCCCAGACTATTTCCGGCGTTGTTAATCTAGTTGTTAACGTATAGGCAACGCGCGTTAAGCGAGCAGCGTTATATAGGCCTACGTGTTTCCGCATTGTCTTCGCAATAATTAAATAATTAACATGGCAGTGGAATGTCGTGTCTGCGTTGTTGGAGATGCCAACCCAGCTTTAATGAAATATTGTCGTTATTTACAGGCTACCATTAAAATGTTCTTCTCTCTCTTCTTCTAGGTTAGCAGCCCATAGGCTGGTTGGCAGCAGCTCGCCATTCTTCACGCTTCTCTGCTTTTCTTTTCAACTCACAATATTATGTGCAGTTCTTATTGACCATAAGCTGTTTCATGTAGTCTAAACGGGGTCGTCCTCTGTGGTTCTTACCTTCTGTTATTCTCTTAACCGACCCATTGTGTCGTAGTATGTCTTATAAACTTAGCTCTTCTGCCTTTTAAATTTCGTAGAAAGCTCTTCTCCTCCTGAGCTCTTCTAAAGACTTCCTCATTCGTTATCTTCTCCCTCCAGCTTATCCTGAATATTCTTGTGTAGCACCAGGTCTCAAATGCTTGGAGTCTTTTCTTGTTGGTTTCTCCAATTGTCCAAGATTCACTCTCGTATAGGGCAACACTCCACACGTATGTCTTTACTAGATTCTTCCTTATTTTTAGGCTGATAGTGTTTGAAGTGAAGAGGGTTTTCTGCTTGTTGAAAGCAATTTTAGTCTGGTTAATTCTGATTATAATTTCCTTACGCTACGTCCATCACTTGTGGTTTTACTTCCTAGATAGTTATGTTCTTTAACTGCGTGGACTAGTTAAGAGTTATTCTGACTGGATCTTCTTCCTTCCGACTACAGACTAGGACTTTGGATTAAAAAATATAAAATTCGTAAATCAGAGCAGTGACGTATTTTCAGGGGGGTGAGGGAGAGGACCGAATCCCCCTCAGAGGGTAGAATAAAGTTGACAAATTAATTTTGTTAATTTTTAGGCTGTATTATTATTTTTTCAGCTGTGTACGTTAAAATTATAGTAACTCGTTTTAAATACACAAACAGGTTTATTACACAGCATTTGCGTCCGTACGTTTGAAATATGAAATACAGGAAAAATCAGTTCAGTCAGAAATTAAGTAGGCTATCTTCTAAACAACGTTTCAATAACATTTTTATTCTGTTATTACCGTTTACTTTAATGTGATTGATTTCACGATGTTACCACACGTTTGTCAACCTCTTTAATGATAGTAATGTTGATTAGCCTTAGCTTGATTTTTCTTTAGTGTGAAGCACCCCCCAAGGCTAAATTCTAGATATCAAAGTTTATTTTAACTGGATCATTTATAACATTTAATTCTAAAAATATATTAGTGGCATAACCAGCTGCTCCTGCGGGGGAATTGACTGGGGGAGAGGGATATGACTAGCTTCTGGGTAGGGGGGGGACTTGATGGTTGGATTTCCCATTTTCCTGAGGGAAAAGGAGTTATTCAAGATTCTTCCTATATAAGTATTTGTACAATTATTTACAAGTCTTATTTGAAGACACACAACTGGCTTAGAAATAGTCCTACATTAAGTGATTATGGGATGTCACTAAATTTTTAATAGCACTGGGGGGGTTGAGATCCCGTAATCCCCCCCCCCCGTAGTTACGCCACTGAAATGTATAATTGAAAATAATGTATGTGTAAAAAGTGCTTAGAGTGGAAGCAACCTTTTCAGATTTACAGACGTTTTTCAAACATGTTTATTCGTTGTACTTAAATAAGTGTATTAATTCTGCCTCGAACAAAGATGACAGTCGGCATCAGTGCAGCTGTTATCAGTGGAATTTAATTTTTATCGTCTCATCAGTGTAGTAGTTACGTTGTTGACATATTTTGTCCTTCATTCAGAAACTGCTACAACACCGACATCAGAATTACGACACGACACAAGCCTGTGATAATCTGCAGTTGATAAGTAGTAATTGTGGCAACATAGCGGCATCGTGGACTCAAAATGGTAATTCATCGTACTAACGGTGCAATCTGATTGGCGGACGGAGACAGTGCCGGGAATGCCGCGCAATTAAGAACACTTTGTGACATCAAAGCTACCGACTGTCATCATTCTGGCCGGGGCAGTATTACCACCGACTTTTGTCGTGTTTTGGTCAGCACTAAAGTACTCTCAAAGTCTGCCGTCCTTATAGTGGATTACAAGGAGTGTCGGATTAACGCCCGAGTACTGTAGTGTGTGTGCGCGCGCGTGAGAGAAAGAGAATATATTTGGAAACGCGAGCATGGCCCGAATTTTGAAACTTACAAATTTCTTTAAAAAGACAATATATGATACTTTTAACATAAAAAGACTCGGCATACTTTATTCTGAAAACGTTATGTGATAGGCCTATATCCGCTATCTGTTCTGCGGCAAAATCATGGTTACCTTACTTCAAACCTGACTATCCGTTCCCTGAACGTCGCTAGACGGAGACTTTCGCGAAAGTTCTATCGCTGCTGTGCCCGTTTCCAGGGCAATCCCCTCGTAAGCGACCTCGGTCTATACCCATCTGTGCCAGATGAATCATGGACCCCGGCTGGGCGAACAGTAACCATGAATTAGACCACGTCTAATTGAAACCCTACGGACGCTAGGGGACCATCGGCGCTTCAGCGCGTTCTCGCCCGGGGACTGAAGCTCGCGTGTAAAGTCCCTCGGAGGTTCTCTTCTCGAGCTTTGAGGAAACCTGTTTTGCGGACACCTTGAGACGCCTGCCGCGTAGATTGTATGGTCGGGATGGTAGTGTTACCCACAATCTTCTCATCGCCGGACTCGGAAAATACACTCCAAGGCTAGGTGAGTCTTTTAAGCGACCCCGTTTACTAGCCCCGATGGTATAATCCACCATCGAGGGTCGCTTCAGGCCCTGTAATGAGTAAAATTGTATAAATGAAATCAAACTGACAAGTGGCAGGAGTCCTAACTGAGACTCAGGACACTGCACATCGCGGACTCCGAGGGGCGGGAGCTCTGGCGGACGCGGAGTCCAGGCGGACGATGGGTTTGCCTCCACGTCCACAAGCCCATATCGTTGTCGTATGACGTAACCATTATATCATAAAATCCCAAAGTTGGATACCGTACGCTCATCCTGGTTCTAAAACGTGTGACTAAATGGGTCGGTTATAAATTTAGTGCGTTGTGAATTTATTCTCGTCTCCCCCGCAGAAAGCTTTGAGACAGACTTAACTCAGTGGCAGTGCCAGTTTCAATTGTATACTACTGACATCGAAGATTGCTTATGTCACAGACAGAAGAACACATTTTAAATGAGTCTTACAATGGTGTAGTTACACAGAATTCACGGATACTCGAATCGTCAGGTGAAGACGATGGGACGGCGTAAGAGGTTGGGAAAGACCGATTGTGGTGTGGTGTGACGACGTTAAAGGATGGCGGGTTTGGGTGGAGATGGAGTAATCTGGCGAAGCACTTGAGACAGACCTATACGGCGTTCCAAGTCGCATGGCACCTGAGGAATTAGGACCCTTACTAACACACACACACAAACGCAGCTGGCCCGCACGCCTGGTGTATGAATCATCTACTGGGGCGTCCACCACGTAACTGGAACTTTTATAATATGAATTTTTTAACAAACGAACTTAGCATATTTGTAATCACCATAAAATTTTAAAGAAAATGACAGCAAACAGGACGTGGTTGCGATATATTTTAGATGCACAACTAAGTCTATCTGTATTAAGTACTCCAATTCTGCGTTTGCTTTAGAATTCCCTAAAACACTCATATTTCTCAGAAAGAAGTGTCGTTCGGAGTCATTTTTCTCTCAATATCACGGAGATTACAAAAAATATAGTTTAATTTTGATTACAAGCTAAACAAAAAATTTTGTAGTTTTGAATTGGACCGTATACTTATACCTGTACCTCCCGGGTCGTGCGTAGCCGGGCCGGGCCGGGCCGATTGTGAGTGCGCATGCGTGAGAAAGGTTCTTCTAATCCCTTAGGTGCCATTCGGTTTGGAACACCATATAAGCTCAGTACTGGTCACAGCATGGCTTGTAAGAAGTAGGCATACGCCTTCTTTTTTTGCCAAATCTGGGCAATAATTTTTGCCCCAACAACGCTGGAAACGGGAAACCCATCTTGCAGAAAGCTTCTTCGTATCCAAATGGTCACGTAAAATGTTTACTCACACAGCATAAGGCTGACATGCCTTAAGTATCAGATAACTCATGTAATTTCACTCTTTGATCATGTAATTCGACTTATAGAATTTTTCAGTCCTTCGTTGTTGCTGCGTCTTTTGAACGGGGCCAGTGTGTCGCCGGTTCGCAAAAACGCTTGTACGACCTTGTTTAAATTCCATTATTTTATCATTGATATCGAAGTGCCGAGTCACCGTGTAATGAATCTAATTCTCGATCGATCTCATTAATTATTTTCCCTTTCAAATGGGGGAATTTAATCACCGCTCGGTATTCAACTGTTCCATTGTTTACAAAGAGCAAAAGTGTTTGTCACAAATTAACCAGTCAGTAGGTTTGTGTGCAAATGTCACATACGACTTTGTTTGAAGGTTTACAACACTCAGTACCTCATATCCGCTCCTTGTATTCTACATATATCTCCGGCCTTTCGCGAAGAGCCCTTGACTATCATCCAAGGGGGAAGAGAAGATGGTTGGATGACTTCCATTGAGACTGGAACAGGCTACTAGCTTAAGTCGTAAAGGGTGACGACGGCTATTTTTTGAAATTTATTGTGTATTTAAATCTTTTGTTCGGAAAAAAAATTGCCTACGTTTTCAAAAGTTCTGGAAAGCTAAAAAAAATGATCAAAAAACCTACTGTCCAATCACGATAAAACTTAATACGTTGTATCTAAGAGTATAGCGTATTTAACGAGTTTTCGGAAATACGCATTTTACCATTATCACTAAAACGTTTTTATCAATTTTATAAAATTAATTTTTCTAGGGGCCGCGGTGGTCGGACTAACTGAGGCTTAGGATTCTCTAGGACATCTTAGTGGGTGTTGTAATAATAATCGATATTTTCGAACCACAAACGAAAGTTTCCTTTGTATATAGATATTTCTAAGTAGTATGGGGGGGGGCTGATTTTCCCAGTTTCGTTGGGGCTCTGGATGAAATCTGCTTGAGGATTTTCTTAGACGTATTAGTTATTGTTCCTAGTATGCTCCCATTAACTCGCTCACCATTTTGAACAAAGTATTTATTATTGGATACATTTTGATATTACATGCTTTTTCAGTTATAAGAAAATCCCGATCACCCAATTCTTAAGACGCCAAGGCAGGGCAGGGTAATGCTTCCTTTTCTAATGTGTCTGAATGTTAATTTTCTTAAGTATTAATAATTAATTCGTTAGAGTGGGAGGGTGCCTGGCCACTGATCCAGAGGTCCGGAGAAAACAAGTCGCAAGAAATCGAGCCCCCATAGAAATCAATGTTTTTGAGCCCCTGGTTGTATCGGACTATGGGTATCTGGTATAACAACCTGAAATAATAACCAGCGGGTGAAGCCTAGTGCTGGCCACACTATACCTTCCTTGTATGCGGAACGGCTGACAAAGGCATTCTTACCCTGCCTAACTCTTAGACTGTTTAACACTGTATAGACATTGTTATTGTAACAAAAGTACTATTAATTATACTAATATGTTGCCATTAGCAAAAGTTTATTAAGTCTCTTTGCGAATTTGTTTAAATTCCTTAGGTGATGTCAGATTGAATCGTTGCTGAAAGAGAAGAAGCCTCCGATCATCGTGGGCGGCACGAATTACTACATCGAGTCGCTGTTGTGGAAAGTGCTGATACAGGAGTTCATGCCGTGGACGGGCTCTCCGCTCGTCGACCGGTCAGGACGGGATCCACAACGCTTCGACATGGACGAGTTCTCAGTGAAACGGTTTTGTGAAGAAGTGGCTAACGCGGTGGGGGCGAAACGCGTGAAAAGTGACAGTGGTGCTAAAAGTGTTGTTGTTGTTGTTGGTAGTGGTGATAAAGTGAAGGGTGATGGGGGTAAACTGACGGAGGACACGTGCTACGATGTGACACGGCTGCACGCCAAGCTGAAGGAAGTGGACCCGGAGATGGCCGCCGCTCTGCATCCCAGTAACACGCGCAAAATTATGAGGTAAGTCTAATGTAATCTATATACTATAGCTAGTGCAAACCTTAGGAAAAGTGCATAAGACGTGTTGCCTCTCCGCGCTTACTTGTTACGATCATATGTTATTATTCATTTGAATAATCTCGTCGTCGTCGTCGTTATCCTTTACGCCTTAGGTTAGTAGCCTGTTCCAGTGTCAGTGGAAGTCATCCAACCATCGCGTATGGGGTCTTCTCATACTTTTCTTCCCACTTGGATGATAGTCAAGGGCTCTTCTTGAAAATCTAGTTGGATTCATTCTCTCTACGTGTAACCACCATTCCGTTTTGTACCGGGAGATTTTCTCATTTAAGGTTTCAGCTATGCCTAGCTCCATTCTCATACGATCATTTCTGATTAGATCTCTCCTGGTACACCCGTTACAGCCCTCAAGAACCTCATTTCCGCTCCTTGTATTCTAGATATATCTTCGGCCTTTCTAATCCAAGTCTCACTAACATACAGTAGTTGAGGTATGGCCATTGCATTATATACATTGCGTCTCTATCATTGTTTTCTTCTTTAAGTGTTTAATGATACAGCCACAAAGCGACTGGAAGAGACTAATTGTGCTTTCAACCTCCTTATCATCTTGGTATGTCATGCTGCAACCTAGATACTTGAAATCTGGCACCTGCTCTATTAGCGAATTCTGTATGACAATACTGATGAATAATACGCGTATCAATTGAACATAATACATGAACTTGTGCTGGCGGTAGGGTAACAGTGTATTATTCAGTAACTGCAGTTTATCATGTTCAGTGAAGCTGACCCATGTCTTGCCGTCGGCATTTTGCTGTCTAAGCGATACAAGAATGTGTCAACAACGCAGCTACATAGGCGGAGATAAAAGAATAATTAAAGAATAGCTAACGTTAATTGTTTCAGCGATTTGAGAATAAACAGACATCTGTTTCATTGTTAAATGATCACACACGCGCTCGCGTTTAACCTACTGACCTCGTTATAAAACGACGCAACGCAACGCAACAGTGGGGTTTTAGTCATAGGCGTGGGCAGGGCGATTACATTGGGGGGGGGGCATGGAATACCGGGGGCATATGGAATACCCTAAGTGAAACGGTCTATAAAATTAACATTAAAAAAGGAACTGGTTTAATTAAAAACATATTATGTTATTTTTGTAACCTAAACAACAACAACAGTACGAAGAAGGAATGGAATAAAGAAACCCTTAATTAATATATATTGACTATATTTATTGAAAAATATGTAACATAGTTTGATGATTTCAATAAACATTTATATCAAAGAATTTTTCAGTGAAGGGCTTGTGAGGATCGGTCAAAAATATAACACAAATTTTAACTTATTTGTGTCGACGTTTCGACAGTGTTTATTGTCATCATCAGGACAATTGTTGCTTACATCAAACACACAACCTGATGATTACAATAAACATTGTCGAAACGTCGACACAAATAAGTTAAAATTTGTGTTGTATTTTTGACCGATCCTCACAAACCCTTCACTGAAAAATTCATTGATTGACGGTCACTACGAATTTAAGGATTTATATCAAAGTTTGTAGGTATTACAAAATTAAAATTTAAGTAAAACCAGATCGTGATACAAAGCTTACAATGACACCCTTCTCTTGAAAGGGACCATCTTTTTGAATTCGGCAATAACTTCTTCTGAACTAATGTTAAGTTTTTGTTGTATAAATGGTAATAATACGTTATTCAGTCGTTCTTGCTTCATAGTCGATTTTATTTTTTTTTAATGTTTTTCATGCGTTTAACTTGGAGAATCCTCGCTCACAAGAACAGCTGGCAACTGGAACTTTAGCCCCTGTCTAGACTGAAATCACTCTTACACGTTTTATTATCATCATCATCATCATCATCTTCAAGAATTAAACCAAGGATGGTTTGTTCCGGTCTCAAATAGGCAAAGATTACAGCTAGTCACTCCAGCGCTTCCTCGGACGTCCCGCACCTCTCCATCCCCTCGGCTTATAGTTCCATAGTTGTTTGGGGATGCGGCAGTCATCCATTAGGCAAAGATGTCCCCACCAATTCAGCCGATACTGGACAATCGTGTCGAGTATACTCATAATATTCAGTTCCTGCCGTATATCTGTATTTCTTCTATCATAATGGAGAGTATACCCTGCCACGTGCCTGAGAAATCTCATTTCAGCCTCTTGGATGGGACTGGTCTGGCCTTTCGTTAAAGTTCAATTCTCAGACCAATAAAGAAGTGTGGGAAGAGCCATAACCTTGTAGAATTTTAGGGGTGTTCCTTTACTTGGTAACTTAAGAGTTCGCCTAATGGTTCCGCACATAAGTTTGAACTTGTGCAACTTATTCACAACGTCGCAATGTAGTTTTATATTAGTGTATTTTTAACACATAATTTTTTCACCGTCTTTTCTTTTTTTTTAATTTTTCCCAATTTGGCTTTTTTATGTAAACTAATGGGGGGGGGGGGGACAAGGTCCCTCTAGTCCCTCCCGTGCGGAAGCCTGTGATTTTAGTTTGACGTTACCGTATCTAATTCAGGATGTTACTTCTTTAATAGTTGGTTATTTCTGAACCTCGGCTTTCAGCTAGGTAATTGTATTGGTTTCGCTTTGATTTAAACATTTTCTTTATAGAAAAGGCAACGCCAACCTATTAAATTATCTATCTTACAGACGTTTTTTATAAAACATACTTCATTACATATTAAAAGTCTAACTGTGTAAAAAATCTTTGAGAAATATACTTTTTAACCTGAAACCGGCCGTAGGGCGTCTAACAGGTCTGCGGTAGGAATAGTGGGCGTTTAATTGTTCCAAAGTTCTGTTTTTTACACGTTCAAAAAAAAAACATCGTGCAAAGGTTCAACAGTTCAAACGTTATAACAAAAACGTATCACTCACACTGTTCACGATTTTTTTTGTAACAATGTTATCTTTTAAAGAGCAGAACTGCTCCCTTCCACAACGATGATAAAGCGTTCGTTTTTATAATCGCTTTGTGTAGTTTGGTGAGTTAATGTAAATCATAAGGTACGCGAGATAAGACGGACGCGCGCACGCTTTCTTGATATACCTGTCGAGTACTTTTTATGTTTCTAAATTACATCACAGTGAATCATTGCCGTATTTTGAATAGTCACCTGAGACGGACCCACGGCTCCGGTTCCGCGTGCTTCAAGTAGTTTCTTACGATAGTATTGTTTCTTATCGATTGTTATTATACTACATATATAAACACTTTGTGTTCCAAGTATTAAAAGATAACAGATTAATTCTGACAACAGAATAATTAACACCACTACGGAATCAGTAACATGGACAAATCTAGTTTGTATAAAATTAAGTTTTATATTATAATCAGTTATCAGTTAACAAAAATTAAAAAAAAGAACGAAATTGGGAGAAACGACGTATACTAGTCACCTCGTCATGACAATACTTGGCTAATACCCACAGCGTCAAAAGTTAAAATTATTAACATGCTTTTCTTCTTCTTCTTCTTCTGATTGTTCCTATCCGTTTCGGATGTTGGGTATCATACAGGCTATTTCAACTTTCTGTACTGCTGCACGGAATAAGTCAGTTGTATTCATGCCAAACCGGGTCCTTAAATTTCTCAACCATGATATTCTCGATCGCCCAACTCCTCTCTTTCCAAGTACTTTTCCCTGTACTATGGACTCCAATAAGTAAAATCTCTGTTCATTCCTCATGAGATGTCCCAGATTCTGAAGCTTTCTTATCTTCACTGTGGTGTTAATAAACTTCCCTTCCTTTCTTCATCTTTCTGAGAACTTCAGCATTATATAGTTATATGTGCTGTCCATGGAATGCTCAGTATATAATACAGTAAAGCCACATTTCGAAAGATTTCAATTTTTTAGTTGTGGCTTCAGTC
The DNA here is from genome assembly GCA_034769895.1 of Magicicada septendecula. Lineage (NCBI taxonomy): Eukaryota > Metazoa > Arthropoda > Insecta > Hemiptera > Cicadidae > Magicicada > Magicicada septendecula. Next base: position 843,799,603 of record CM068368.1, read on the forward strand.
GAAGTCCAAGATTCTACACCGTAGAAGAGGACCGAGAATACGTAGCAGCGTAAAAGTCTCATCTTTGTGTTTAGTGTTAAATCGTGACTTTTGAATAAACTGCTCATTCTAGTGTACACCGCTCTTGCCTTTTCTACTGTTTATTTCTTGAGAGAACATGATTTTATTTAATAATAATTATCATCTTCAATCTGAAGGATTAGGCTCATCCTGAACCTGTTCCGGGACCCACTTCGCTCTCGGCCGTCCTACGGCTCTCTTCCCCACCGGTCTATATTCCATTGCTAGTACTGGAATCCTGTCATCCGCCATTCTTCCCAAATGTTCACACCACCTTCTGTTGCTTCTTAGCTCTTCCACCAATGGATCGACACCCAGTTCCGTCCTTATATCCACATTCTTCTTTCTATCCAGAATGGTTCACCCCACAGTACTCCTTATAAACTTCATCTCCGCTGCCTCAATCTTTGCTTTTTATCTTTCTGTTATAACTATGGCTTCATCCCCACACATCAAAACTGGTAACGCTTCCTTGTTAAAAAACCTTATACTTGTTTCCTTCTTTGTCTTATTTTTAAGGTATCTGTCAATTGTTCCACATATATTCCTAAATTTGTTTAATTTTTCATCCAGATTAATTTCTGTCCCATATGTAATGTTTTTTCGGTCTAAACAGTCCTGTTCTGTAAGTCCCCCTGCATTCGTTGCATCTTCGACGTCCATTTTTCATTAATGTTTAGGTCTTCCTTTTTTTTCGTCTAGAGGGTGGAATCCATTCCCACACCTTCCTTGGCCATCCCTCATCCGACATTATTTTTAGATGTCCGAAACAATTCAACCTTCTTGCTTCTATTGTTTCTATAATGTCAAGGTCGATTCCCATCGCTTGGCTTATCTCTAAATTTCTCACTCTGACTAGTCTTGTTAGTCTACAGCACCTCCGCCAATAATCCATCTCCATAGCTCTAATTTTGGATTTATTTCTTGTATTAATTTCCCACAGTACTGCTCCATATAGGCCTATACTTTTGACTATAGTTGTGTGTGTGTGTGTGTGACGTAAAATATATTTATTATTAGACAATCAGTTCTCCTTGAGATTTCGTGCTGTGCGGTCGATGTTGTGTGCTCTGTTATCTGATGTTTTTGTTGTGGTAATTATATTTCTAGATACTACTATACTGGTTATCATTATCGGACCATTAAACAGACACTGAATACTCAGAGTGTCAGTACGTGCGTGCGTCTGTGTGTGCGAGTGTGTGTGTGTGTCAAGTGTAGCGGTGAACTGATTAGCAATGTCAAACATGAATGCAGCCTTACAACCAACACAGTAATTGTACCCTTTTGTACAATCTACAGCGTATCAACAAATTCAACCTATGCAATTGAACCACACAACTCATCAACCAATCTTTTGGCAACCTCCTCAAACACAGCAAATGCAGTCTCCACCTAATATATATCTGCCTCTTCAACCAAACTTGCAACCTATTCAAACAGAACCGTTAATGCAAACACCATCATATACAACGCAACACGCTCCAAATCTGTCCACGACTCACCATATTCCTGTACAGGCTAGCCAAACATATACGAACATTACAGAAAATCGTTCCCCCGATCGTAGCGACTCACAATCAGTCTATAGTGATAAGTCAGAATCCTATAGACCCAACAATTTCCAAGTCGTTAGACAGAACAAAAGAAAAAGGACAGATGACAATCCTCAAATCCCACGTGAAGCTGAGATGAATGTGACTAACACGCAAAACAGATTCCTCCCTCTTTTAGGTCTCAGTGATGAACAACTTACCAACAGAAAAACTACCACTGGTAACAGCAAAGAAGATATTCCACCCTTCATCCTTCACTTTGTTGATAAGATGCAGCCTCTATTAGACATTCTAAAATCGGTCATTACTGACAAAGACTACTATTATCAGGTAATGAAAGGAAACAAGATAAAACTACAAGTAAACTCTCTGGCAAACTATAAGCTGGTTAAGAAACTTCTTGATGACAATAAAGTTATACGACACACATACACTCTGGACGAAGAAAAAAAATTTAGGGTAGTCCTACGTAATCTTCATCACACTACAGATACAAAAGACATAGCAGCAGCATTAAACGAAGAAGGTCATACAGCTGTAGCTATTACAAATATACAGGTGTGGAAAGACCAAAAAAACATACCAAAAAATCTTTTCTTTATCGACCTACAAAAAAAAAGCAAATAATGCTGATATCTTCAAAATTAGACGACTATTAAATGCGGTCGTTCAATTCGAAGAACCTATAAAGAAAACCAAATTACCCCAGTGTACTAGATGCTGGTGTTACGGTCACACTGGAAAAAACTGCACTAGGCCCTATCGTTGTTACAAATGTGCAGGAAATCATGACTATAAAACCTGTACAAGAAAAAGGGAGATGGACGAGACCCTAAATGCGCCCTATGTGGTGGTGCTCACCCTGCCAATGCCAAAATATGCAGAGTTTACCTGGAAATAATAAATAGAAGATTCCGGTCCCCTAATGGCACAACTTTACAAAAGACAACACCGTCAGACTCTACAAATCCATCAAGGCTCTCAAGACAATCAATTCAGCAACTCCACTTTCTAATGTGCAGCAACCGCTCGACAATGCTCTGCCAGTTTTTAACACCACTCAGCAACAACCCAATGTATCAACTTACGCGCAGATTCTTCATGGCACGAACTCACAAGTTCCACAACAATCTACACCACTACAGCAAACCGAGTATAATAACAGTAACTTTATCTATTTCCTTCAGAATATAGTAACGAGTCAACAGCAAACTATCAACCACATGTCCGCAGAAATAAAAAGACTCAGCGATAAGATTGATACACTAACGGAACTCCTACAACAAAAATTTACGTAATGGCACAACTCTATAAAATAGCGTTATGGAATGCAAATGGCTTGTCTGCTCACAGGCAAGAAGTAGAGACTTTCTTAATTCACAACAAAATCGATATTCTACTCGTTTCAGAAACTCACTTTGCCATCAACTCATATTTCAACATTCGGGACTTTACACTTTACCACACCCCTCACCCTGATGCAGCCAGGAGACCTAGGGGAGGCACCGCAATATTAATAAGAAACCACATACAGCACTACGAGCTCCCTAAGTTTGAACAAAACTATCTTCAGGCACAAGTATTGTCGTAGAAGATTGGCACGGACCGCTAACAATCTCCTCTGTATACTGTCCGCCCAACTACCCCCCAAACAGGGAGGGAACTATAGAGTTCCTAAACTCTCTTGGCAACAGGTTTATGGCAGGAGGGGATTTTAATGCTAAAAATACGCTGTGGGGATCCCGTCTGACTGCACCTGGCAGAGGCAAACTACTATTTCAAATTATGCAAGAACTTCAGCTTGGCTTTTTATCAACATTTGCACCAACGTACTGGCCAACAGATCCAGGCAGAATTCCTGACTTACTAGATTTCTTCGTAACAAAAGGGATAGCCTCAGGATACCTTACGATAGAATCAAACCTGGACCTGTCCTCTGATCACTCCCCGGTCATAGCAACCATTAGTAGCACTTTCGCCGCTACAAAAAAACCAGCTACCCTTTTCAACAAGAGAACTGATTGGGAGTACTTCAGACAACTCGTTGACCTCGTTGACTCGTTGAAGATAAACTTACAGATTCCCCTCAAAAACAACATGGACATAGAGGTAGCGGTAAACACACTAAACTGTATAATTCAAGAATCCGCTTGGGAAGCTACACCGGAAATCCCTCAAAAAAGAAGAAATCAGAGCTGTCCAGTAGCAGTCAGGGAAAAAACAGCAATCAAAAGACGGCTAAGAAGGATTTGGTATAATTCCAGATACCCCTCAGACAAAAGACGTTACGACAAGGCCTCCAGAGAACTAAAAACTCTAATTAAAAAGTTAATAAAAAACGAATCACTAAAGAACTTTTAGAAAACCTTACAAATACTGCTGAAACAGACTACTCTATTTGGCAAGCAACGAGAAACCTAAAACATCCCAAAAACCCTATTCCACCAATCCGGAAAGAGGATGGATCCTGGGCTCGTACAAATCATGAAAAGGCCACCACCTTTGGACTTCACCTGGAAAAAGTGTTCCAACCGCTACCATCTCAAAATTCTTCAGTAGATGACGCTGAAATTGAAAACTTTTTACAGGCACCGTACCAAATGTCACCGCTACCAAAATTTCTTACAGTTAAAGAAGTGATGTTTATGGTAAAAAATGAACTGAATTCCAAAAAATCACCTGGTTATGACCTTATCACCGGGCGTCTTATTAAAGAATTACCGAGAAAAGGAATAGTACTACTTACAGTGATATACAATGCAATTCTACGTCTTGGATACTTTCCACTTCAGTGGAAAGTGGCAGATATCATCCTTATTCAAAAGCCAGGCAAACCACCTAATGATGTAACATCCTACAGACCTATTAGCCTGTTACCGATACTCGGGAAACTTCTAGAAAAACTTATTCTCCGAAGACTAACAACTGTGATTGACGAAAAAAACTTGATACCCGACCACCAGTTTGACTTCAAAAAAGGACACAGCCCTATAGAACAAGTTCACCGAACTCATAAATCATACTTTTGAAAAAAAGGGTTACTGTACCGCGGCCTTCCTTGACGTAAGCCAGGCCTTCCATAGGGTTTGGCACGTGGGCCTCCTTTACAAACTTGAAAAAGTACTTCCTCATACGCTATATCTTATTCTGAAGTCGTACCTGCATGAAAGGTACTTTAGGGTTAAATATGGACTAGAAGTAACACAGTTGTACCCTGTCGAAGCTGGTGTTCCACAAGGAAGCGTCCTTGGACCAACGTTATATCTACTTTTTACGTCAGATCTTCCTACTTGTCCCTATACCCGAACAGCAACGTTTGCCGATGACAAAGCAATACTGGGTAGTCATGCAGATCCTGGCATTGCTGCGAGAATGGTTCAACAACACTTGGATCAAATTCAACGTTGGACGAAATCATGGCGCGGAAATCAACTCTGTCCCTTAGCAACAAATTACTACTCTACAAAGTGGCATTCAGACCAATCTGGACCTACGGCATACAGCTGTGGGGGTCGGCATCAACGTCTAATATAGAGATACTAGAACGATTCCAGACAAAAGTTCTACGGATTATAACAAATGCACCCTGGTTTATACCAAATAGAGAAATCCTCTGTGACTTAAAAGTGTCATCTGTTACAGACGAAGTGAGTAAGTGCAGTGAAAAGTATTTAAGTAAACTAGAACTACACCCTAATATTCTTGCAATCAATTTGCTAGACAATAGTGAAGACACTCATAGACTAAAGAGACAAAAAATACTAGACCTGCCATCTAGATTTAAGCAACCACAATCTTTGTGACTGTTGTTTCTTTTTGCAACTTACTTTTAAGTAATAACTGAGTTTGTTATCACAGGATAACAGCTCCACATTGTCAACACCTATTTTTTCTCATACAAAAGATTTGCTTATAGTATGTTATTTTTATGTTATACTGATTGCAAATAGTTAAAAAATTATTAGACAAGACTCAAACAATGGCGTTCATAGGGAAGCAGCCCGTAAGAACAAAGATAGTCATAGATGGAAAGATTATGGAACAAGTACAGCATTTCAGTTACTCAGGATGTTACATATGTAATTGAAACATATAACGTAACATCCTGAGTAACTGAAATGCTGCACTTGTTCCATAATCTTTCCATCTATGACTATCTTTGTTCTTACCGGTTACTTCCCTACGAATGCCATTGTTTGAGTCTTGTCTAATAATAAATTTATTTGCCGAAAATGGTGAGCGAGTTCTCCAGCTCAGGAGCTTACAGTTGTTGATTTTTTTTAAATGTAATATAACTCAAAGGTAAGTAATTTTTCACTAACACGTATAATGAAAGAATTTAAGATTTTGGTATTCACCCGATTCATCTGTCGCTAATCTTGTTCACGTGACCTTTGAACGGTGTGATAAATGGAACTTAGGTGGGCTTTTATTGGACAGCTCCGGTTCAAATCGTTCTCTCATATCTACTTTTATTTCATTTACATTTTACTTTTATTTCTTGTTTTCTCGTAGACCGTCGCATTTCTGGTTTTGCTGTCGTATATACGGTCTGTCTTGACCCTCATTCTCCGTATGTGAGCGTAACGAATTTAGGTCTAAAAGAAAACACTGTTAGGATGTTTTCACATCCAGGAGTAGGATATGGGGAATATAGAGCCGTTTGTACCAGAGCCTGTACCTACTCAAGACCGTCGTCGTAGTGAAGAGCCACACCCTTTTCGAGGTGGTCGTATAACAGAAGAGGACGGATCTAGACCAGAGAAGGTCGATAAAAAATCTAGCCGGCATAGGGTTGGTTGCCCTATACGGTTGTCTCAATCAACAACTCAAAATGCTAACAGTAGCGTAGGAAACCAGGACAGATATAATGATAGACATTCGCAAACGAAAGCGTAAGCGTTGTCTGTCACCGTTACCTTTCACGTTTATCTAGGTGATCTCCTCAAAGAATGGATTTAAGAGATGAACCGGTTAGGACCAAAATATGCATAGACAACACGTGCATAGAACAAGAAAGACATTTCAACTATCTCGGACGTGACATCACTTATTATCAACATAGAGATATAGAAAATAAAGTGACGAATTTCACAAGAAGTGTGGAACGATTTGGAGAACGTTAGGAAATAAATGTAGAAAGGAAACCCAAATAAAATTTTATAAAACAGTGGCATACACCTACACGACTGAATGGTTCGGAAACTTGGGTCATAAAGAAAAAAGATGAACAGAAGATACAAACAGCAGAAATGAAATTTCTGAGATCAGTTAAAAGGTGTAATAGGCGAGATCGCATAAGAAATGAAGAGATAAGAAGTGATTTAGATATTTTTGCGGTTAATGAAAGGATTAAAGAATACAGAAGAAAATGGATTCAACACTTTCTCCGTATGTAAGCGTAGTTCAGTAAATCACGGTTGTAAGGGTACATTTCATTAAGCGTAACGCAAAAACAGATTTTCGTGGGTGCGAAACAACATCAGACCGCGTGGAATTTTTGTAAGAGACTTTGGCCCGAGAAGTACTGACCTTGGCCGGGGAAGTGCGTAATTTTGTTGACGGGCGTACGTGCTCAAAAGTAATTTTCGCACGCACGCTTATATGTTGTGCGAACCCATAAACGGAAGCCTCAGTCTCTCCTGGATAGAGGTGGGAAAAGTAGTTCATCCAAACGAACTTCTCATAGCTAGGTCGCTCACACCAGCGAACTAGATATTGAGCTAGTTCACTATTTCAATGTGTCGGACTAGTCTTTTTCTAAAATTTTTATAAATATTAAAAAGAACAGAAATTGACACTTTGTTGAAATAGCAAATATCAGACAATAAAAAAACTTCAGTCTGTTCTATCGCCTCCTATAGATTCATCGTGACTGATAAGACGTTTACTTTTACAAATCCTTGTCTTGAAAAATAACCACACACACACACACACACACACACACACACACACACACAATAAATTAATTATTTAACGGTATAACAAAATAATTAAAAAATTGAAAATATGGAGTTTGTAAATACTACAAAAACTCTAAAAATATACTGCAGTCAAAAACAGTAAACGAATTAAACAATGGGCCAACAGCGGGCAGAAGAATAATGTAGTAACAGTCGTTATTATGTGAGACATAACAAAATAAGCTTCGAGGTGACTGCGGTATTGCCATGTCGCTTCACTCCCCGCCCTCCCCGCCACGCATAACCAAGTGTAACGTGCGACAACGCTGTTGGGCGAGGTGCGGGGAAGATCTGTTAGGGCAGACTTGCCTAATTTCGCAGTATTCCTAATTTCGCAGCATTTTGGATTTGGATGTACTGTGAATTTAGGAATGGTAATATGTGACATTTGAAATAATTACTGGAGATCGCAGCACTTGCTTTATAATCTGGAACCATTACCAACCACTGTTCGTCGACAGGTGAGTCTAGGGTTTTGTATCGAGAAGACGTCTGCACCTGTTTTCTGTGATTTTCTTCCAATTTTCCAAAGTAAGTTGTTTTTATTTGCTGTACCCTCCTAATTAATTCTTTAGTAAAAAACTATATATTCATTAAATTCACAAAAGACTAAGCTTTCGAAAGATATCAATATATAATTTAAAAAAAATTGTTTGAAGGTGTTTTTTTTATCTATCTCCGGTCATTGAAATATTAGTTACAGAGGCTCAAATTGGGTGGTCACAGTGAATCAGCTGTTCTACTGTTAATTAGTATTCAAGCCACAACAGTGTTTTCCAAGCACGTTTCCATCCCACACAACCAACTTACTTCAGCCTCTAGACGTAGCAGTTTTCGGCACAATGAAATCTCTGTGGAAGAAGGAAGTAAATAAGTTACTGCAAAACTGTGGTTACAAATCTTCCAGGAAAGATTTTATAGACACGTTTTCCTCAATTCCGTTACAATAGCAAACATCTGCAGTGGTTTCAGGAAGACTGGAATATATTCCTATAATAAAGACGCAATTTCAGATGAGGACCTGAAAATTTCAGAACCTCTTGTTTCTTCTACGCTTGCTCATGACAATACTAACGAAGATAATGAGATGAAGAAAGTGAGCCCAAAGAAAATAGCACCGTCTACTTTAACATTAAGTCCTCTATTGCCGCTTTCAAAGCCAATTGAGATATTGCAAAAACGCAAAAGTAATGCAGCAGTTGCACGACTTTTTGAAATCAGTAGGTCTACTGATAATCAACCTTCAACTTGAGGCGTCCAAGTTGTGAAAAAACCGTCGTCAAAGATGCCGAAACCTAGAGATGACATTTGTTCTTTTTGTGGTGTGGCGTAGGCCTACAAAGTGGACACAGAAGGAGGGAACTGGATTCAGTGCCTACAATGTCTTTGCTGTTTCATGATAAGTGCCAAAATTAAAAAAAATATGAACCAAATTTTAAGTGTAAAATTTGTATTACTGAGAATGGCTCGGACTAAAGACAAAATAAAAAAAAATCTAAATCTTTCATCATCACTTTTAATTTGACTACGGATTATAATATATGGAAGTATAATTTTTAGTAATTTTTATAATCAAATTAATTATATTATTAAACAGTCTGTAATCTATTTCGTTTTAGTTTTAATAATTTCCATTAATTCTGTAATTTTAATGTTAGCTTTGTAATTACATTTGTGTAATTATTTTAAAAATTGTTAAAAAATTAAAAAAAAAATTATTTAATTAGAAGAATATAACTTTTTATTATTTGTATTATTTATAATACGTTTTAAACAATATTATATTACAAATTATATGTATTATTAAATATAGAAATTATAGTGCGAAATAATGAACACCTATTGCGAAATAATGAACACTTGCTGCGAAATTAGGAATAGTGTAGTAGCTTTAGTTTAAAATTTTTTTATAATTACCTCTATGGTGTTTTGTATTTTTGTTATATGTTTTGCTTTTGTAGCAGTAAATATTTTGTTAAGAAAACCTGTTTTTATTAACTCATATACACACAGTTTTAGTCATATAATGTGAAATTACTGCGAATTAGGCACGTTTGCCCTACTATTGCGTAACCTCGAAGCTTATTATGCTAAGTCCCGTACTAGTCATTCGCGAACGTCCTACTGCAAGCGAACTACCTACTGAAGGCGAACGAGCTACTGCAAACGAACGACCTCAGTAGTTCGTTGTTAGTTCAGTTGTTCCCTTGCAGTCCGGTAGTAGCTTCTAGCTTAGTAGCGTGGCTAACACGAACTACGAACGGTGTACTGCGACATTAATAATTTTTTATAATTTGATATTATTTATTCAGCTACAGAATTCTTGTATTTATTTTTTATGTTAACTTAGTTTTATCATTTCATATGTTAAAACTATCTAACCGAATTATTGACTTTAACAAAATACCAGCTGCAAATATCCATAAATTTAGGTTAACCCATGAAAGTTAGGCTATAGTTGAAATTTTTTTTAATGTTACTTTTACAATGTAAAATTTTCTAGAAACGAATGTTATTTTCTTTTTTCACTTAATATTCCTTATAATTTGATACCCTCTATTTTCATGTCAGGGTACTTTATTACGATTTGTTGTATATTTCAACCCTCAGAAGAATATTTTATGAAAAATTGTGTACACATTGATCAGTTATAAGTAAATTTTATTACAGTCATCCAGATGTTCGCCCGAAAATGCCGTTACAAATAGACAGAGGCACACCTGGACGATAGAATTCAACCAAAACTTAATTTCGACAGGTCAGCTAATATAAAAGTTTCACACATATAGTGACCAACAACAGAGAATTTACTTCAGTGTGATTAATCTCAAACAAATACAAGCACAAAAAATTATTATTGTAATTTAACCACTTAAGTTTAAAGTAAAAATTAACTATTAAAGTCATTGGGGGGGGGGGGGTAAGAGGGCGCGTCTGCCTGTTTTGAATGTGTTATTTATTTACTATCAGCAAATGATTTATATATGTTTACTCTGCCTACGAAATGGTCGGTTTTTATTATATTTTAACCCAAATGCATCGCCTTTAAAATAATCGTAAAATTACCATTTAATAATAATAAAAAATAACACGCAAAATACGAATCTTTAAGGTAAATTGACAGTGACATGCTTATTTTTACTACGCATGCGCGCCCTCCCAAAATTTTTTGGTGTTTCAACGTAAAGATTTTATGAAAATAAAATTATTCATGTCGCCTTCGGCCAGAATCGCGATACCTATCTCTTATTTAAGAATCGTAATAAATAATATAACACATCTGAAGTAACAAAAATTATTCTTTTCAGTTATTTAATAATTTGTAAATCGACTTCTCCCATTCCCAGAACACGATATTCTCTGATATTTTACTTTTATCACACTTATGCCAAAATTTGTCGAAAGAACAAAAATCAGACAATAAAACAAAATTTTCAAATAGTCTGTTCTCTCACTGTCTTCCGATTCATCCGAACTGATAGACTTTTACACATCCTTGTGTTAAATTTAAAAAAATATGTATGTGTATGTATATAAATTATTTAACAGTATAATAAAATAATGGAGTTTGTAGTACTATAAAAACTCCAAAAACGAACTACCACTGTTTAGTTTTATAAGTGGCCGATAGGAGCGTGGCTAACGCGAACTTGAGCGAACGACTGTAGTCAGTAGTTCACTTGACTGAGTAGTGCTTTTTGGGTAGGTCGTTCGCGAACTACCCACCACTACTTCCGGACCGAGGACTGCGCTGAGCGTTACAGCCCGCTACTTGACTTCTAATAAGACCGTCCGAGACTCCCCGCGTGTCCGAACGCCACCATACGGACACTTTCCCGAAATTTTTACCCGCTTTGAGAGCAATCACCTAATTAACGGCCTCGGTCGCAACCCACGTGTGCCAGGTGAACCTTAGACCCGGCCTCGGCGAACACTCACGCTCAATTTGATACCAATTGAAAACCGACGGCCGGTAGCAGGCCCACAGCCTTACAATCCAGTGGATTATAGTCCCCGCGGCAGGATCTCTGTAAGAAACTCGGAACGCGGTATAGCCTACAAGCGGGCGACGGGCAAGCCCTTCGTCCCTCACAACTCCCACAGCGTAACACATCTCGTTTGGGAACCTGTATAAAATACATCGTTTACTCCGATTACATCTTGCGTTAGGATTTTATGTTCGTCCTTGTCAGTGTTTGAAATGAGCAGAACCGCTTTGACAGTGTTTCGGCTTAGCTAGAAGGGTAGAGTTTTCACCTACCCGACGAGCGTAGATTTTTAAACTCACACCAAACAAAGCATACGCGTTTTCAAGAGGCAAAAGTGCCGTGGCACTAAATTAACCCGGGAAACTGTAACAGTGTTTGTTGCTGCAAATTATAATAGTTCATCATCATCATCGCCACCACTCCAAGAACTAGACCTTAGACCTGTTCCGGAACCCATCTCCTCCTCGGTCTACCGACATCTCTCTTCCCAGTAGGGTGATAACCCAAGGCAGCCACATATCAGGTATGCGATTCAAGTGTTCACACCATCTCCTTCTGTGGTCTTCGATCTTTTGGTGCAATGATACAATGTTTAAATCGCGTCTAATGTCCTCGTTCCTTCTCCGATCCAAGAGAGAACAACCTTGCGTCCCTCTTATAAATTTCATTTCGGCTGCCTGAATCCTCTGCACGTCCCTTTTACCAAGAGTCCATGTCTCACTAGCATACAGGAATGTGGAGACAGCCACAGTTTTATAAAATTTCATACTTGTATCCTTCCGTGTTTTATTTTTCAGTACCTATGAATCGTTCTACAGATGTTTCTAAATTTTGTTAGCTTACTATGCCAATCAATATCTGTTCCAATTCAATTGAGATATTACAATCCAGGTAATTAAAACGACTAACCTGATCCAAAATCTGATTATTCACGACTATTTAATTCTTATAGGATACCTGTCCTGAAATGCCATCGTTTTAGATTTTGTAGCAGAGATCTGTAGCCCATAGTCTTGTATGATGCAATTGAACGTAAATATCGCCCGCTGTAACTGGTCTTCTGTTTTCTGTATCATTACCTTGTCATCCGCATAAAGCAGTACATTCACACGAATATTTCGTAGAAGTGATATTCCCGGTCAACTTTACCCGTCCATCGCCGAAATATGTCGTCCATGTAGATATTAAAAAGCGTCGGTGAAATAGGGGACCCTTGTCTCGCGCCTTTATTTGTAGGAACATCTGATAATTTACCATTCAAATCCACGACAACCGCTGTCTTGTAATGTAAGCTTCTAAGAACTTTAATTAATTGCGAAGGAAACCCCTTCGTTCCATTATACTCCAGAGTAGCGAACGTTTCACATTATCAGAAGCTTTCGACACATCTATGAATGCTATATGTGTCCAAGATAAATTCCCTTCTCTTTTCAATTATTAATTTAAGTGTAAAGATAGTATCTATGCATGATCTCCCCTTCTTGAAGCCATTTTGTTCTTGTGATATTAATGCGTCAGCTATTGGCTTCAGTCTCCCATTTACGTATTATTCTACCGTAGACCTTATATATAGTATCCAAAATAGAAATTCCTCTATAATTATCTGTCTTTGTCCGATCTCTTTTTTTTTAGTAATGAAATTAAACCCGCTTTTGACCATTCTTTAGGAATGATGTATTCTTTCCAACTCATATTCAGAAAGAAATTATAATAGTTAAAAAAAGAAAAACTGTCTCCGGATAAGTCATCTACAACGCGATAAATGATAACACGAAAAAACGGGTCACGTGATTATAACATGCAAGGACGCGTAGGGATGACCGCAGATTTGCTTGTCACGTGGTTAATGGACTTGGATAACAAAATTGAGGAAAAACCGGACGTAAGATTATGTTGTTCATAGATAACTGCTCCGCCCACCATAAACTGCAAAGCTTCAGTGTATGGACCACGGATTAAGTGTTCAAGCATTTGTATCAAAAAGCAATTTGTTGGTAAGAAGCAAGTGAATACGAATTGATAAGCGGAATAAGCAGTACTCCTGAATAACGTGAATGTCTTCGTGTGTGATATACGAAGTTTGATGTTGCAATTTCCACCGCTGCAGGAGTCCGATTAAAAAACTGATTTTATGTGATGTTACTCATGTTAGTGACAATCGTCTAAAATGTTAGCCCTATTTGGTGTGTAGTCTAGATTTCACAGCTAGTTGAGTAAGTCGTAATTAGGTGTATCAGGCGATTTTTTGGTCATTCTTCAATGCAGTATTGAAGAATATAGATTAAATTTTCTGTAAACCGTAAGATAAACTGCTGTGTCCTGGTAAACGTGTTCAGAAGGCTTCCGGCGAGACTGCTGTGCGTGAACAAGCGGTTTACAAGCTTCAAAGACTGCCGTACATTAGTCGAAGATCGTAGTTGTCAGATGAAGATTATGTTTTTGTGTTCCACGAGATTTCATGGCTAGGCGCAGCGGTAAATAAAGAGTACTATTCGGGCATTTTACGCCATTTTAATGAAGCTATTCGTAGAAAACGGCCAGATTTACGGAAGAATAATTTATGAAAATTGCAGCCCGATAATGCGCGTGGTCGCACGTCACTGTTTGTTAAGAATTTTGCCAGGCTAGGCAAAACAAAACATCATAATGATGACACGGCAGTATGAACGTTTTGATCAAACCTCGTATTGTGTTTAAGTATCTCAGTACGAGAGTCAGTTGAAAAGATCGCGGAGCGACGTGTGTAGCTTAGCGGTAAAACTAAAATTTTTCGTGTGCTGCAAGATTTGTATTTTCTGTGAACTCCTGTGAATTTCCAAATCTATCGATCAATTTATTCATTGTTTAGAAGCTGTTTAAAATTTACGTGTCATGCGTGTTTTGACAAACGGACAAAATCAAACATCGTGGTGTGATTCTTTGTTAAAATTTATTTAGCACAAACGGAAATTCAGAATGAAATTGGAAATGTGTCAGGAGATGCTGCGACTTCAAAACCAACTTGAGTTTAAACGTGGTCGTACGAGCATTTTGAAGATGCACTGGACGCTCAAAAAATGCAGCAACTCCAGATGCGGCAGCCATCTTGCACAACGCTTTTTCACACCAAGTTCTTGAGTTAAAAAAGTATGATGCACGCGCTCATATGAGATGCCTATGATTTCAGCAACGTCATCCACTCCTTAATATGCGGTCTTCCAACAGCCTGAAATTTTTTCAGTAATGTCATTTTTTCTTGCAATTTTTGGACGTCCTCTGCTTGGATCGTCTTCAGTTCTTGTACGACCACGTTTAAACTCGAGTGTGCCCCACTTACCGCAGCATCTCCTAACACATTTACAGTTTCGTTTTACCAGTGGTGCAAAAACGTTTTTAACAAAGAATTCATCACAACACGATGTTTGATTTTGTGCAGTTTAAAAACACGCGTGACAGAAAAATTTCAAACAGCTGGTAAAGAGTGACTAAATTGACAGATATATCTGGAAATTAACAGGTGTTCACGCGAAATATACGTCTTGCAGCACACGAAGGATTTTAGTTCCTCCACTGAGCTATAGATGTCGCTCCGCCAACTTTTCAACTGACCCTCGTAATGGTGATGAGTATATATGAAAACGTGAATATAGCCTACGTTAATGATGTATGTACTGTATCTATACTACCTGGTCATCTACCGTCTAAAATACGAGGTTTTCACGCGGTCTTTGGGAGACTGTTTTACATTATTTGGGTAATTAATTCGAAACTTTCCGGGGGTGGGGGGGGTCCGAGGCCCTGAACCCGTAGTTACGTCAGTGCTTGTCTATTATATTGGGCGTCGTTTTTAATTATCATTTTATAATTATCACTGTTCAAGTCGTTCACGTGGCTTTTCGCTTGTTTACATTTCAAATTATCGGAAGTCAAGGCGAAGCGTTCCCAATTATAACAGTTCAAATTTACGCTGATCACATTTGGAGACGTGTTCTGGTGTCGTGAAACAGTTCTGTAGACGGTCCTCGGCAAATTCTGGAGACTGGCGAGTCAGTCTGCTGGTCGCCGCTGTCTTCTATGGTTTCAAACCCGATCTTGCCCAGTCACATTGTGAAAAGTATGATTTACGGCCACGAATAAGTGAAATATATGGGTAAAATACGGTAACAAAATATTGTCACGACGGTCTCACGGATCGCCGTATTGTACAGTGGAAACAAAATACAGACACCAACGAAGTCACTGATTACCAGCTTTAATTAGTCACAAATAACAATTTGAAATCAACAAGGTACTCTCACACAATAATTCAAGTTAAATTTGTCCACACCCAATATAAATGTCAACTATTAGAGTTCTGCACGAATTATAACACAATAATCACTTGTGTGATTATCCACTATTCCGCAACAATCACTTGATCCGCACTCTACAATATCGCCAGGTATAACTAACATCTAAGCCGGCCGCTGTGGCTTATATAGTCCCGCGGAGATTCCAGAATTTAATTTTCCATTCTTTTGGCGGCGTGCCGGCATAATTTGCGTAGTTACAAGTGCGGAGGTACAATCTAGACGCTACTTGACCGAGACGCTGCAGCCGAGAATAGTGTAGAATGACGCTCTCGACATTACGAAAGCGCTACGTAATTGAAGTAGCAATACGTATACTAGAGTAAACAGTAATGGCGAACATCATCATTCAACACGTTTATGGGTGAGATTACAGTATGGACAGCGAGACGTCAAATTAAATATAGGTCAGTTAACTATGAAAAGGGAGATTTTTCCAAGTTACGAAAGAGTAACTGCAGCAGCCGGAAGCGAAGAAAAATTGAAGGGAATTTGAATGTGTTGGAACACCGTATAGCTCCATCAGCCAAAAGGATGACAGCGGGCAGCCTTTGGCACTCTCCCGACACTGTATGTGCGCACCAATCAGATTGAACCATTAGTAAGGCGAGATTACCTTTTTTGAATCCACTACGACGCGGCATCGTTGCTACAGTTAGTATTCATCAACTGCAGCTTACCACCGTCAGTGAAACCGACCCGTCGTGTCGACGTCATTCTGCTGTGGGTATAGCCGATGTTGAGTGTTGTGCAGAAATATTTCAGCGACGTAACTACACTGATAAGAGATTGAAAATTAAATAATTGTTTAATGAAAAAATTACTTAAAATAAATAATTAAAAAAGTGTTATCTGTTAACAGTTGTTTTGATCCCGAATACTATCCTTTTGGCCGAGGGAGCTTAACTAGAAGTCATAATATTTTAAATTATGACATAACCACAAAATGTGGTATACATTTACGTTTTGAATTAATATTGTGTATCTGAAGATGGGATTTCATCCCGAAACGCGTCATTGAACGAAAGAAGCTAGTGTCACTAAGGTGGACCATAAGGTAATTTAATTATATATGCCACACTAGTTGCGGCGCCAATATAAGGACTTCGAGACAAGCCCTTTATCTCAGGGTTAAAAAAATAATAAATTTATTTTATCCTCCGTACTGCGGTGCGCTTCCTTGATGCTTCTTACTTGCTGTTCTACGCTTTCGATTTGGTGTTGATTTTGTTGTTGAGTGTTGGTTATGGCTTCCTGCCATTCCTTCCTGTCCTTTTCTCGGGTTTCCTTATTTTCTTTCGCCTGCTTCTTTAATTCTTTGCTCAATTCTTTGATTCCGCTTTCGCTCTTCTTCTGTACTTCTTCTAACTTTTCTGACTGTCTTTGTAGTTCTGTATCTACCTGATGTATTTGTCCTTGTAAATATCCCCTTATTAACTCTAATTTCTCGTCCACTTTCTTGGCGATTCTTTCTTCCGTTCTCTTGTGCATTTCTTCGTTCTCCTTCTCCGATTCTTCAATTCTTTCATCTATTTGTTTTCTTGTTTCTTCATGTAATTTTTTTCGTTTCTTCTATCTGTCTTAGTGTCTCTTCGTGTAGTTTTCTTTGTTCTTCATGTTGTTTTCTTTGTTGTTCATCTCTCTTCCTTTCCGATTCTTCATTTTGCTTTTTCGATTCTTCAAATTGTTGTTTCATCAATGCCATTAATATTTGGAAATTTGCTTCAGATGACTGCGACTGTGATTGCGGTCCCCCGGCCCTAAGTTCTGCACTGGTTGTTGAGCTTTCTTCATTCATTACGTTTCCGTCCTCAACCCCTGCTCACAGCCCATCTGGTTATTGATATCAAACTCATCTGAATTCTCTCCCTAGATACCATTTTAGCTTGACTTCGGGTTATCATTCAGAGACTTAGAGACCGATATACGACAACAATAATATAGCTTAAGCTACTTACATGTACTTATTTTAAACTTATTGCTAGCCACTGTCTGTCACTGCCCTAGCTTACTATTTTATCAAGCCGTGCGGTGCGGTGCCAATATAAGGATTTAAATTGTGCCACACTAGTTGCGGCGCCAATATAAGGACTTCGAGACAAGCCCTTTATCTCAGGGTTAAAAAAATAATAAATGCTCATTCCAACTGATAGCTAATAAATTTATTCACTTTATTCACACTAGTTTGTTATCACTTGTAAATATCAAACAATAGCACAAAATTTTACGTACTCATTATTACTTGTAAATATAAAAATAACAAAAATAACACATTACCAAAATTTAATACTCATTGCTAAATTGTAAATATCAAACAATAATACATTAATAAAATTTGTTATTCAAACTCTCAGTCTAATGGTTGCATATTAATAATCATTCATCAATTGCGTTTAGTACTTTACTACTTATAATGTTTAGTTTCATCTTATAAATTCTTAACATTAGTAATCTCTTAAGTTATTACTATACTTTGTAACTACGGATTCATTTAGAACTTGGAAATAAACATTACTCCAAAACTGATAAATAATGATGATTTTACTTCTAATTAAACTTTAAATCAAATTTTTTAATTCCTTGACGATTACTTTAATGAATTCTAGTGTGTGTGGATTCTTTGAGATGACAGACAGTGGATCTAAATTAATTAAGACATGTTTACTTTACTTGATATACGAATACCCAATCACTCGGTGGTTGCGGTGATGATTCCCTCATGTCGATCGTTCTGGAATCGTGCAGATTCCTCCAGATGATAGATGGTACCGGATGAATCCCACGATGTCACTCACAGACACTTCACTCACCAACTCCACGCATTTCGGATTGTAATTTATGATTAAAAGTTAGTATTCTCTGTTGTACACCGACATCGTGTTGTATTTTAAATCTGAATTGATATTGCGCACCTTTGTTGGGGTATCTTTAGTTATCAAGTGTTCATGAATGTAGTTTGGGTTGTTAATCTTTATTAAAAGTTATTTGTTGTAAAGTGTTCGTATACACTGAAATTACATTGTTGTCTGGTTACTATCTGTTTCAGTTAATGTTCACTGGTATGCTAATAGTGTGACTCTACTTCATAGTTCGTGTGTTTGTAGTCACTGTATTAACTTTTGTTATAAGTTCGAAAACTACTTCTCACACTGTGTATCGAATTATTCTAAGTTCAATAAAATCCTAATTACTCCAGTCACGGACTTCACTCCGATCGCGTCCAAAATTTAGTTAGAACTCCCCCGAGCGCGTTCCTGTCTCGTTCCTATATTCTCCTTACCAAATTTCCCACCAGACTTCTGATTCCAACGACGCCATGTCCTTATTGGTTTCATTTTCTTCCCTCCAAGTCCAAATACCACCTATCTTTTCAAAGGCGTTCTCTGATAGGGCTCCTGGTTCCCCACCAGATTCTTCCCTTGCTTCGTATTTTGAGGTCGTTGTCATTTCCAGATAACGCAGCAATAAATTGCATCTGTCGTTTTTTCTGAAGTCTACAGCGACAACTCTTGAGTTTCTCTTCCATTTGTATTGTTTCTGAACTTCGGCGCTCTGGAGTTATTATCTATTGTTGTTCAAGGCCCTCGCCTACCATTCTTTGAAAGTTGTTTTTTTTTTCTTTTGATTGCCATCCTTGAGTTTGGACGTACTCTCTGCGCTTTCATTTCCAAGTAAGGTCAAAACCCTTTCGTCGACCGCTGGAGTCTTTCAAATCAATACACCCTTCGTCGCTTTCTCCTGACAGCTGGCGTATACATGTATACTTGACCATTGTTAACTACCAAGCCTTTTCTCCTTTAATGGCTCTGTACACATTGTATGTAGTTTTCTACGGAATCAATGTGTTTTCACAAAAAACTAGTGTTCTACATACCGGGAGCAGTGAACTCTGCTTGTTCACAGGGCGTGCGTTGCAGCTGTCTACGAAAATTTATGACCTGTCCGTCACTAGAGCGTGTTTGCTAGCTTCTCTTTAGTCCCTTACAAAATATGCTTTCCACACATACACCGTTCGTTACTGCTTTCAACGACACTTCTTACGGCTAATTATGAAATAAAAATTTTTCGAAATTTTTGGTGTTATACTTGCGAGCACGGCATGGCAGATCATATTCAATAGGAGGCTTTCTTCCCTTCGATTGATCGCAAGGGAATCATGTTTGAAGATTTCCACGGTTGTGCAGCAGAGGGTAGTAAATTATTACTTATTGCTATAAATTTATTAAAACGTTGAGTCGCTAACGTGCGACCGTTTTCAAATTCGACGAGACCTTGAGCAGCCTCGGTGCGGTGCGGTATCATATGTTTAAACGATAAGAAGACGTCGGGGGGTAACCTTTGAATTACATAATCGTTGCCTAATACTGGTTATCTACAAAGGGACTGATAAGGCAGTAGATATAATTCGGTGTGTCGTTTTCCCTATGTGTAGCGAGTGTGCCTCGAGGTGAAAGACCCTGGCTGCTGTTTTGTGCTGATAACGTAATCACGTACAGTTATAACTGGCGATGTGTGTTTGCATTTTGCCACTAAAATTATATTCCATTCTCAATGAACGCGTACTGGTCTCTTAAATGTGTCTGATTGTAATTTTCTACTACGTCGTCGTCGTTATTATTATTATTATTATTATTATTATTCAACGGACATACATTTGCTTTATCGGTTAGCAAAACAAAAAAATGTCAATGCTATCCTTATACTACGAGGAAAGTTAAAAAGTTCGCGGAGCGACATCTTTTGCTTAGCGGTAAAACTAAAAATGTTCGTGTGCTGCTAGATTTGTATTTCATGTGAACTGTTGGGCCCTTCGTCCACTGCTGCAACGCAACTGCAATGTGATTGTGATTCAACTCTTCGACAACTGTCGCAAACTGATTCGTCCACTAATGCAACTCATTAATAACTCAATTATTTCAGTTTATATGACAATGTCGAGTGAGGATGATGATGTTGTAATAGCGGATTGGTATAGGCGATAAAAATGTAAAAATCGTAAATTTTGGGTCCATCCTTTCATTAATAAAAATATAAACAGATCAGCGTTTGTAGCAGCCAAAGAACTTCAAACAGATGAGGAAGGATTTCAAACATTTTACAGAATGTCAAGAAAACTTCTTGCTGTGCTAGTGGAAGAACTTCGACCTCACATACAGAAAAAGGATACCGGCTTCAGGGAGAGCATATCGGTTGAAGAAAGACTGCTGATTACATTAAAGTAAGTGAATTTATTATACAAAAAAACAATTATAGAACTTACATCAAAATGATTACAAATTTTAAAAAAAAAGTAAATAAATTGGAAAAAATAGTTCAAGAATACGTCAATGCATATGTAATTCATAAAAAATAAAATAAATCGTCGTTATACCAAATTGAAAGATTTTGTAATAATATTAATAATAATAAAATAAAAATAATAAAATATATTTTATGATGAACTCCACGGTTGAAGATAGGTGCTTGATGACATAGGATTGACATCCTGGTTTAAAATATTGTCCGTGGTTGAGCTGAACGAGGTTTCCTGGTTTTCTGGACGGTATTGGGTTTGAACATGAACATCTCCAGGTGAATATATTTTAGTGTATCCGCCACTTGACCCTGAATGTATTGCTTCAAAAGAACGGATTGACGTAGGTCGATCACTAGTAATTTCATCAATAAGATCAAGTACCCTTCATTTGAAAACACGCAGTTGTGCCTTGTTCATATCTTTCAAATCAGGAAGTAAACTGAGTAAAAATAATTTTTTTGAATCATCTTCTTTTTGGTTGGTTCGGCTTTTCACGAATGCAATAAAACTGGCATCCGCTTCTGACATTTCTTTTTTTTCTTGTTCTGTTTGGAACTTCGTGAAATATTACGTTTCGGTTCGATTTCATTAGAACACGATGCTTCTACATTACTTTCAATACTCTGTGGTTCATCCTCACCTTCTCTTTGCAAAAGTAATTCACTTTCGCAGCCATCGTCATGTACTTCAGTATCCTGCTCTTCAGTGATTTCACTGAACATTAGACTGAGTCACAGGAGAAGGCAGATTTCCCATATTGCGGGGGTTTCACGTAAGGAATAAGAAATTGCAGCATGTTATTCAGGTAGTACGGTTTTTTCTCTTGCTGCCGGATGGGGGAAGTTTAAGTTGTCTCGAAAAAACTGTTCTTATATTCCTCCATTTTTCCTTGCATTTATTAACTGGAACAAACGAACGAAATACTCTTATTACAGTATTTGCATTCAAGATTACATTTTTGTATTAAATGTTCCATTTTTTTCTTTTCGTAATTTGCATACGATTAATTTTTAAATTACAAATACGGGAAAAAAATAAAATAATTCATAGAAAAGTAATGTTTTCAATTTTTTTTTTCAGATACTTAGGTGGGGAGGTTCCATGACATCTCTTGCATTTTATTTAGCTCGAGGAAACAATACAATTGGCAGAATCGTTTATCACTGTTTTGCTGCAATATGGAACACTTTGCATGAAAAACATATGCCGTTACCAGATAAAAACTGCTGGAACGAAATATCAAATTAAACAGTCTTTGGAACCCTCCAAATTGCGTGGGAGCGATCGACGGGAAGCATATTCGAATTACAAAACTGCCTAAAAGTGGGTCAGTTAACTACAATTATAAATCATTTCATTCTATTGTATTAATGGCGTGTTCAGATGCTGATGGGAATTTCGTTATGATTGAAACAGGATACGCGGGCAGAAATAGTGAAGGTGGTATTTTCAATGCATCACGAATAAGTCACTGAATAAACACACAACAGTTAAATTTACCTGAAGACCAGTCATTACCTTTTGACGAAGCTAATGTCAAATTTCCACATTATTTTGTTGCTGATGAAGCATTTCCTCCTCTGCAAAGAAATGTAATGAGACCATATCCGAAGAAAAAATTGAACAACAGGAGTAGGATTTTTAATTATAGGTTAAGCAGGGCGCGTAAATGTATTGAATGTGCATTCGGTATGATGAGTTAAAATTTTCAGGTTTTGGAAAATTTTTATAAAACTTAAAAATGAATACCTACATCATGCAGCTTATATGTTGTGTTGTGACGGACAACATATCCTTCCAACTGGGACCATATTAATTAAATGAGATTCAAAATACAATGATAAGGAAAAAGTCTTAAAATGGCGTGCCTCGACTTTCCGGCAATATCATTTTCTAAAAACTTTTTAAATTTGTTCATATTGCTAGCGGTGATAAAGCTCTACTATGTATTCATAAAGATGATTAAACGTATTCAAAAACCACTTGTCGTAGTTAAGACAACTCTCACATGACTGTACAGACATTCCGCTCATGCGCGTAACACATTACAGTGCGAATAATGTCAGCGCCCCTGACCAATAGCATTTCAGATGAGCCACGTGGGTTTGTTTACATCAGGATTAACCTAAGAACGGAAACATGTACATATGTGAGAGCAACTGTCATGCGACCCAAATGCTATTCGAATGCAATGTTTTTTCCAGTCGCGTTGCAGTTGCGTTGCAGCAGTGAACGAAGGGCCTTAACTTCCAAATCGATATGTCAGTTTATTCATTGTTTAGAATCTGTTCAAAATAGACGTATCATGCATGTTTTGAAAAACGGACAAAATCAAACATCGTGGTGTGATTCTTTGTTAAAATTTGTTTAGCGCCAACGGAAATTCAGAACGAAATTGTAAATGTTAGGAGATGCTGCGACTTCAAAACCAAGGGTTTGTAAGTAGGCACTCGGGTTTAAACGTGGCCGTACGAGCATTGAAGATGCCCCCCCCCCCGCTCTGGACGCCAAAAAACGCAGCAACTGTTGATCCTATCAACGTCTCATTTTCTTTCTTGGTTTTAGTATAGTATAATAATCAATAAGATGCGTGTGATGAAATTTAACTAGACGCTTGGAACAATTCAAAGAGCGACTGAAAACAATCTCGGCGGGATAAAATTGTTAATTTTACAAAGTTAAGGCAGTTTTAACAAGGTTAACAACGAGTAGCGAACCTCATTACTGGTGTTTGTCAGTGTTAGTCAACGCCAGTACTGGGTTTATTGGCAAACAGCTTCCAAACAATTGTTTGCACTGACGATGGCCTCCGATGGTGTGGCCGAAACGTCAGTAACACACATCCGTCTCGGCTGTCAGTGTTAATGCCGGAAGTGAAAGCCTCAAATCAAATTTAAAGAATCCCTTCTTCATCATAACGTCACTTAGATGTGGAATTTTCTTTTTGAATCCACGAAAGCTTCTCCTTTCCGATTCGTTATTTTCAGAACATTTTTCATCAGAGCGATTTTAATATGTAAATGTTGCAGTATGATATTTTTATCACGAGCAGCTAAGGGAATGCACTGGATATTCTTTTTTTTTCAGCCTGCAACGATGTCCTTTCGGGCTATTTTTTTCTTACGTTGTGTGAAGGTCTACCACGTAATAACCCGTAACAATATCCTACCAGCATTCTAAGTAAGATGGCAGTAACCTTCATACATCCATATATGTCTGCCATTGGTCGTCTTCTCATAGGCCGACTTCATATGTATACCTTGGTCTACAGGAACAGAGGACAGTGAATTTCAACTGTCAAACAAAACTACTTTCAAGCTTAATTTAGATGAAAAATCTTTAGCCTTGTGGATTATGCTCCATTCCGCGTTCCCAAAGAAGTCCACAAACCGTTTACGTCACTGCAAGCAAAAAAATTTGTTTTCCATTTTGAAATATGGAATCAAGTCTTTTTATCGGTTTGTATACCCAGACAGTTTCACGTTTTTCTTTCAGACGATTTCACTGCCGAAGTGTGGAGGCAAAAAGTTCAGTTTTGTTTCTGCACGATGAAGGAAAATGGCTTCCCTTCGAGTAAGATTGTGTACTGGGTATTGCCAACCCATTTTTTTAAAACTCAGAATTTCTTTAGCGAAACTGGAATATTTCATCGAATGATATACAAATGGAAATTCCTGTTTTCCATACCAACGATAGCTAAGTAAGAGATTTAGAATCGTTTTTTGTTTTACATCAAAACAAATGATAACGATGTCGTCTTCTCCGGTGCTACAGATAGTCGACTGTAAACGTTTCCGACTCTTCATTCACAGCGGTACTTTGCGAGAAAACGTGATAATTTATGAGTTTGCGCTTGTGGACGCGCTGTATTCGCTACTTTTTAAACGTTTAAATATAATCTTGACCTAAAAAAAAAAATGTGGAGCGAGTTACGTACGCGCAGCGATGGGGCGCGCACGTGATAAGAAGAGAGGCGCCGAGATAACGTACCCACACGGCACTTCACTACAAAATTAAACACTGATTAAATGTAGCAAATAGTGAAAAGTCTAAATTGATATATATTTGGTAATTTATAGACACTTGAAAGTTATCGTCCTGAGAGGCTTGTTACGGGTGTTAAAAACGTGAGCGAATCGTGTTTAACTTGGAAATGAATAATTGCTCTCACAATAAGTGTTAAATCTAATTGTGTAATGGTGACACCTTTTCTGTCTCGTGTTTCAACCAAAATCTTTTTAAAAATCATTTACATATTGTTGTTCGAAGGCTTATACGGCCGATGTCGTTTGAATTAAAACTCCCTGCCGGGTTGTTTTTTCCGTTTTCCAAGGTTTTCAATTAAACCAGACGTTTCAGCAGCACCACTGGCTACCATCTTCAGTGGATGAAACGAGTCAAACCTAACGCGGGTGTCGTACGTTAGGAACACAGTAGTGTGGTTAAGGCCAAACAGCCCGGCAGTGAGTTCTAATTCAAATCATGTACATACTTACTCAGTGCTGTAATTTCCTGCGGGGGACTCGGCGGTTGGCGCTAAAGGGAAGAGGCCCCCAAATTTTGGTTGTAAAAATAACCGTGTTCTTAATTAGCTTTGTGCCATTGAGAGAAAACAAAATATATAGATACAAATACGTCTTTCGTTAAGGGCACCCCTGTACCATATATCCGAGGGGTTAGTGATAAAACTACCAAAGTCCAAGTTTTAATGATGTTTCAAGATGTTTCAAAAACGAATTTTTTTGCATTTCTCGTTTCCTTTTCCTTTTTTAACAGCTATGGAATCAATAAAAAAACTATTGGTAACAAAAATGAAATAAAACAAGACACAGCACGAGGATTAAACTTCATAAGACAATTGCAATACCCACATTGACGTATGCGAGTGAGGCGTGGGTCATGACAAAAAAGGAATGCGGCAAGATTCAGAGTGCTGAAATGCAGTTTCCTCGAAATACTTTAAATTATACATGGCAAGATAGAATAAGGAATCAGGGAGGACTCGAAGTAAAGAACAAATTAACAAATTAAATTATTTCAATTTACATAAGACAATGGTGGGATCATCTGCAAAGGATGACAGAGGATCGATAGTCGAAAGCGGGGCACTGAAATATAAAGCCATTCGTAGAAGAGACGTAAGTCGTCCGAGGATGAGATGGGTGCCGGATCACGTTTATATAACCTAATCCTTGAAGAGAAGAAGAACAAGATATCGGTATGGAGAACCATACATGACTTCCATGTTCTAAGATTTATATTTAAATCATTTTCAAAATGAAATATTTCCATAGAAACTACTTCTTTCTTCAGCCTTAACCACAGTACTGTGGTAACGAACGTATACCAGCTCTCGTTAGCGCACTCGATTTTCACTCATGATAGCAGTCGATGGCACTGCCGAAACGTCTGGTTTTGAAGAAAATGTTGGACCACGACCAAACAGCCCGGGAAGGAGTTTTAACAACAAACTACTTCTTTGTTGCCGATAAGGTAGTACACATATAAAACATTATCCACTCCCCCTTTAAGAATCATTTTCATTTATAGAAAATTACCCCCTCCCCTTCCACTATCCTTTTCATTTATAGATATTTCATCTACCTTTCTACAGTGGATTATTATGACCTTCATCTCAGGATACTTTATTTTTATCAAAATTAAGTATTTTACTCTAGTTAAAACGTAAAACATTGCAGGTAAACTACCCCTTCCCCTTAACCGATCTTCACCAAATTCAATAGGCCTTGAGTCTTCTATGAGGTCATTTAACGAGAATTGACATTCCTCCCTGTTTTCAGCAAGGTATGAATATATACACTCCATACCCTCCAGGAGATTCCTTGGCTCAGGACGCCCTCTTTTATATCCACTTGTTGATGGCATGCTGTACAACGTTTTGTGACATAGTTGGTGGTAGCTGGCATCAGCAGCGACGAGGTCAGTTTCAGATGCAAGGCGCTGTATGATCTGCTGTCCCCATTCATCACATCGATGTCCAGCTGCTTCTAGAATCAATGCCCTCACACTCAGTGATTCACCTTTGTGCACGAGATTCCGTCGTGAATGGGGCAGTTTTTGCTGGAGCTTGAGAAATTCCTCAGTGATATTTTCTCCACAAAGAAAACAAATTTTCTGAAGATTCGAGGAGCCCGAGGAGCCTCTTGATGATCGGAGCGATGACGATGCTTGATGAACTGAATCACCTCCACGACGGACAGATGCTGCAACATTGCTTTCAACGGTGTACCTCTTCCTGCATGCATCATGTACGGTGACTTCATTCAACTTTTGTAAAAATTGTTGGTTCTGCAGAAGGCCACGTTTCACACTCACTTCAATAAGCGAAAGAATACCTCATTTTTTCACAACTATTACTTTGCCTTCCTCAAGTGTACTGCGACATATAAAACAAGTGCCCGGCGGAACCGACATTTCGTTCAGTTGCACTTCGAAAGTTCGATGAGAAATACGAGTTTCGGTTGAAAAACTCACATTTTGCGCTGATGCCCGAAAAACTCACAAGGCGAAAAACTCACGAAACGCTGAGGCCCGAACACGACAGTTTCAATGATAAGACTCAACTGAGGAGAACCGTAATGTGAGGGAGGACTACTCAGGTAACCAGTCAGGTAAACATGAACATTTTGTAAGACAAACAAGCGTCAGACACAACAGAAAGAGACAATATAAAGATTTTAGCAAACAGTGACTTGGCATGTTGTGTCTGTTTCAGTGTTTCTCCAAAGTCGAGCCTAGACATCAACAATCCTTGTATATTTTGGAATGTGTAACACTTTGTGTACACGTTACGATTCACGAAAAACGTAGTAATATATTATGATCCACATTGCTCTGGCATTTAATTTGTTTGAATAAGTGACAGCCTGCACGTGATGTGTGTGTGTGTGTGTGTGTGTGTGTGTGTGTGTGTGTGTGTGTGTGTGTGTGTGTGTGTGTGTGTGTGTGTGTGTGTGTGTGTGTGTGTGTGTTTAAAAAACAAGCAGATGTAAACTATCCATAAAGAACAGGAGAGACAATATTAATGCAACAATTAAACTAAAAGTATTTAAGTAATATAGAGCACATTTACCTACATGCAGTTACAATTATTTACGTCAGTTCTTCCACCCCACTAATATTTCCGTCACTGTTATCACCGTTAGCCGACTATCACTATTACTCAAATCGTCTTCACCGCTGTTATCCCGTTCTATATTAATTTCTAAACTATCTGTTACAGCATATAAGTACTGTATATTATTATTAGATGGAGCACGAGGGAGAAGACCCACGTTACGTCCTTACACCAGATAAGAACACTTTTCTAGACTTTTGTGGTTTCACACAAAGTTTCAGTTGAAATTATCTTATGGTTATTTTATTACATTTGATTCAATTAAATACATATTTCATTTCTTTTACATGGTCTTATGCCTTTTTTTCTTTCAAGTTTCCACAAATCGTTATGGGAAGTGTTTAGATCCATTTCTCCCAAAATCCAATTTTCCCATTTTTTGGTTTTTTGCAAATAATGAGAGAACTATTAGGTCTACAGGCGTCGTTCTGTGCTTAAATTAAAGCTAAATAAATTTACTACAAACTCATTCTATGACTTTCCTCGTAGGATGAGTACTTTTCCCGATATTTGGCTCGAAACTCGACCAAAACTAAAATTTTTCACTGTTTGGAAAAAATTGCCAATATTTGAAGTGCTGTATCTCGGGAATTATTGGACATACAGAGCTGCGGTTAGGCTCACATTGTTGCAAATATAATCTACTTTAAAAAAGGCATTCCCTAGAACGCATACTTTAGGAGTTATAAGGCAAAAACTGAAAAAAGTCCGAAAATTTTGCAGTTTTTCACGCATTACGCAGTTAGCACAGGTCTTTCGAAGCTGCAAACTTGGATTCACACTACTGGTACTGGTCCTAACAACATATCAAAAAATTAGAAGTACATGAATTATTGCGATTTTAGCCTTTTTTTATGTACAAATTGACTGGACAACGAAGTTACACAGCAAAATTATAAAAATTCTTAAAATTTTTTTTTTAAATCAGAAATAAAATGGTCGCCATTTTGTCAGTTTTGCATATTGGTGCGAGATATCGTAGATTTATATTGTCTATTATATTAGGAATGTCCTCAAATTTTTTTTTATGTATTATAGATTAGAAATGGGTACTGATTACGTAAATTTTAATTTTTTTGATTTCAGAGAAAATTTGTCGTTTTCAAAAAATATCTTGAAAACAAAGCGTTTTATCAAAAAATTGATATTGACCAAAAATATAGCTCATAAAAAGGAGAATATTTTCATTCTTATTTCATGTTTTTTTAAGTATTTTTCGACAAGTTAAAACTGTTACAAGGTGTGTTTATAAGATTTTATGATACAATTTTTTTGTTTCTACGTACAATATCTTAGAAACAGTAGGTTTTTTGACTATGGTCCATCCCACAAAAGTTGTAGCCCTTTTAATTTTCTACAAAATACATTTTCTTTTATTTTTTATCTTTAAAATTAACCGAGTTATGGTCAAAAATGTGAGCGCTCAACGATGATAAAATTCGGTAACTTCTTATTTTATCAACGGCTACTAAGTGGAAGTCGAAAATAAATAATAAATATGAAGTATTTTGTATATTATAGTTATTAAGATAAAAATATTTTTTTATTATTTGTTATTTTTTCGCGGAATTTGAATTTTAACCTATATATACCCATGTCGAGAGCTTTCGAGCGAAATATTATATTATCAACTCCTACTTTTGGCTATTTTCGCCCTTAAAACCACCCCTTTGCACCACACGTGCAGTCTGACCTCGGAATCGTGATCAGCGACCCAAAAAACCTATACATACCCATGTCGAGAGCTTTAAACGGTGTCTTAATGTTTTTTTACATTTTTAACCCTTTAGGGGCGTTTTTCAACCCTTTAAGGGTGAGAGCGGTCAAAATTTTTTTTTTAACTTTGGTGTATAAGCTTGTAGGAAGACAATAAAAAAAAAATTACGAAAATCCATGGAGACTTTCTACAATTCCCTAGTTTTGCCGATGAGGCATTGAACAGACTAAAAAAACAGAAAAATTATTTACTGTAAAGTGTTAAAAAAAAAAAATCATTCACTTATGCTTTGAAAGCCGACCAGAGGAATTCAACGAAACTGCAAGCCGAGACTACTGGAACTGCGGGTGAAAATCACCTTGATTATCCGGAATGTAGTGTAATAAAGTGAAATGTCAAGGAGCGAACTACAATGGGTAGCCAACGACATTAAAATAAACCGTCAGGCTAGCGTTATTTGTTATGTATTTCGCGTGTTATTGTATAGTTTTAAACGAGGATTACGATTTTCTCAGATATTTATGTTGTGCGACCTTTTTGTTTGAACGCCTTTAATTAATTTAACATTGATTCTGTATGTACCATAATTAATTAATTAATGTGTGTGTTGTTTGCGCGCGTGCAGCACGTTAGATTTGTATCTGCAAGATTACGGTTAATATTGCACCGCGTTACACGTTACCAGCGTGCAAGTTATATTTAAGATTGGACGTGCGTGTAAATTGCAGTTTTATCGCGTCGATTCCCCTGAGTTTGAGTTGTTGGATGGGCGGCCGCGGCCTTTCGTTGTTCTCACAACGCGTCTATGATTGTCTCCCAAACCCTCCCCCATTACGTTCTCTCTTAGTCAGTCGCACGCGCCCGCCCGGAAGAATATCACTTTTACTTCCATGTTCCATAAGGAAATGGAAGTATGGTGATGGCAAAAAAAATCGTGTTCGAGATAAGGGCTGATTATGATTCTACAACCCCCAAAAGAATCATTTCATTTTGAAGAAAAGTAATTTTTCAAAAAAAGTGTCTGTGTGTCTGTAGAATTTTTTCTATGGCAAACGATAACTGCCGCAAATTCAAACAGAATCAAATAATTTTTTGTATACCTGTCTAAATTGTAGGGGACTCGAGGCCTATTGATTTTGTTGGATGTAGGTTAAAGGGAAGGGGTAGTTTACCTGCAACGTTTTATGTTTTAACAAGAGTAATTTTTTCTAAGACGAACGATAAATGCTGTAAATTCAAACAGAATCAAATAATTTTTGCATATGCGCCTGAAATGTAGAGGACTCAATGCCTATTAATTTTGGTGAAGATCGGTTAAGGGAAAGGGGTAGTTTACCTGCAGCGTTTTATGTTTTAACAAGAGTAAAGTACCGTACTTAATTTTGATAAAGTATCCTGAAAAGAAGGTCATAATAATCCACTGTAGAAAAGTAGATGAAATATCTATAAATTAAAAGGGTAGTTGAAGGGGGGAGGGTGTAATTTTCTATAAATTAAAATGATAGTTGAAGGGGGAGGAGTTAATATTTTATATGTGTACTACCTTATTGGCAACAAAGAAGCACTTTGTTGTTAAGATAGGTTCCTTTCCGGGCTGTTTGGCCGTGGTCCAATGTTTTCTGCAAAACCAGACGTTTCGGCACTGCCATCGACTGCTATCATGAGTGAAAATAGAGTGCGCTAACGTGAGGTGGTATATACGTTAGTAACCACAGTACTGTGGTTAAGGCTGAAGCAAGAAGTTGATGGTATCTATGGAAATATTTCATTTCTAAAATGATTTTAAATACAACTCTTATAATATGGAAGTCATATATGGTTCTCCATACCGATATTTTGCTGTGATGTATTCTTTTCTTGTGGCGTATGAGCAAGTTAATGTTACGTAAGGGTACCGTCAAGGTAGAATAGTTCTTGAGCTTTCAACACTGTTAAAATTATCCACAGCCGGGCTGTTAGGCGGCGGTCGACTATTGGTGACAAACGTTTCGGCCTTACCATCAAGCGATATCAGTGTCGCGATAGTTTGGCAGATATTCATTCAGTAGTAAAGAGTACCAGCAAGGGGTAGCTGTAAACATCTCAGTGCAGAGGCAAATCATGTTTTCAGCGCTTACTGTGTTTACAAGCGAACATCTGTTGGTGAAGATGGCGTACGTTGGTGAGACCGAAACGTTTGGTTCTTCAAATTTGAGACGACGGCTTCATAGCCAGGCATTCGACCGTTTCAATAATATTGACGCGGGCCATGAAAGTAGAATGTTAAGACAAATTTATGTCCCAAAACAGATGAGATAAAGACAGTGAGTGGAAAGCAAGACAAAGAAATACAGTCCAGAATTAATTAGGGAAATGTGGCTAAATCTACATTAAATGGAATCCTGTGGAATAAGTAAATTACAGCCGAAACAGAAACCAAAATATTTAAAACCATTGTAAGAAGTATCATGACTTACAGCTCAGTAGTTTGGACTACTAATAAACGCACAAGACCAAAATTAATGACAGCAGAGATGGACTTTTGGACGTTCGGCAAGAGTATGCAGACGTGAGAAAATTAGAAATGAAGTCATTAAGGACAGAATGAATGTGAAAAATTCAATTGTTGATTTTATCCAAGCAAAGAAATTACAATGGTATGGTCCCACGAAAAGAATGGCACAGGAAAGATTGCCAAGGAGAGTTATGGAATGGACCCCGCCAGGAAGAAGGAAAAGAGGAAGACCACCTGTTATCTGGATAGAAGAAATTCAGACTATATTGAGGGAAAGAGAAATTGATGGTCTTTGGATAGACAAGCAGCAGTGGAATATGAGAATTCAATCACTTATGTAATCTTTGTTTCCGGAAAACGTGTAAATATTGTACAGCCGGAATAATATGTAACAAATGGCAGATTTTAAATTTAGACCAAGATCAAATGAAGAAATTTAGAAAAATTATTGTAAAGTATCCGTAGGAATTCTGAAGAGAAGATAACAATTTTATGGACACTTCTTAAGAATGAATAATGATAAAGTTAGCGTAACAGATATTTGAGTATGTAAGCAACATGAAAACGAAACAAAACATTTTCATGGCACAAAGAAGTACAGAAAGACAACAGATCCCAAATACAGACGAAGAAACGATTAAGGACAGGAATAAATACAGAGAAATAATAGAGGAAATCAAGGCGGAAGAAAACAAGATCAGCAGACAAGGGAGACGAGGTGGAATCGCAGAAGAAGTGAGAAAGATCAGAAGTGAAAGAATGAGAGAGCCCAGTGGAGAGAGAGAAAAGAACAAAACATACGAAGTATACTTGACGGAAAGAAATGTGTTTTGTTCAACATTGTGAGCGAGTTTTGCAGGTCAGAGAGTTTCCTAGTGAATAAAGACGTCAACCGAAACAACATTTGAGTGTATATGCAGATATTGAAATTGTATTGTATTGCCTGATCTAATTTTAACTAAATTAAACGGTGGTGCATCCAGTGGCGGATTATCCATAACACTAGGGTATGCTGCAGCACCGGGGACCAGGGCCTCAGCTGTCAGAGGGGGCACCATTCAGGTGAACGGACTTAGCGAAGCAAAGCTTATGACCACATTACGCAGTTGTTTGGTTTTCTTACGCAGTTATTAACCGTGAACAGTGTCGAGTTGGAAAATCAAGCGAAAGCTCTTATAGAAGTGTACTCGAATGATTTGCACAACGGTCTTCTAATAGAATCGAAGCGCTTTGTGCCACAAATAAAATTGCAAGAAAGCGTTTTTTTTTTCAAATCGTTCGAATAAAGATGATGGATTCCATTGTAC
Organism: Magicicada septendecula; assembly: GCA_034769895.1. Lineage (NCBI taxonomy): Eukaryota > Metazoa > Arthropoda > Insecta > Hemiptera > Cicadidae > Magicicada > Magicicada septendecula. Next base: position 843,833,451 of record CM068368.1, read on the forward strand.
TACAGTTTGTCCGCTCAAAGTATTAAACTGCATTATTGATTGTAAAATGTTTGACGCATTTCCTAATATATACGTTGCTTATTGTCTGCTGTTTACGATTCCAATAACTAACTGCGAATCTGAAAGATCATTTTCTGTATTAAAACGCATTAAAGATATGTTGAGTTCAACTACGGGAGATGAGAGATTATCTCTGTTAGCAAGGTTGAATATAGAAAGCGAGATACTTTAATCGCTCTATTTAGAAGAAATATTGTAAAGACTTCTGTGCCGGGGTTTGAAATTTCCCGGCGTGGTTTGAAAGATTGGTGCCGCCAGACCGCGTGGCCGCTGGGTGGCAAAGCTAACTTGATTAGTAAGGCCGTGTCCGCGCCACGGCGACGGGATCTAGTAAGCCAGTCAACCTTGTCAGCTGATTGCGGGACGCAACTGTTAGAAAACTGTTTGCCAAAGGTTAGCCTCTGCAATCCGCAACTGGTCGAATTTCTGTACCATGGTGGGTTCGCAGAATGCGTTGTTCTTCCTCATTTCATCTTCAACCTTCCAACAGGGTGTGCTAGTCTGACGGCCAAGGGGAGTACCTAGTTTATATGTACCTAGTTGCATCTTAATATGACGTCGTGATCTAGTAAATGGTTTTCAGGGCCCCGCACAGCCGGGAGAGAGGGGGATGCGAAGATGGTGACACCGACACCAGTCACCATCTGCAGAGCAGTGTAGCAGGAAGCTCACCGAAGCCGTCAGGTACAGAAATACTACGCCTACAGAGCTCCAAGAGACATCTTCAGAACTTCTGGACTCCTCAAGTAACACCACCAACACTAATCGCAGACTGGTCTACGGGATATCATGTCAGTTCTTCAAAAGTACAGGTGGGAGTATTCCAGTTACTAAACCAGTCGACAACAACTCCACCGGTTTTAGATCAAGTCTAACTGACATTTTATATCAATGTAAAGACATGCTCTTAAGGGTACCAGAAGCCCAGTTAAACTTTTGACATAATTTAAATTTGTAATGTAAATCAAACTAAGATTCAATCTTTTGAAGGCTGTAATTAAACCTTTGACATAATGTAAATTTGTAATGTAAATCAAACTAGAGTTCAATCGTTTGAAGGCTGTAATTAAAATAGCACTAATAAAAATTGTTACTGGTTACAAGAGTATTTTATTGCAAGTCCTGTCACTCTGGGCTCCAGCACATTTTACGCTTCGTCTAGGCCAAGTGGTCTAGTTTTAAATTTTACGTAACGGCCTAAGTGGCCGGTACACTTCGTTAAGGTAAAATCAAGAAAAAAATTGATCGATTGGTATTTTCTAAGCTTAAGTACTACTATGCTCGTCTTAATCACTATTCGTTGTAATTTCAGAGTTTAAGAAAATAATTGTTAACTTTCGAAATTGTGTATGCCAGTGGTTCCCAAACTTTTCAGTCCGCAGATCCCTCCCCAAATAATTTAAAAATTCACGGACCCCGTCTGAGTTCTGAAAAAAAAAAACAGTAGATATGATACAAAATATTTTAATTAAAATTGTATTAAAATCAAAATTCTCTTAACTTGCAAAATTATAATATTAATTATATCAAACTAATTTAATGTAAACAGTTAAGCTGGTTTTGAACAATTAGCTCTGCAATATTGGGTTTAATGTCTTATAATTTCAATATTAAGCCACTCTCGACATCAAGTTTATTTCTTAACTCTGACTTCGAGTACGTGAGCAGGGAGAATGCGGTTACACACCAGTAAGTTGGGAAACACAGTTAAACGCTTAAAAGCTTTTTTTGCGAGCTCAGGATGGTCAGTCATTACATGGGAAATCAGCTAGGTGTAATTGCGAAAACTGTAATTTTAATGAATTGTCAGTTGAAGTGGGGGTTCTGCCAATGAATCTTCTTTTTGTACTGTAAGAGAGACGTCTAGTCGGTTCTGCTGTCAAACAGCTCTGCTACACATGATTTAAAGAAGACATGATTAAAGCCAGTAGTTTGAAATTACTTTTACAATTACAATTAGTTTGAACCCAAAACAAAAATACTGAAGTCATCTATTAATTGTTATAAGATTCTAAAATTTAGATTTTAGAGCTTAAAGAATGGGAGAAAATTACGCTATATTCTAATTTTCTTAAAGCGCGTGCGGACCCCCGGAAACATTGTCGCGGGCCCCACTTTGGGAACCACTGGTGTATGCCACTTATTAGTGTAAATAATGGATAAAAGATTGAATTTTAAATAGGGGGGGGGGAGGCCACCAATCTGATAGCAGCATAGGGCACCACGCGCTTCTAATCCGCCCCTGGATGCATCGTAATGGTTGACTAGAACTCTCTGAAACAGTGTAGGTTCTACGTCAGCCTCTACAATTTTAACATCTGCATACGAAAATAAACGTTTTAATTATAATTATATACTGCACAGATATATCTGTATATGCAAATAGATAACGAATATAGTAGGCTACTGGAATGGCGGTAACTAATTCAGTTGGCGGCGCCTGCTAGTCGCCTCAGTATAACACTGATGCCGAGATAATTCACAAAATAAATAGTAACACCTGTTGATGGTGTTTGCTTTGCCTTGCTTACCTTGCCTTGTCCGTGATAGAAACGTGCAAAATTTGTTCACAAATTACGTAACGTCGCGCGCGCGCGCACGAAAACCGTCCAGCAGCGCGCGCGCGTGTGTATGTGTGTAATCGAGCGAACATATTCGATTTGCCGCCGCTGTTTTGCTATAAATAACTCAGCAGGAAGTGTAGAAGAACGATAACTGAACAAGATTACCATATTCCTGTGTCATGTAATAGGTAGAAATCATGAATTCATCATGACAGTACAGTAGAGTCCCGCAAACTCGACCTTATGTGGACTGAGAGGGTGACGAGTTACCGAAAATGTCGAGTTTTACGGAATAAGGGGTGGGTTATTCACAACTAATAATATTTTACTGCATATTACTCTAATGGAAGTTCTAGCACAATACAGGACACAGAAAAGTACAACATACCCTAAAATAATTGTTAAAAGTTAAAAAAAAAACTTACAAAACTGAAGAACTGACTAGTTCTTTGTAGAAAAAATCTCGTGATGCTAGACTGTCTGTCACACTCATTTCGTCTTCGTGCAGCTTCATCGCGTAGGCGACGGAAAAACAAAATGTTCATAGCAGATGATCCTTGCTCCTTCAAGTAACGGAGCATTCCTTCAGCGGCCTTTAGTCCATCACTGTGAGTCATCTATTTAACTTTTCCGTTGTCTTCCATCTTTTCGTCTTCTGATTCATCTTCATTTTTATCCTCGTTCTCTTTCACTAGTGCAACTATTTCACGATCTCCTAAAAGTTCACAGTTTTCTTCCTGCCCCATCCATTCTCCAACATCACTATCAGTAACTTCATCGCAGCCTGGAATTTTATTCAATAAGTCCACTATTTCACAATTTTCTGTCTCTTCTCTGAAACTCGTTTCCTGAATGGTCCAGGAACTTCCTCCAGAAACGAACGAGGCTTATATGATCGATTTCGTTCCAAGACCCTATGCAATCCGTTCCAAGATTTCGTTATGCACCCCACTATGTCCAACATGTCTATTTTCTTTAGTTTATCGACCATGTCAGCTGATCAATTTCTTTACTGAGAGGGGGAATGGGGGAGATTGGAATTTCCACGGAAAGAACAAAACATGTCACCAAATTCGTTAGACAGTTCCAAGAATTAGTGTCACAAAGGGAAAGGTACAAAAATTGAATACCGTAACAAATCTTTGAAGAGAACAGGAAAATATACGGATATTCATACGGAAAATATGTACTGTAATTACAATAATAAAGTAATTAAAATGTACCTATACTGTTTGCACTGTTTTGCATGTTAGAAATTGTTACAGTCTAGCTTTTAATAGACCACCACATTATTTCAAAGATAATGTTCTGCTTGACCAGCAGAAATCAGTTAGCGATTACAAAAAAAAGTGATCGTCACAAGTTCAATGGCTGTGCGGGACGAAGGGCTTACCCGTCGCCCGCTCATATACTACGTTCCGAGCTTCAAATAGAGCTCCTGCCGCAGGGTCGACTGATAGGTCTGGATTTAGGGTGTGGCCTGCTACCGGCCGTGGGTTTTCAATTAATTACTTAATTGAGGGTGAGCGTGGCCGGGTCCAAGATTCTCCTGGCACAGATTGGTAGCGACCGAGGGCGCTAATCAGGTGGTTGCCCTGGAATCGGGCGGAGCGGCGATAAAATTTTCGGGACAGTGTCCGTATAGTGGCGTCCAGGGAACGGACACGCAGGGAGTCTCGGATCGTTTTGTTAGATGTTAGGTAATGGGCTTTACATGCCCAGCGCAATCCTCGGTCAAGGAGAGACTGAAGCTTTCGCTTGGGGGTCTTGGCCAAGTAGCTCCAAACGGGTATCGCGTAGGTAACCATCGGCACCACATAGGTGGAGACGATAAGCTTCCCTAGGCAGCGGGTCATGGCGTTGCTGCATAACACAGGACGGAGTTGGTAGAGACGATTGGCGGTCTTTCGGGCTACTTATGCAGAGTGTGTCCGCCAGGTGAGACGTCGGTCGAGGTGAACCCCGAGGTACTTGACCTCTCGAGACCAGGGCAACGGAGTATCGCCTACGTAGATTCTGTCTGGGAGCCTTAAGCGTCTGGAGAAGACTACTGCTGTGCTCTTGGCCGCGTTGATGGCAACCCTCAATTTCTCTCCCCACTCAACGTACTCGTCCAATTGTTCCTGGAGTCAGATAACTGCCGTTTCAGCTCGACGATCGACGGCATACACCGCCGTGTCGTCAGCGAACATGGCCAACCTGGTGCCAGGCAACTTGGGCACGTCATTGACGTACACAAAGAAAAGCAGGGGGCCCAAGACGCTTCCCTGAGGTACACCAGCAGTGTACCCTTGCCGAAGAAAGGGTGTTATCTACTCTCACGCGAAAGGTTCTGTTCCGAAGAAAGCTAGCAATCAAATGAATGTAGCAATCCGGAAGCAGAATCTCCATGAGTTTGTATAGAAGGCCTGGATGGCAAACACGATCGAAAGCCTTCTCCACATCAAGGAAAACGGCGACGGTCTGCTCTCGCGAGCAACCGGCCTCGGCCACGGTCTCCACGAAGCGCATCAGTTGATGCGTCGAGGAGTGCCCAGCACGAAAACCGAATTGCTCGGGGACCAGAATGTCGAACCGTTGAAGGTGATCCACTAGCCGCCGCTGGACTAGTCGTTCGAAGACTTTCGAAATGGACGACAGCAGGCTGATAGGCCGGAGTTTCTCGGCGAACTTGTGGTCTTTCCCCGGCTTCGGGATCATCGTGACCGTAGCCGAACGCCATTTCTTAGGAAAGTAGGCGAATCGGAAGCAGGCTTTGAACAAATCGACCAGGAAGCGAACTCCACGGTCCGGAAGTCTCTGTAGGGCGGTGTTACTAACACCGTCCGGTCCAGGGCTCTTCCGGGGCCGAAGCGCTAAAAGCCTGTCCGTTACCTCTTCCACCGAAGTGGGTTCGGGTTCGGAGGTGATCGAGCTGCCGAGATAAGCCTCAACTTCGGCTTCTATCTCCTCATCGGAGTCTGGGTCCCCGACGGGTTAGGAGCAAATTGAAGCTCCAGGTGCCCGGCCAGGAACTCAGATTTCTCGTCCGGCTTGGCAAGGGGATGTCCCCCAGGTCCATTGATGGCCGGGAGTGGAGGACGGCGCCTCTTCCCGGTCATCGCGGTAGGAATCCTGTAAACGGAGCTTCCCTCTTGTACATAGTCGGCCATTTTGGCGACCGCAAATTCCCAGCAGCTTCGTCGGAAGGCCTGCAAGTCACGACATAACTTGCCGGCCGCTCGATTGAAGCTGGCCTTGTCGTCCGGATCTCGCGTCCGCTGCCACCGTCTCCGAAATCTGTTCTTCTCTAAAGCGAGAAACGGACTTCTTCTGGGATCCGGTGGTTATCGGGCGTTAGATTAGGCTTCATCCGTGAGCACACGCCGACGGAAGAGTCCACAGAAACATCGAACAAGGCGACCGCCTCGTTGATGTGCTGAGTGGTGTCGAGCGGAACTTCCTCGGGAAGTCTGCGACAAAAGGCAGGCCCGTATCGGTCCCACTCGACCACTGTCGTGCTGCTCTCCCAATCGTGTGACGGGTAGGTACGTGCACCTCAATTGGACATCAGAGGACAGCTCCGTTAACACGGAGACCTGAATCTGGTTGACAACGCCCTTGACAACAGCAATGTCAAGTATGTCAGGTCGGGCTCCAGGTCGGCGGGGATAATGCGTAGGTAGTCTGGGTCCGTAGGCTCGTAGGTGGTGGTCGTGAAGGTACCTGCTAAACGCCCTTCCGGATGGTGTAGTCAGAGGACTACCCCAGTCGGGGTGTTTGCAGTTCAAGTCACCTGCAAAAATAACCTTCCTATGCGCCCCGAAAAGAGCAGACAGGTCGGCGTCAAGAATTGGTTTGGTCGGTGGTTTGTAGGCCGAAACCAGGAGGACACCTCCGAGAACTCCGGGGAGTTCAACGGCGGTGGCCTCGATATTTTGGCGAGGAGGCAAGACCACGCGGTGATGCGCAAAATGCAAAATTTCACCGCTATGGCCGTGCCACCCCCCCGCGTTCCGCCCAGGTCTATCGTCCCTGTAAAGCGAATAGTTGGGCAATCTCACGTTGTCTTGGGCCCTAAGCCAGGTCTCAGAGAGGAGAAGCACGTCGGGCTTGTGACGGGCTAGGAACTCTCTAAGTTCCTCGAGTTTGGGTCGAAGGCTGTCGGCGTTCCACGCTATGATGGATAGGTCACGTTGGATGGAGGTAATTCTGTTAGCGTGGAGCATTACAGAAGACCTATGGCGACTGCAGCTTCCGCGAGCATCAGGAACTTTTCCGTCGGGGTCGCCGTGCGAAGACGCCCCCGGATGGATCGATACAATCGGGCCATTTCTTCGAGGTCATATTCCTCGAGGAACGACTTTATCTCGGCTAGAGCTGAGGGAGATGTGGACGACGAAGCAGATGGGGCATGGTCGCTGCGGGCGGCAGCAGCAAGCTGCGGGCTGAGTTCACCCGAGATGAGTTCTTGGATGGGCGCTCGGTTCTTTCAGCTGCAGGACGGGGCTTTACTGTGGACTGCCGAGCAACCCCAGCGCCGGAGCGCTGTGTTGGTTTGGTCTTTGGTTTCTGGGCAGGGGCAGCGGGAGCAGCGTTTTTCTGTTTCTTCTGCTTCTTCTTCCTACTCTTGGGTGTGTAGCGAGCCTTGGGTGGGGGGGATTCTGACCTCTCCGGGACTGGCTCCACTACCTCCGGGGCAGGTTCCTCGTCCATAGGAACGGGTAGATCTTCCTGGGACGATGCTGTTGTAGTATGCTCTTGCCGAGCAGGTGGGGCCGATGCACGTGGCTGAGCACGTGGGCGAAGTCGGGCGAGAGTTGGCGGTTCAGATGAGCTGATCTTCTCCGGGAGACGGGAAAAGGCAGCACGATCCGGGACGACTGGAAGTTCCTGGCGGGCAGGAAGGTTAGTCCTGTCCGCGGCCTGCCTCAGCTGCTGCTGGAAGACCCAGCATCCACGGTAATTTGCCGAGTGAGGGTCGCCGCAATTAATACAAAAGCGGCGCCCCGCAGCCGGCACCTTACAGTCTTTAGTAGGATGCGGTTTCCCGCACCTGACGCAGGCCACTACATTATGGCAACTGTCCGAGCCGTGCCCGAAGCGTTGGCAACGATGGCACTGCGGGACGTGGCCAGCTTCACGGCTCCTTTCTACTTTATTCTTCAGACCACAAAGACTGGTCAGGCGCAGCAATCTGTCTGCCTGTTCCCCCTTCAGGATGATCACCCGGAGCAGGGGTAACTTGCGCCTGGGTCCGTATGCGGTGTACAACCTAATGCATTCTTTCACAGGGATGCCGAGTTGGCGGAGCTCGTCCGCCACGTCGTCGGAGTCAGTGTCTTCGTCCAAGCCGCGAATGATCAGCCGAACGTGGGCCGCCTTCTAGTTCGTAAACGTGTGAAATTGTAGTCCATTGGCTTGGAGGAAAAGATAGACGGCCCTGTACTCATCGTCCGTCGCGCAGCAGACGCGAAGACGGTCTCTCCCAGAGACATCTGCACGTCCGCTGAGAGGCGAACTCCGAGCCGGAGGCGTCGGGAAAAGTCAACGACGTTCTTGACGCCGTTGACGAACAAGGGCGGAGGGCGGCTCCGACGGGATGGAGCATCCAGTAGCTCCGGGTCATCGGGGAGCGGAGTTTCCTCCGCTTTTCCCTTTTTTTTTAGATGACAATACAACGGTAAATTCGGACCCAGGCGTGGGCTGGGACGCAGTATACGTCGGGGCGGGAGTACCCCCAGTAGCGACGTTGGATTCAGCCGAGACCGATTGGTGGCCCTGAGAAGGACCACTGCACGATCCGACCGAGTCAGGGACAGGGTCGGGGCCTACTGATGAAGCATTGGCTTGGCCCTTAGCAGGACCAGTCCGCCGCCCGGCCGCAACGCGACTTTCGCCCATCGCGTTTTGGCAAAGATACTCGGGCCGAAGCCCTCCTACGGGAATTGTTAACCCGCTCAGCGCCGGTATTAGAGGCCGCACCACGCTAGGCGAAGCGACCGACCGCTACCGGCAGGGACCTAACTTAGCCTACGCCAAGCCAAGCGGGCGATGCCACCAAATACAGGTCCACAAACACTGGTCCACTGCACTTGCCGCCTTTTGGCTTCGGGAGGGACACTACACTAGGCACACACCAGCCGACACCAGACCGCGAACGGTTACTGCCGTCAAGAGACTCGCAAACGCGCACACGAACACTACCGCGCACACAAGCCGAAGCAACCGATCCACCCGGACTAGTGTTGTCATCTGCTGCCACGCGGCCCTGACAAGGAACGTCGAAGGCGGTCGCACGACCCACTAATACGTGGCCGCAGCTAGCGTGGCTTCGCTCTTCAGTTGTTACTGGACCGGCACTGCAGGTGATCCCGTGGTTTTCAACACCTTCAGTCGCTGACCTTACTGCCGGCGCAAGCTAGGGCGGGAGTTCCAACCGCCAACAACGTTCTTCGAAAGAGTCCACAATCCACGTAAATCTCAGCCTCGAAGAGCCTCTTAGCTTCGATGTTAAGTAGTCCACTGCTAGACGAAGAATGTGTCACGTCAAAGTGATCGTCGAGTTATACGGGAATGTCGAGATATCTGGAGGAGAGTTAGCGGGATTCTACGGTATCAGATAAGTTGACAGCAAGGATTCAACTAGAACAGACAATCTAAGACAATAGGTTAATGCACATAAAACATCTCTATAATAGGCCTACATTTCCCTTAACAGGATGGTAGAAAATAAGTTGTTAACATTTTTTCCCGGGCTGTTTGACCGTGGTATATTGTTTCATCAAAAAACAGACGTTTCGGCAGCCCCATCGACTGCCATCGTCAGTGTAAAATTCTAAGTTTCGCTGACGTAAGATGGTAGATAGTAGTGACCACAGTTATAATCTAACTGGTCATGTTAATACGTACAATACCACACTTCACAATCATGAATTCATCATGACAATATCAGGTAAGTTGATAGCAAGGACAAACAGTTTGAGACAATAGGTTAATGCACATAAAACGTCTGAACATAAAATATCTCTATAATACCTAACCTAATAGGATGGTGGAAAATGTGTTGTTAAAATTCATTCCTGGGCTGTTTGTCCTTGGTCCATTGTTTTAACCAAAAACAGACGTTTCGGCAGTGCCATCATCAGTGTAAAATTCTAAGTTTCGCTGACGTAAGATGGTAGACGTTAGTGACCACAGTACTGTGGTTAAGTAATGGATTTATGACTGTAGGAGTGTTAGCTAAACTTCGAATTTTCTTAGAGAATTTATAAGTAGGAGTGGTGTTCACGGGACTTCTCCTACTGTGGTCACTGACGTCTACTGTCTTACGTCAGCGAAACTTCGAATGTTACACTGATGATGACAGTCGATGGCACTGCCGAAATGTCTGTTTTTGGTGAAAACAATGGACCACGGCCAAACAGCCCGGGAATGAATTTTAACAACATTGAGTCCGCCCGTGTAAGCCTGTATCATGGTGGAAAATATTTTGTTTGTTTTAATTATTGGTGTGAGATTCTTGATTTTTGTCCCCACCCTCGTTGACTTCGCCTTTCGTACAGATGCTTCGTTATATTTTTACTTTTTCATATTAGTATTATTTGTGTTGAAGTCAAGCGAACAGTTCCGGTTGGGGATTGCGTGCCTGCAGACGCGAGTAGTCTCCAAATGGACTCATGCCACTGGACCAGAGACTTTGAATTTATGTTATTTTAATTTATAAAACACGGAAGGATACCATAAAACTGTTGCTGTCCCCCCATTCCTGTATGCTAGTGAGACATGGACTCTTGGCAACAGAGACGTGCAGATGGTTGAGGGAGCCGAAATGAAATTTCTAAGAGGGACGCAATGTTGATTCTCTCTTGGATTGGAGAAGGAACGAGAATATTAGACGCGAAGATGTGATCACATGAATCGCATGTTTGATATCCGTCTACCTGTGGCTGCCTTAAGTTATCACCCTACTGGGGAGAGAGATATCGGTAGACCGAGGAGGAGATGAATTCCGGAACAGTTCTAAAGCCTAGTCCTTGGAGTGCTGATGATGATGATGATGGTGATGGTGATATTATTTTAATTTCTTGGGGGGGGGGCACGAAGCTTCCCATGAATTGGTAGATTATACCACCGGAGCTATCAACCGGCTCCCCTTCTAAACGTCACCTGGCCTTGGAGTATATTTGCCGAGTCCGCCGGATCGAGAGATTGTGGGTAACTCGGGCCGCCCGCCCATAGAATCTTCACGCTAGGCGTCTAGGGTGTCATCAAGTGCACGGACACCCAGTTTTGTCTTCCAAGTGCACTTGAAGAGAGGCTGCGGGGGACTTTACATGCAGGTTTGTGTCCCCTGTCGAGAACGCCCTGCAGCGACATTGTATGGCAGGCGGCCAGGTATCCCCAATCGGGATGGGCGTAGGTAATCACCGGTAATTCATACGTGTTGACTATGAGCGTAACTAGCCGAGGGGTCATCGGGGAAAACCACAGTAAGGTAAGCATTAGGACAACAATAACAGAAACAGAAATACAGTTAAAGAAAAGACGGCGAGATCACGTAATTCGTACGTGTCCAGAAAGCTATACTGTACAGGTTGTTGGGAAATGAAGTGTTACGGGAGTGAACAACAAGACAAGACGATGAAGCGGAAACAGGCAAACGTGCCCTGTCGTCGAAGAAGACGGTGGCGATGATGAATGAAAAGAATCTTCTTCTTCTTCTTGTCCTCTTCAAGGATTAGGTTATATAAATCTGTTCCGGCACCCATCTCATCCTCGGACGACCCACGTCTCTTCTACCAATGGCTTTATAGTTCAATGCCGCTTTCGGCTATCGATCTTGTGTCATCCTTTGTAGATGATCCCACCATTGTCTTCTGTAAATTGAAATAATTACATTTATGTCATTTACTTCGAGTTCTGCTCTGATATCCTCATTCCTTATTCTATCTTGCAATGTATAATTTAAAGTATTTCGAAGAAACTGCATTTCAGCACTCCGAATCTTGCCTTGCCGCTTTCCTTTTTTGTCAGTACCCACGTCGCATAAATCAACGTGGGTATTGCAATTGACTTATAAAATTTAATCCTTGTGCCGAGTCTTGTTTTATTTCTAAGATTTCTATGAATCGTACCACAAAATGTTCTAAATGTATTTTATCTTCTCTCTTATTTCTACAATTATTTTAAGCCTTATTTTAACACACTCAACTGGCTTATAAATACGACTGCGTTAAGTTATTAATGGAATTTTGCAGAAATTTCTAACGAGCTCTGGTGGGGGGATTGATCCCCTGATATCCCCGCAGTAATGCCACTGCCTTCTATTGTCTTATGTAATGTATATGCCTTCTATTCACAGATGCAATACTTAACCTTTGGCATGTATGATGGAATTAAACAAACAAACAAACAGAATTTAAAAAATCATTTTTTGATATAAGTGACGCGTCTGATTGGGGGCCGACTATGATTTTATCTGAAAATGAATGGGCAAATCCTTCAGTTCGTAATTTGTCGGTCTTCTCGTAAGTTCAAAGATGATGTTTTCCCCATAAAATTTTCAGTTTCGAAACTGTCATTTCGTCTTCACGTCGTTATTTTTAATAAAAAACAGAATGATATATAGTTTTTTTAATGTAGAAAAGTAAAAAAAATTGTACGTGTTTCTGACTTTTCGCTATAAAAACACAAAAAGTCGCCCCATCAGACTTACCAAAAATTCTCAGTTATTGTTTTCCTACCACTCTCAGTACCACATATATTCCTAAATGTATTTGTCTTAATGAAAAGAATATATTTATGAATTGACCATAACTTACACACATACACACATTAATCTGGTAATGGGCAAATCCTTCAGTTCGTAATTTGTCGGTCTTCTCGTAAGTTCAAAGATGATGTTTTCCCCATAAATTTTTCAGTTTCGAAACTTTCATTTCGTCTTCACGTCGTTATTTTTAATAAAAAACAGAATGATATATAGTTTTTTTAATGTAGAAAAGTAAAAAAAATTGTACGTGTTTCTGACTTTTCGCTATAAAAACACAAAAAGTCGCCCCATCAGACTTACCAAAAATTCTCAGTTATTGTTTTCCTACCACTCTCAGTACCACATATATTCCTAAATGTATTTGTCTTAATGAAAAGAATATATTTATGAATTGACCCTAACTTACACACATACACACATTAATCTGGTAATGGGCAAATCCTTCAGTTCGTAATTTGTCGGTCTTCTCGTAAGTTCAAAGATGATGTTTTCCCCATAAATTTTTCAGTTTCGAAACTTTCATTTCGTCTTCACGTCGTTATTTTTAATAAAAAACAGAATGATATATAGTTTTTTTAATGTAGAAAAGTAAAAAAAATTGTACGTGTTTCTGACTTTTCGCTATAAAAACACAAAAAGTCGCCCCATCAGACTTACCAAAAATTCTCAGTTATTGTTTTCCTACCACTCTCAGTACCACATATATTCCTAAATGTATTTGTCTTAATGAAAAGTATATATTTATGAATTGACCATAACTTACACATATACACACATTAATCTGGTAATGGGCAAATCCTTCAGTTCGTAATTTGTCGGTCTTCTCGTAAGTTCAAAGATGATGTTTTCCCCATAAATTTTTCAGTTTCGAAACTTTCATTTCGTCTTCACGTCGTTATTTTTAATAAAAAACAGAATGATATATAGTTTTTTAATGTAGAAAAGTAAAAAAAATTGTACGTGTTTCTGACTTTTCGCTATAAAAACACAAAAAGTCGCCCCATCAGACTTACCAAAAATTCTCAGTTATTGTTTTCCTACCACTCTCAGTACCACATATATTCCTAAATGTATTTGTCTTAATGAAAAGAATATATTTATGAATTGACCATAACTTACACACATACACACATTAATCTGGTAATTACAATCCGGCTACCGCGACAGCGAATCGGGCACGTGGTGTTGGCAACCGGCACAGTTGGCTATGTGACTAATTCCCAAACTATTCTCGTCTTTACAACTGAAACGCGTACGCTGCATCCAAACCATACAAACGTTTGATACGTTTGGCGGTAACGTTTCGCGCGTAATTTACACTTTTGGTCACAAAGCGTCGTCGCACGCAGTCGGTAGCGCCACACGGCGCCCGTGCCAGCTGGCGACTATTTTTAAACCACTGGCCGCCAACGATACGCGCCCGACCGCGCGCGACAAATTTAATTACGAATTATACGTCGCAGAAGTTGTTTTACACGGTCGCGTGAATAAAACTGTGTACGTACGTTCATATACATGCATAGATGAACGAGAAGGTCGAACGTTTGAGGAAGTGGAAAGCTTTAAATATCCGGCGCGCGTGCTATTCTTGCTGCTTGCTGTGAAACTGATCCGATGTTCGTCCCTGGACGATACCATCCAGCTCCTGTGGCGTGTTTTACGAACGAGAGCAAGGCTAAACCAGATTGTCGGACTCGGTTACTGTATACCAGGGGTGCAGAAAATGTCCGAACGCGCAAACGTGGTTCGGGGGAAATTTGGGCGGTCTGGGGAAGTTTTTATCAGTGACGAAAAATACAAATCACGAAGAAAATATCAACTAATGCTGTATTTACATCATTTTTACAATAACTAGAATATTAAATCTTTAAAATAAGTTTTGAAAAGGAATATTCATCCTAATGAGAACAAAGTTAGCATCATCATTCCTCGCGAGCGATGAGTTCTAGAATCGGGTTGCGACAGCCAAGGAACGGAGCGGTAAGATACATTATTAATGTATTTCTTGTCCATAAGATAATTTTTTGAGTAAATTAAGTGTCTGCATCTTGTATTTTTATTACTTCTCTTTTTATGATTAATCACATACAAAAATTGGTTGGTAAAACATAATAAACCGTCGCGTTAGTTTTTGGGGAAATTTCCTACCGAGAAAATTGTGTTCGGGGAAAATTTTAGGGGTCTGAACATTTTCTGCACCCCCTGGTGTTTACGTCCTGATGCTTCTGGGTAGGGATGAGACTAGCTTGAAGGCTGGACTCCTCATTTTCTTCAGGACAAACTAGATGTTAAAGATTCTTCCCATATAATATTCATCATCGTCATCTTCACATCGCGGCATAGGCAAAATTGTGCCTGTTTTGCCGTCATCAAAGATCCTCCAGCCACCTCTTACTGGGTCTCTGTACCTACGTACTCGTGTTCCAGTAGCGTGGCGTCCGTCTAACCGTTGTTTCAGGCGGCAACAGTACAAGGAATAAAATAAAATAAAATTAGTTATATCACAGAATAAATACTTCAATTATAAAATAATTTGAAATGGGAACAATATTAGTAGGGAAACTTGAAGAAAAACGTAGCATCGCTTTTGAACTGCTGGTCACTTGCACCGTATTGTGTTGCCGGCTCATATGTCGGCCATGTTTTATTCCGTACGGTCATTGACCTCTTAGTAGTTGTCACTGTACAAACTGCGGAGGGGACACATTCCTCCACCCAATGTGTTGCCGTTGTATAAACCGCCAAAAAGCACAGTTAGCGGCTATGTTCAGACCGGAACCAACGTGCAGCAGTTACTACGTACCTATTTCTGTTTTGTTCGTTTAGTTATGTGTTTCTCTGTTTGCCTTTATTATTTTTAATTCGATTATTTGTGTTATGATTTATTCTGTGTAAGTATAATGGGAGTCAGATCCCGTTGAACCGGGACCCTCTCTTCTACCAGCGAATGATAGAAGATACTATAAAAAAAATATTTTGGCTTTAAAAAGAATGGATGTTTAATTCACGCCGCTGAAATTAAAGCTTCTTCCCGTATAATCATCATCATCACGTCGCGGCATAGGCAAGATGCTGCCTGTTTTGCCATCATCAAAGATCCTCCAGCCACCTCTTCCCGGGTCTACCTACATACCTGTGTCCTATATAGGTTTATATTTCAGACCCGTTAACGCCTCAATAGCTGCGTTTACGTGGGCAGGGACAAGAATGTTCCAGGAATACAGCGACCGATCAAAAGATCGCTTTACGTAACGGCCACTTGAAAAACTACAAGAAAAAATATTTAAATTGTTGTAAGTAAAAAAAGTTAAAATAATACTTTGCGATTGAGTCGTAATTTGGGAAACTAAACACAACTCTCAAAGATCCGTCTACCTTCTCGATATGTTCACGTCTGAACACAACGTGGAACTTTCAACGGTTCAGCGGGAAGTGGGGAAGTGTTCTTTCATACTGAAAATGACTAGTAAGCTCCCTGAGCTGCAGAACTAACTCAATATTTTGTATGGAGTACATTTATTCATCATTATCTTCACATCATGACGTAGGCAAGATGCTGCCTGTTCAGCCTTCAAAGATTCTCCACACACGTGTGTCCTGTAGGTTTGTATTTTCAGACTTGTTTGGCCAGTCTGGAATCTGACATTCTTTCTAAGCGTTCTTTCCACCGTTTTTTTGTAATCTTTTAATTCTTCAGTCAAGTTAAAAACTTTTCTCATATAACCTCATTCTTTATACATTCAAGTTCGGAACACATTTTAACTCGTCTTAAGAACACCACTTCGAAGCCTGTGTTTTACTAGCTTCTTTCTTGGTTGCTGGATTCTCCAGCCACCTCTTCCTGCGTCTCCACCCACACACCGGTGTCCTGTAGGTTTGTTTTTCCAGACTTTTTTGGCCGGTCTTGAATCTGACATTCTTTCTAAGTGTTTTTTTCATCGTTGTTTATAATCTTTCAGTCCTCTATTCAAGTCACTGAAAACTTGTAATTCTTCTTTTACGACTTCATTCTTTATACGATCAAGTGTCGGAACACATTTCAACTCCTTAGAACACCATTTCCGAGACTTGTATATTTGACTTTTTTGTTTCTTGGTAGTCGTCCACTCGAACGTTTTGAGTACTTTATTATTATTCCGACCGTACAATGTTTACACATTTTCCGGAACCAAAGATTGCAGAAGTGATAGAATTCCCGTTTACCTTTATTGAATCCATCCGGCTGCAATCTATTTGGTCTTTTTAATATTTTATTTTTTCCAATGAATGTGGAGTTGGCCCATTGCATTAACCTGCAGCCTGGAGGACCAGGCAATTATTAATTAGGTTTACTTCCTTTAGCCTTTGATAAACCAAACCAATATCCAACTACAAGGCAGCAGCTGCTAGTTTTGGTCCGTCCCGGGTATTTTATATTGAGTACTTTAATTTCCCCATTATAGGGTACCAGCCTACTGTGGGTAAGTCGTGTGAAGGTGTGCTGCCTCGTTGCGGGCCATGACTTCCGGTAACTTTTATTCAGGGTTGACTCTTCTAGCCTTTGAGCAGTGTGTGGACAACGATGTTCAGTAGGAAAGTTGTCTCTCGCTATGGGGTAAACCGAGACGCCACGTTTATAATAACCGTGAAATTAATTACAACGATACGATAAATAAATAGTTTTGTATTGGCAGTAAGTAAATTTATGTGTACCGAGTCTGATGTAGTCTACAGATACTGTATATACAGTGCTACGTAATTGTCATGACTCATTAAGCACATAAAGTTGTTGGGGCGTTCACAGATTATGTATATAAAATGTATAACGCAGATGTTAAATAATATATGCTTATCTGTGTTATAAATATGTGCCTTGTTGCGATCACGAATAAGACTAATTTTGTTAAAATGGAATTTCATAGAATCGAATGTTTTAATGGGCGGCAATAAAAATTAAATTAATTGTTAATATCACGAAATACGTAGTTGGAGCATATGTAACAAGAAATTCTCAAGATAAGCGCGCGCGTGTGTGTATTGGCCAAGCGTGTCCTTTTAATAAATTCACACAGTGTATAAATGTGAAATATTTAAAATTCGGTTATTTTTTTTTTGGTGATACCATTGTAGGTCGTTTGAGGCGAGTTTTAAATAGTTTATATCGGCCAGTAGTGAGGTCAGTATTTAAAATATTTACTGTAACTGTAATTGTTCCCACGTGTTCTCCTTCTGCTGGGAAGTTCATATCTTTTTGCTGTGTGTAGCAGCGACTTTTTGGAGACGTAATTTCGATGCCTGATACGGTGTTCGGATACTACGAGGGTCATTCGATAAGTAAAAGAGATTGTTGTTTAAATACGGTTTATTCAATAAGTGTAACGAATTATTTGTTTTTCAGCACTACTTCCAGTTACAATTGCACAATCTTTCCATCGCTGATTAGTTTTTTCATGGCAGCACTAATGAATTTTTACTAGTTATAAGTATAACACTACCGTCTTGGAACACAAAGATTTTTGTTGGATAGCCTGAACCAGTTTTCGCTTATTATACGATTCGTCAGAGACTGCCACTGAGAGCGCTGTCCGCCTTGTTCTTGGCGATGGCGCCGTCTTTTGAAAGATCAATGTTGCGTGTGTGCGGTGTGATATGCTCGAATAGTAAGTGTGATTTGAATTGTGTCTGTTCGTTTAGAATGTAATTTTTATGTGTTTTTGTGCGTTTTTATATTTCCAGTTGTACAACAGTGTCTAGTTTTTGGCCTTTTGTGTGTACGTGTAGAATATCTATGTTGCTGTCGATGTTTGTGCATGTGTGGTTTTCTTCAATGAGGTGGTTGTAATAAGCGAAAACTGGTTCAGGCTATATAAGGTAAAAATTTTACATATTTACTGTACCAATAAGAAACTTTGTGTTCCGAGTCGGTAGTGTGATAGCCTACTTATAACTACTTAATGAAAGGACATTTCATGGACAACAAAATCCAAGAATTTTTTCCCCTTAAAACCTGGTTTATTTTTGCATATTTTATAAACGTTTTAATAACATTTTGGGCTAAGTTGATGGCAGTACCCACACTGTTGTCTGGCTCGGAGTGTTGGTCACCAAGAGAAAGAGCTTTGAGGCAACTGAGGTCATCGGAAATGTAATTTCTTAGATCAGTGAAGACAGTATTAGGACAGGCAGGATACGAGATGCGACCATTAGACAGCAAGTAAATTTTTCAATATCCGATAGCACAAGACGTAGAAATGTGAAAGAATGGTAATAATTATATGGTAAAAATCTTCAATATCTCATTCGTGCTGAGGAAAACGAAAGGTCCAACCATTAAACTAGTTTCATCCGCCCCCTCTCTAAGGAGCGGCTCCTAGTTACGCCACTCTCATAAATAGATAAGAGATAACACTTAAGAGATATTTAGCCACCCGCTATCGGTTCAAATCTGTTGATTACACTTCACAATGTAAATAGTCCTGTACGAACCCTGTCATTGTTCTTCTACGAAAGTGAAAATGAAAAGGAAATCGAAGAAACTTATACGAAAGCGTTTCACATTAGAGACGTATTCCAAATAATCAATTTTAATGTTTTACGACCTCTTATGAAAAATGTATGTCTGATAATGGAACGATGTTCCGAAACGTCGCCTCACATAGCTATTATAAGTCACATGACGGAACTGAAACTAAATAATATAAAAAAAATTTTAAACGCACTTTCCTTTCAAAAATATAAATTAAAAAATTAAAAAATTGCACTAAAAATGTTTACGCCGGTCGCGCCTAAGGTTGTCCTAGTAGGCGCGGCGGCTGCTTTCTATTTAAATTAATTTAATTTAAATAGATTTAATTTAAATGAAATTTAAATTTAATTAATTTATTTAATTAAATAAATTTAATTTAAATTAAATTAAAATCTATTTAAATTAAATTGTTTCGTCGGTTAAAATCCATGTGTGTGTGTGCGCGCGCGCGCGTGTGTGTGTGTACTTGTGTAGTGTGTACGCGCAGGCATGCGTGTGTATAAGCGCGTGTGTGTGTGTGTGGTGTGTGTCCATAGATTATTGTATTGTCATCCAAGACCAACGTTTGTGCAAAGTTTCAGAATTTTTTTATCGACAATAAGTGTCTGAAATAGAGCTTGTAAGATTTGATTACAGACAGACAGACGTGACAGTGAGTTAAAGAAAAGTGTGTAAAAAAGACACGTATCCGAAACGTGTAATGGAAGTATTCCAAACAGGCCTTGACGTATCAACCTAGTGCCGTAACTACGGGTGGGGGGATAAATCCCCCGTCCAGAGCTATTGAAAATTTCGACGAATTTTCATAATCACTCAACGTAGGCTATTTATAAGGCACTTTGTTAAAATAAGGCCTAGAAATAATTATAGAGATAAAAGGAATTATAATATTTGTAAACTAATAAAATAAAGAGTTTTTCTTAATATTGACAGTCTCTCATCAATAACGCACTCATTTGCAACATACGTCACGTCGGTTTGCGAAAAAAAGCATTTTAAAAATTATATGAGAGTCCAACCTTCAAGGTAGTCTCGCCCCCTCCCCTCCGCCCAGGAACAGCTCCTAGTTATACCACTGTAAATCAACCGATACGTAGAAGACGTGTGGAAAGACCGACGACAAGGCGGTGAAGCCGGAACAGGGAGAACGTGTCTGATCCTAGAACGGCAGATGATTAAGAAAATACCACAAAGTGATGACAGTTCCGGCTTTACTGTACGGACCTCGATCGCGGCGCCACAGAGAGAAAAGTCTTCTGACTGGTGGAATCAGCAGAAGCGAACTTTCATAGAGCGATAATAAACGGTTGGTCAAGATTAGAACACATAAGAAACAATGATAAAAGACAAGAGATGGAAGTTCACCCAATGACCAAAGTAGCAACACTGTATGAGGAATGGCGGAGAAACCGTGTGTAATGAATATGCTTCAAGAAACGATACCGCGGAATTAACGGAAAAGCTAAGCGAGTTTCAGTGTTACTCGACCGTTTGGTGTTTGTGTATCTATTTGGGGTACGTCCACGATAACTTTTGAACGCATCGACCGATTCTCATAAAACTTGGCATGCGTAACCCTATTGTTTTTCAGACCGATCCCCCCAAATAGGGTGCCAGGGGGCAAAAATATGAGGGGGCAGAATTTTGAAAAATTGTAACACGGCCGTGTGGGGTATCAAATTAAACGGAATTTTATCGACAGTCTGAATATATAGTGTTCAGTTGATGAAATTTTCTAAATTTTGGGGCGCCAGTTCCAAAAAGTGTGCCAAACACTTCCAGTGAGGCCGACACTCGTAACTTGAACCGGATACAGGTTGCACAATCCACCCAGGGTAGCGCCACCGAACGCTGGACGTACGCTATTTCCGATTATTAGCACACTGATACCGCCTGAAATCGGATTATCCCCGCGCCCCGCAAGACATCGTGACCCACGGTGGGTATTTCGGAAGGAGAAAAGTGTCATAACGAGGTCTTCTCCCGCCTAAACAGAAGTAGGCTGATCGGGCAGCCTATACTACTAGGGTTCACTGCATTTTTGATGTTACAAGACCCGTCGGGACAGGAGTGATTGCGTAGCGCAGCTACTGCCTGGAACGACACAACCGTGGTTCCCATTGACATCAACCCCAGTACAGCCGAAATACCGATTCAGCCCCGCGGCACGATTATGCGGTGTACGTCAGGCGGAGAGAGCAGAAATCGAGAGCTACCGTTTATAGCGGTACTCCCCCCCCCCCAGGGATTAACCCAAGCCCCCACCATTTGGAGAATTCAGGAAGGATATTCTTCTTCTGATAGTTCCTATCCGTTTCGGATGTTGGATATCATACAGACTCTTAACTTTTTGTACTGCTGCACGGAATAAGTCAGTAATATTCATGCCAAACCAGGTACTTAAATTTCCCAACCATGATATTCTCGGTCGCCCAACTCCTCTCTTTCCAAGTACGTTTTCCTGTAGTGTGGACTGCAATAAGTAAAATTTGTGTTCATTTCTCATGAGATGTCCCAGATACTGAAGCTGCCTTATCTTCACTGTGTTAATAACTTTCCCTATCTTTCTTTATCTTTCTAAGAACTTCAACATTACTTATATGTGCTGTCTATGAAATGCTCAGTATTCTACGGTAAAGCCGTATTTAGAAAGATTCCAATTTTTTAGTTGTGGCTTCAGTCAGAGTCCAAGATTCTACACCGCAGAAGAGGACCGAAAAGACGTAGCAGCGTAAAAGTCTCATCTTTGTGTTTATTCAGAAAGGAAGGATAGAAGAAGAAAAAAAGACATAACGGGTCAATTTTGGTAAGAGCCGGTCGGTTACGAACTTAACGCCTTGTAGTAAGATACGCCGACAGTGTCTTTAGCTGTAAACACCGGAACTTATTGCAGCGGACGTGGTTAATATGTACGTTTATGTGTGGGCAATAAATATTTCGTCTCAAAGTGCATAAACTAGCCAGCGAATGAACGAACAAAGAGCTGCCAAAATGTGACACAATGTGTTATTGTTCCGACGGAAGTATTGTCTCGTGACGTGAATGTCACATCCGCAACGATGAGTACCACGTACAAGGGTCACCGTCGTTGGGCAGTATAACGGGCATTTGTGGTGGACGCTTGCGTCTTCTCCGTTTGCTTGTTCCTGTACCGCCACAGTATCCTCGGGCAACAGTTCGGGCCAATCTCCTGAATTACTCATGTTATTTGGCCATAATAATTACAAGACTTCTGTCATTGGCGCAATTACGAGCTGCTCGTAGGGACGATGAGACTAGCTTCTGGGAGTGGGATGAGACTATCCTGGAGGATCGACTCTCCATTATCTTATTTGTTTGCAAATATTATAATTCATTTTATTTCTACAATTATCTTCTGCTTCTCTTCAAGGATTAGGTTGTATAAACCTGTTCCGGCACCCATCTCATCCTCGGACGACCCACGTCTCTTCTACCAGTGGCTTTATAGTTCAGTGGCGCTTTCGGCAATGTCTTTTGCAGATGATCCCATCATTTTCTTCTGAAAATTCAAATAATTTCATTTATGTCCTTTACTTTGAGTTCTGTTCTGATACCTTAATTCCTTATTCTATCTTGCAATGTATTATTTAAAGTTCGAAGAAACTGCATTTCAGCACTCCGAATCTTGCCGTTTTCCTTTCTTGTCATGACCCACGCCTAGGGTTGCCAACCGTACTCTAAAATAGAGTATTGTCCTCTATATCATGTAGGCGTACTCTATAATCTATAACACTAATAGAGTACGCTAAAATACTCTTTTTTACACAATGTTTACTTAACTAGTGCCAGTCTGTAATAATATGCAAAAACCCATAATCAGAATAAAAAAGTCTACTATTTACTGTTAATATGTTGGTATCGCCGATTCCCCAAACCATATTCGAACGTTCCTGAACGCAGCCACTAATGTCATTAAGTTAAACGTGTCAATGTCATGTCACAAGTTGTTTTGAGTAGTCTTTGAGGTTACCCGTTACATTGATTTTGTTTCCACTGTGTTGTGACTTTGTTTTTTGTTTGTTTGGAATACTTTTATCCAATTCGTAATGGATGACGTAATTGACGAACAAGATAATGCAGATCAAGAATCCTGTGTTGATAACGCAAGCACCCCACCTAAAAAGCGAAAAGTTGTTACGAGGAAAAAAAGGTCACAGAAGTACACACAATCTTGGGAAAATGAATTTTCTTGGCTGAGGAAAGACCCAGAAAGTGATACAAATGCAAAATGCATAATTTGTGGTGTAATTTTTTCTATTTCATCAGCTGGAGTTGGACACGTACGTAAAACTGTTTATTACGATTTTAGCTCATGGAATGTTTAATTTGTTTTGTTTGTGTTATCTTTGTGGTGGGTCGGTTGGTTGTGTGAATATGTGTCATTGAATTGGGCTTATGGTGGTACTGGCAGTCATTTAATTGGACTTATTCATGTCGACGAAGATGTTTTGTGTGTGTGCTGTTTTGGTTAAGGTGGATGCAATATGTAGATTATTTAATTTTTTTCAGATAAAACAGCATCAAGATACAAAACAACATAAAGCCAAAACTGAATTAAAAAGAACATCAGGAGTCCTACAAAAGTTTTTGACTCCAGCTTCAACTTCAAGACCAGTATCTGAAAATGATAATGTTACAGCTGCTGAATTAGCTTTATCATTCCATACAGTTAAACATAATTTGTCATATAATAGCATGGATTGCTCCGTTAAACTAGATAAAATAATATATGCTGACTCTAAAACTGCTACTAACATCAAATTAGCCAGGACTAAAATGGAAGCTCTGGTTATGGAAGTTCTCGGACCTCATGCTCTTGAAAGTGTAGTTAATGATTTAAAAGATGAAAATATGTATTTCTGTCTGCAAACTGATGCATCCAATAAAAAAAACATCAAATTATTCCCTTTAGTAGTTCAATATTTCACTGTGGAAAAGGGAATACAAAACAAACTTTTAGATTTTTATGAAAATGCTAATGAGAGTGCTGATGGCATGTTTGCTGCTATAAAAAAAATCTATGGATATGTATAATATCCCTTTTAATCGAGTATCTGGCCTTAGTGCAGATAACACAAATTCAAATTTTGGTGTGCATCACTCATTATACACTAACATGGTAGATGTAGTACCTGATATTGTTAAGGGTACATATTGTGCACAACTGTGTGAAACATGGAATGGGTTTTCTAACTTATGATGTTGAAAATGTTATATTAAAAATATATAGCCATTTTTCTGTGTCAGCTTGTAGGAGAGAAGAATTGAAAATGTTTGTTGCAATAGTTGAAGGAGACTTTCATGAGCTTAAGAGACATATTGGCACTAGGTGGTTATCATTACTACCTTGTATTGATACTATATTATTGAATTGGCATCCAATATGCGATTATTTTAAAAGTCTTGATGAGGATTGCCCTATGATAATTCAAAATCTGTTGATGTTAGATTGTAACCATGATTTAATTGAAATTTACTTACATTTTGCCAGCCATATTTTAAACATATTTCACAAAACTATTAAATCTCTGGAAGGTAACTCTGTCACAATTGTAGATGTTTTTGGTTTAATGGAAAATTTAAAATCAGAATTACTGCAAAGACAGAAAGACAACTATTTTGGCTATACAACAAAACAGAAATTAAAACCTCTTGAACAATCATCACCTGACTTGTTTTATCAAATTAACACTAATTTTTCATTGTGTATAGACAAATGTTTAACTTATTTACAAAAATGGTTTGATTTTAGTAGTGATAACTGGCTGTATTCACTAAATACAATATCTTTAAAAACGAATGTTGAATTTAATCATTTAGAACAAATTATAGAAGGAAAACTTAATTTACAAAGACTAAACATACACATGGACAGTTTATATTCAGAAGTAATAATTTTAAAAGAACTCCAAGCCGAATTGTTTAATAACACAGATTTTATGCAAAAATCCACTGCAGAAAAATGGCAATTTATTTTTAAAAAATGTCCTGAAGAATTTGATTGTTTAAAAAAAATGATTAGCTATATACTCTCTGTTCCCGCCACTTCAGCATTTACTGAAAGAGTCTTTTCGGTCATGAATGTGAAGTGGCGAGAAGAGAGAAACAGAGCTTCATTGAAATTGATCAAAAATGAGCTCTTGATATATATAAATTTAGAGTTGGAATGTTTGGACTCATACAATTCCTTTAAAAACAATGAAAAATTGTTATGTGCTGCAAAAAGTATAAAAAAATACCTTTTTAAAAGTACAAAATAAATGATACTCTTTTTTGTAAGTCCGTACTCTTTATTTACCTCCTTTAAAATCAGATATACTCTATTTCTTCTAAAAAAAGTTGGCAACCCTACCCACGCCTCATTTGCATAAATCAACGTGGGTAATGCAATTGTCTTATAAAATTTAATCCTTTTGCTGTGTCATGTTTTATTTCTAAGATCTCTATGAACCGTACCACAAATATTCCTAAATTTATTTACCTTCTCTTTTATGTCATTTTCAGATTCATAGTTTACTGCACAGCCGAGATATTTGAAACGGATATTTAACCCTCACTGGATATTTACTTTTAAAGCCCATGATTTTGGTTTGTGGTTTGTCTAAGCTGGGCACACACGCTGCAATTTGCAGCGGCACATGTTGCACTTAAAATTGCGCCGGCACAAGTGATAGCGTGTGTGGGCTGGTTGCACTGCAGCGGTTGCAGTTTCAGCTGGTTGCACGATGTGTTGCAGTGCCCCGTCTCGGACGGGTAACCGTGCAACAGCGCAACGTATACAGCTGCATGTTGCAACGTGAAAGGTGTGGTGGCGCAACCGCTTCATTGTTTCTCAGTATAATTCCAGGCAGCATTTGCTAAACTGTACGAAAATACAGTACTGTAATTTAATAAAAAGTGTTATATTTATTTACTGTATTTTTTAATATCGTGAATACGTTAAAAATTCTGTTAATTCTGATAAAAAATTTATTGAAGAGATCATTAACATGTATCAGTTGTATCCCTGTTTGTGGAACTCCAAATGCAAGGAATACTCAGATGAACATTTGAGAAGTGACGCATATAACGATTTGATAGAGAAATGTCGTGAAAGGTACCCGGACGCTAACAAAGATTTTGTTGTTAAAAAAATTCATGCATTAAGAAGCAGTTTTAGACGGGAACATAAGAAAGTTGTTGATTCTAAGAAAACGGGAAGCTCAGCCGAAGAATCATATGAGCCAAACCTATGGTACTACGACATTTTAAGTTTTGTAATAGATTCTGAAACACCAAGAAGTGGAAAATCGAATTAGTCCACTTTCTTTTTTTGAGGTTTCTATGTTTTTTACCGAGCAGATATAAAGACACCGTAGACACGCCTAAAGAAATTAGAACTTCCGGAGGTACATCCATCATCGCTACTCGTACTGAACAGCTGTTTTTTAAACGGTATCAACGTGTGTGGAGTCACTGTAACTGGCACTTGTTGCGAGCGCATGTAGTACTGCAACATGTGCCGCTACAAATTGGAGCGTGTGTGGCCAGCTTACATTCTCAGTGAGTACTCTCTTGCCACTTCTTGTAATCGAAACATAGCTCTTTCTAAAATCCTCATTTTCTTGAATAAGAACTATGTCATCCGCATATAGCAGGGAACCCATACAAATTGATTTGTTAAGCTGTATTCCTGAAGTCACTCTGGATTTCCATGCTCTCAACATGTCGTCATTGTATGTATTAAACAAGGTTGGGGAAATACAGCATCCCTGCCTAACTCCCTTATTTATTGGAAGGCCACCTGATAGCGTAATTGTGCAATGTTTTGTAGTGGTGTGGACGAAAGATTCAGGTAAAGAAAAGCGTGGCTATATAAATGTGGATAAAAAATGGGAAAGAAGGGTTTCTACAATTATTTTAAGCCTTATTTTAACACACTCAACAGGCCTAAAAATAGGCCTGCGTTAAGTGATTAAGGAATTTTGCTGAAATTTCTAATGGCTCTGGGGCTCTGTGTATACAAAAATTGTTTCGTAACTGGAGCGAAATACTAAACTATTACCCGTTGTAATAGATTGAATAGTATAGCGGATAAATCAGAGAATAGTTCATAATGCTGATTCGGTAAAATCTATGGTGAAATTGCTAACTAGTAACTCGTATTAAATATTTGTGCTAAAGACATTATTATTATCTTAACACATTAATATCCAATGGAATCAGTAATTTAATATTAAATCCATGTCAGTTTGTTTACTCTAATGAAAACTTAAATTAGTATTTCCAAAGGGAGATAGCCTTATAAATTCTCTTATTTCTTTTTTTTTTTAACAGTAACATCTTGATAAAGTCACAGTGTAAAGTAACACTGTTAGTACTTTTAGTTTCAGTTTATTTCTTGTAACAATTTAGTTAATAACAGGTATATGTATAACAAGTACAGTATATAATAACAGGTATTTGTAGTCTACGTGTAATTGTTTTGGAACGGTTTCGTTCGTACCTGTTATTTTCAAATGCTAGTTTAGCACAGCTCTACCTCCGATGCGTGCGTTTTCATCATAACAAGCGTTGTTCTTACGTATAACGCTCCATGACTATTAATCAAAAATAAACCGATAACAAAAGCCTAATCCTCAGTGCCGCTAATTGTTTTGGAACGGTTTCGTTCGTACCTGTTATTTTCAAATGCTAGTTTAGCACACCTCTACCTCCGATGCCTGCGTTTTCGTCATAACAAGCGTTGTTCTTACGTATAACGCTCCATGACTATTAGTCAAAAAATAAACCGACGACAAAAGCCTAATCCTCAGTGCCGCTAATTTGTTTGGAACGGTTTCGTTCGTACCTGTTATTTTCAAATGCTAGTTTAGCACACCTCTACCTCCGATGCCTGCGTTTTCATCATAACAAGCGTTGTTCTTACGTATAACGCTCCATGACTATTAATCAAAAAATAAACCGACGACAAAAGCCTAATCCTCAGTGCCGCTAATTTGTTTGGAACGGTTTCGTTCGTACCTGTTATTTTCAAATGCTAGTTTAGCACACTACCTCCGATGCCTGCGTTTTCGTCATAACAAGCGTTGTTCTTACGTATAACGCTCCATGACTATTAGTCAAAAAATAAACCGACGACAAAAGCCTAATCCTCAGTGCCGCTAATTTGTTTGGAACGGTTTCGTTCGTACCTGTTATTTTCAAATGCTAGTTTAGCACACCTCTACCTCCGATGCCTGCGTTTTCGTCATAACAAGCGTTGTTCTTACGTATAACGCTCCATGACTATTAATCAAAAAATAAACCGACGACAAAAGCCTAATCCTCAGTGCCGCTAATTTGTTTGGAACGGTTTCGTTCGTACCTGTTATTTTCAAATGCTAGTTTGGCACACCTCTACCTCCGATGCCTGCGTTTTCATCATAACAAGCGTTGTTCTTACGTATAACGCTCCATGACTATTAGTCAAAAAATAAACCGACGACAAAAGCCTAATCCTCAGTGCCGCTAATTGTTTTGGAACGGTTTCGTTCGTACCTGTTATTTTCAAATGCTAGTTTAGCACAGCTCTACCTCCGATGCCTGCGTTTTCATCATAACAAGCGTTGTTCTTACGTATAACGCTCCATGACTATTAGTCAAAAAATAAACCGACGACAAAAGCCTAATCCTCAGTGCCGCTAATTTGTTTGGAACGGTTTCGTTCGTACCTGTTATTTTCAAATGCTAGTTTGGCACACCTCTACCTCCGATGCCTGCGTTTTCATCATAACAAGCGTTGTTCTTACGTATAACGCTCCATGACTATTAGTCAAAAAATAAACCGACGACAAAAGCCTAATCCTCAGTGCCGCTAATTGTTTTGGAACGGTTTCGTTCGTACCTGTTATTTTCAAATGCTAGTTTAGCACAGCTCTACCTCCGATGCCTGCGTTTTCATCATAACAAGCGTTGTTCTTACGTATAACGCTCCATGACTATTAGTCAAAAAATAAACCGACGACAAAAGCCTAATCCTCAGTGCCGCTAATTGTTTTGCCATTCTTTGTTGTGCTGTTACGTGCACCCTAAATATCATTGCTGCCGGAGTTTCGCAACTGATTTGTCTAACCAAAATGGAATCAATAATTTAATACTAAATATATGTCAGTTTGTTAACTCCTAGTGAAAACTTAAATTAATATTCCCAAAGGGAGATAGGCGTATAAATTCGCTTGTTTCTTATTTTCTTTTAAACAGTAACAGCTTAATAAAGTCACAGTGTAAAAAAAAAAACACTGATAATACTTTTAGTTTCAGTTTATTTCTTCAACAAATTGTATAATACAGGTATATGTATAATGTCTTATATCCGTCTACCTGTGGCTGCTTTGGGTTATCACCCTAGTGGCAAGAAAGATGTCGGTGGGCCGAGGAGGAGATGGGTTCCGGAACTGGTCTAAGGCCTAATCCTTGGAGTGGTGATGATGTAGTATATGTATAATAGGTATGTAATAACTGGTATTTGTACGTGTTATTTTTTTGGAACGGTTTCGTTTGTATCTGTTATTTTCAAATACTAGTTTAGCACACCTGTAGTAACAGTAGCTGAGTATTTATTTCGCGCAGTGGCAGTGGCAGTGGTTAGGTGACAACGAGTCAGTCATCAGAGATGTGTCACGGTTGTGCACAGGTGTGGAGCGGCGCCAGGCCTGCGGTCTTTGTTTTGTTTACTCTATCTGGTATCACTTCCCCCTCCCCCCCACGTAATAATCAGCAACACTTGTCTACAGACAATGTCGCTGACCTCTGGCCCACGATCGTACGCTGATATTTATACCGTATCTTGTTTTGTCGTTAATAATTCCATTTATTGGATTAGTAGGCACACGTGGAAAATCGTCGTCAACGTTAAAATGTCGGTTTATAACGTCTACGTCAGTGGTTCCCAAACTTTTCAGTCCGCGGACCGTCCCCCAAAAATTAAAATTTTCACGGACCCCGTCTGAGTTATGAAATAAAACCAACAGTAAATATGATACAAGCTCTTACATTTCAGTTAAAATGAATTAAAATCAAAATATTTATGATATCATAGTTTAATGGGAACAATGAAGCTGCTTTGGAATAATTAGCTCTGCAATATTAGGTTTAATGTCTGATAATTTCAATATTAAGTCACTCTCGACATCAAGTTTATTTCTTAACTTTGCCAACCTCGGATCTATCTTTCCAGCCACACATGTCAAAATCCAGCTACTTAGGCGTAAAACCAGCTACACGGAAGAACGTTTTGCTTAGATACAGTGCTTACATGCGAGATACAATGCTTTTACAATTACAGTTAGTTTAAACAAACAAAAAAATACTGGAAAAAAATCTGCTACTAATTGTTTTAAGATTCAGAAATTTAAATTTAGACTATAAAAAATCGTAGAAATTTACGGTATATTCAATTTTTTTTCTTAAAAGTGTCCGCGGACCTCCAGAAACATTGTCGCGGACTCTTGGGAACCACTGGTCTACGTAATTTTAGTATTTCCAGTTTCCGGTTTCTAGTTTTACGTACAGTAATCCCACGTTGTAACGGACTAATAGCGGCTCTAAGGTGTCCTTTGTATACAAACTACGTTGTAGCTGTATATAGCAAGTCATCCATAATCATCTTCTTAACGGTTTTAGGCTTTAGCGGCCTGTTCATATTCCACAGTCCATTTTTTCTTAGGTCTACCAACTTTTCTTCCGTCTCTAGGGTTGTAATCTTTCGCCATCTTCGGTATTCTACTTTCTTCCATTGTATCAGTGTGTTGAATCAATTTTCTTCCGTATTCTTTAATCCTTTCATTAACTGCAAAAATATCTAAATCACTTTTATCTCTTCATTTCTTATATGATCTCGTTTGTTACACCTTTTAACTGATCTCAGAAATTTTATTTCTGCTGTTTGTACCTTCTGTTCATCTTTTTCCTTTATGACCCAAGTTTCGGGACCGTACAGTAGTGTAGGTATTGCCATTGTTTTATAACATTCTATCATTATATCCTTCTTCATTTTTGAGGAACATTTATAACACATTATAACATCCCTATAATCTGTATTTAGCTATAATATGTTTTACTATGCTATAGGCCTATGTTGACAGGTATAGGCCTATGTATAAACGTTTTCTGTACCAGTTCTACTATATAACTGTTGATTAATGCTTTTATAATTAATTACAAATGCCATTACATTATGAGTAATTTAAATTGTAATATTGTATAAATTATGTTCTGGGATATTTAAATTTTCTCGTTGCATTTTCTCGATGTAAAACAAATGATTTCAAGTACTTCACATATACACGGATACACACATACACACGTACACTCACATACACAAACACGTTCACTCAAATAATTATTGATATGTTGTGTTTGACATTTTCTTTTGTATTCATACACAGGTCCTGATGATGACAATAAATATTGTCGAAACGTCGACACAAATAATTTAAATTTGTGTTATACTTTTTGACCGATCCTCACTAACCCTTCACCGAAAAATTCTTTGTTATGATCGCAAGTTGTTTCCTCGCACGGGGCTGTCTTAGAGAGCTTATCTTCCGAATATTTAATACGGCTGTTCGGTACGATTAAATTTCAATTAGAATGTATGTAATTTGTTTCCAGTTGAGAATATTGTGTTTTAAGTGCGTTTGATAAGATTAAATTAATAGTGGCCACACAGCGCCGGCAATCAGCTGATTGTAGGCGCCTTGACCCGCATAGTAACTACGCCGTTCCAATGCGCTGCTTTGTCTATGACTGTTGCGTTTCTCCTCTACTACTACGTATTGGCAGAGCTACAGATGACACGTGATAAAGTAAAGGAAGTGTTGTGCGTGATTTAAATTTTCTTCTTGTTTCTTTTCACGTTTTTTTTTTTACCTAGAACCTTGTGACGCTTCAACTCGCGACGAAACTTCCCATGCAGCAGCACTGCAGGTTTCACTCGTCTCCAGCCTGATGTGCATAATCCTCTATGCTGACAGCCACATATCCTGTTGGTCACATTACACTGGTAAACAAAGATTTGGGTTATGTTGGGGCCGTCTGGTCAGACTGCCTGGTTTAGTCGTATAAACGATCGCATTTACGACCTTATTGTTGGACCTTATTGTCGCAGGAATAACAGTTAAAATTTAGGATGGCCCCGTTAAATTGTTTGAGGTAGGCCAATATTTTAAAATAAAATGAGCGTACTCGAATTGAACTGTAACTATTCTGCTACTGTTTGTCCTAATAAAATAAGACTAATGTCTTTAAGTACTCACCATATAATTTCTTAACCGTTTCTGTAGAATCTGTCTCTAGCCTCTTAAGATAATATGAAAAGATACTGATTATTTTTGGGTCCACCGACACCCAACGAGCTTACGCGATTGTATTTCCGTCTACCGAATGCACTTTCATCAACTTCGACAGTTTGCCCTACAGCCCCAGTTTTACAAGAATTGTCAAATCAGCTACACAACAAGAATATCTTTGAAAGAATGCATTAATTTTCTTGCCGTTGGTTGTGGCAAACTAGTCTGTCTCTCAGTGACAGAAAAAGGATACTTCAAAATCCATGCAATTAAACCGGGCAACAAGGTGACGGGAAGAACGCGTCAAGTCCAAAGACAGTACTTTCCGGTACGTCTTATTCACTCGACAGTTTTTTGCCCAACATCGGTAAATCAAGTGTCCATTTTGCCCTCAATTAATATGCATATTTCCTCCTCACTTTACACAGTTAGTTGATATTTTCATAAGCTTCCAGTCTTCAGCACAGTTTTTAAGGCCTGTCTTTAGTATATAATTTTCAGTGAATCTATACTGTCGAAATCCATCTCGCAGTTCAGTTTAAAAGTCGATGCAATGGCACTGGTTTACACACTGTAGTTTAATGCTCAACACTTCCAAGAAAACACGATGTTGATAGAACACTGTACACCGTCTAAATAAAATTGCCTTTAAGAAACTAGACGGGTCCACGTTGGTTGGGGATTTCCTTAAATAGCCTGTGTATTATTAGACTTATAGAGGACTTGCTTAGATGCAATGAAAATAAACAATAGGCGACTCTTTCGAAGGTTGTTAACGTAGTAGGCAGGTTCTGATGCGCTGGCCCCGTCAGGTTTCCAAAATCCCTTTATCCTTTTGGGTGCATGTGTTTTTGATTTTACATCATTTATCTCGGCGTGTTTTAATCTCCAAATGTCTTTGTTCTGTACTGTATACCGATAGAAATCTATTAATTTTATTGTTCACATCACAGGGGTACCCAAAGAGGCATTTTTGTCTCCCACCCCCTATTTTGGAGGGATCAATCTCAAATAACAACATTGGTCTACAGGCTAACTGTGTGGAGACGCATGCCAAGTTTTACGGAAATCTGCTGATGGGTTGAAAATTTATCTTGAGACATACCCCAAGTAGACAGACAGACAGATGCCAAACGGTCGAGTTAAAACTATGAACTCACCTCGCTCGTTCAGTAATATTATAGTTAACTTGTTAAAGAAAATAGAAAAATTACCTGAAGAAAAGAAATTGCCTATTAAAGAAAAGACCCTATTGTGAAATTGGTTTTCCAAAATAAGGTCGCGGAACGCATAAAAAGATCGCTGGTCGCTGGTATACAGCGTAGTACTTTACGGCTGTGAGACCTGGAGGATAGGGGCAGAAGGCAAGAGGAAATTATAGTGAACTGAAATGTGGTGTTCGAGGAAGTTATTGAAAATCGGCAATGAAGAAATTCTTTTTTCAGTAGGTGAAGCAAGATTATTTATTATTTGTTGTTCTACCCTAAGGCAGGTCTTCGAAGAGGTCTCCAAGCTGTCCTATCGCATGCCAGGCTTTTTGTTTCTATGTAACACCCTCTGATTTTAATGCTATCTGTTAACTTCATTTTTCTACGCCCTCTTCTTTTTTCTCCTTCGATGACACCGTCCATGACAGTTGTAAGCAAGCAGTCTCTTCGTAAACAGTGACCTAACCAATTCCTTTTCCTATTTTCTATTACCTTCAGGATTCTTCTCTCTTCCCCTATTCTTCTTAAAACTTCATCATTCCTTACTTTATCAATCCGCCTCACTTTTTCCATTGCTCGCCACACCCACATCTCAAATGCTTCTAATCTTTTCTCATCATCTTTCCTCAGTGTCCATGTCTCTGCACCATATAAAGCAACGCTCCACACATAACATTTGGCCAACCTTTTTCTTAAATTATTATTAATTTTGCCACACAGCAGTTTTTTATTCCCATTAAATGCCTCTTTCGCTATAGCTGAAGGAAAATAAACTTGGAAAAAATATTATTCTAAGCGAAGAGACGGAGTTACTGATCACATTGTACGATACGACATGAAGGGATTATCAGCTCAGTAAGTTGAAGATTACAACTAGGAAGAGCGATAGATAAGAAGGAAAACCAAGCCTTGTGTTTATCAATTAAATGGTAAATGAAGTAAATTCATGTTCCTATAGAGAGCTGAAACGGAGCACGAAATTCGTCCTTACAGAGAAAACAGCTGCGAACCAGTTTATAAGGATTGAGGACCAGAGAAGACAGGTTTGGACGTGGGCCGATCAGTGGGTGCTGGACAGCGTGACCTTCTGTGCCAGGAGGTCAGACGCTCGCTACCCACGACGCCGTGTGGACAACGTGGACACTTCCAGCGGAACTGGAACCCACAACCGGATGCGATAGCGCGTTAACCGCAGAATAAATCAAATAACTTTTGAATACTTACAACGCTTATCTACCCTTATGTGTGTAAGGCGAGAGGCTGTCTCATTCAAGTCGATACGCATCTTCCCACATCCTCCCACACATCATTCGTAGGGAGCTTGCTCTTGAACTTTTCCCACTGACTGACTTTGCCCTCAACCTTTAACGGTTTGAAGTCGTCACGGCATAATAGCAGCTGGTTGCAAATGTATGTGTGTAAAGCGGGTGTCCTACAGAACAGTGGCCTCTTCTCACATTATCTTCGTTCGTGACCTTTTTCTGACCTGCGTTCATTGTCATTCAGTTTTCTGTAATTTTGTCTTCTAGACTCTTTGCCTCCAGGGGTATCCCTGGTCCCCGTCACGCTTGGTTCCATGGGACATACTCTGTGACATATTTTGGCCCATCATTCGAACGATTCCCAGTTGAAGTGTTTGTATTCTTTCGATTATAATTACCCGCTATTTCCGTTCTCGTTGTGCGTGTTTCAGCCTTGAGACACTACGTGATCTTCGTAAACAGTCTGTCTCAACTGTTTAGATTTTATCTATATCTACAGTAGTCAAGGCGTAAGGTCTACTATTTTTGCAACCCCGTTTTTAAGGTCTAGAAAAATATCCGAATTGGCCATCGTCAAGCACGCGGGAAAAGCCTCAGATCGAAAAGGATGAACGATGTAACACCACAACCGCGCGGGGAGTAAACGATCTTGAGAAGTGGTGTGTGTTGACCATTAAAAGTAAGCCCTTCTCGTATGAGTTGTTTCATTTGCTTTCCCAGTGGGTAGAATTTCTGAGGCTTGTTTGTTAAGTAATGTTGGATATTGCTATAATTTGGTAAAAAGAATATTGGTGCAGTAAAAATCTCATCTGTGACCATATCTGCAATTCAATATACCAAACAATTTAAATATTAAATGTTATCAATATGTTTTAGTTTTTGTTAAGTTAGGTTTTAAGTTTTAAAAAATGTTAATAATTTATAAAATAATTAATCAATTTTACTGACTTTTGGACACGAAAATTAATACTGTATGTGTATACAGAAATTAATTATAATAGAATATTCATAAAAATTATGTGATAAGGACTCTGAATTTCTCATTTTCCGTGAGAAAAATGAGCTGATGCAACCTTGAAGCTAGTCTTATCCCCCCCCCCCACACACACACACCAGGAACAGTTACTAGTTCCTTGTGCCGAGCAAAGAACCGCGCTGCACCGTTAGAACCTGGCGTTCATCGGGCCTCGGCCCGGACAACGTTCACAAACCTGGGCGCGAGAAGCCCCGTGCATCTTCTGTCTGTGTGTCTCTCGCAGTCCAAAGTTCAGCGTCAATAAATTATTAGTATACTGTCTGTGTGAATAGGTTTATTTATATTATTATTCCGGCTGATGGAATTGTACATTGTGTACAATGTTTAGACATTTTCCGGAACCAAAGATTACGGAAGTGACTGAATTTCTCATTTACCTTTATTAAATCCATCCGGCTGGAATCTATTTGGTTTTTTACATTTTATTTTTTCCTATGAATGGGGAGTTGGTCCATTGCATTAACCCCCAACCTGGAGGACCAGGCAATTTTACTTCCATGTTCCGTAAGGAAATGGAAGTAGGCTATGATCATGGCGAAAAAAATCGTGTTCGCGATAATGGCAGATTCTGATTGTACTACCCTCAAAACATGAAAAAAAGTCATTTTACTTCCATGTTCCTTAAGGAAATGGAAGTATGGTGATGGCAAAAAAAAACGTGTTCGAGATTATTGTAGAATCTGATTGTACTACACTCAAAACACGAAAAAAAGTCATTTTTCGAAAAGTGTCTGTGTGTGTGTGTCTGTCTGTAGATACGTTGTGGTTAAAGCTGAAGCAATATGTAGAAAGAAGTAGTTTCTATGGAAATATTTCATTTCGAATATGATTTTAAATATAAATCTTAGAACATGGAAGGTATGTATGGTTCTCCATACCGATATTTTCGAAAAGTGTCTATCTGTATAGACACTGTCACTGTCTGTGTGTGTCTGTCTATCTGTAGAATTTTTCCTATGGCAAACGATAACTGCCGCAAATTCAAAGAGAATCAAATAATTTTATGCATACAGTTCTGAATTGTAGAGGACTTGAGGCCTATTGATTTTGGTGAAGATCGGTTAAGGGGTAGGGGTAGTTTACCTGCAACCTTTTACGTTTTAACAAGATTTAAGTGCTTAATTTTGATAAATAAAGTATCCTTAGAAGAAGGTCATAATAATCCACTGTAGAAAGGTAGATGAAATATCTATAAATGAAAAGGGTAGTTGAAGGGGAAGGGGTAATTTTCTATAAATTAAAATGGTAGTTGATGAGGGAGGTAAGTTTTATATGTGTACTACGTTATTGACAACAAAGAAGAAGTTTCTATGGAAACATTTTATTTCACTTTGACAAAATTCTATATTTTTTTTAGGAATTATCGAACCGAATTCAAGTAAATGATTGGAACTGTATGAGTACCCGCAATACATTTCGATGTCTTTAATATGCGATTGTATCGATATATTACGGTGTGGAAAAGAAGAAGTGTACTAATTGTAAATTGCCCTATTTCTTAATGTAAAGCAAAAACACGTGTTGTTTTCATTTGGTAGTTAGGTAATAATGGTTTTGGGGTTTTTAGTTTACTGCCAAAATAAATAAAAGCTGTGGTTGAGGAAACATAACATTAAACGTGTAATACACTGCGTATAACAGAGTAACACTTAAAATATCGAACCTAACATTTTTAAGTTTATAAATTGGAAAAAACAACAGCAAATACAAAATGAAAAATACAAATATTTATGGTTAATGAAAAAACAAAAAACACTATATTAAGGAATGACAACATATGCTCTACAAATTGTACATAATGGATATTTGTTTTTTGTTAGTCACAAAACGAGTACTTGTCGGAAAACGAATTTTACCAAAAATACGAGTTCTGCCACAAAAAAGTGATATGTAGGTCTATAATAATAGGCAAGGGGTTGACCCTTGGGCCACTCCCGCCTTACTTCGAGTTGGGTTTTTCGTGGTTTTAGAAAAAAAAAATAGTGTTACGTTACACACGTATTGGTTTCCATGTATAATTTCAGTTTTCATGTTAACCTAACATAATCAATTTTTGGTGTCAACAGCCACGACCGGTGATAAATTACTACTACAGTCATTTTCCATTAAAAAATGACAAACGAAATCAATTGCAATCACCAGCCAACTATTTTGCAACATACAAAATTAAAATTTGTATAATTCTTTCACTACATAAAATTAAGTGCGATATTCACTACATATCGATGCCCAAAAATCGCATTATCGAAATAACTGCGGGTACGCTTAAAGGCAGTACCAAATGATTTTATATTAGGCTATAATCTGAGAACATGGAAGTCATGTATGGTTCTCCATACCGATTTTTTAATCAAGTTTTACTTACTTTAGCCTTTGATAAACCAGTATCCATCTACAAGGTAGCAGCTGCTAGTTTTGGTCCGCCTCGGGCATTTATTTACCCGGTACCCACCAGATCTGGTGAGCATACTCCTAGCCGCCACCTGGGGACGGCTACCAACTCCGGGAATTGGTATATTTAATTTAATAATTAATTCACATTTGTTTCGGCATTCCATTCAGAAGTTTGCTTACAACACCTGCCCCCGCTAGAATGCGCTCCATAACGGAGAGAAAGATCGTGATAATCACGTCTTATGTAACAGCGACCGGATAAGCATTATCGTATCCTGGTATATAATGTTTGTTACGAGAACCAGTCGTCACAGCGATATAGTTAGTCTTGTCCTCGTAATGTTATCAGCGTTTTTAAAAATCCTCTCAGTGATTAAGCGCTTGTCACCGTATTAATCCCGTTACCAAATAACGCGGCTACTTATTTTCAACACCGCGTACGATACAGGAATGCTTTATATCGTCGTTGACTTACTTATTTTAGCCTCTTCTGATAAGCGACAATTATAAAACTTACTTTGAGTATAGGATTTTGAAATCTCGTCTTCATCTTGCACCCATATTGTCCGTAGACATCTTTTTTACTTCCATGTTCCATAAGGAAATTGAAGTATGGTGACGGCGAAAAATCGTGTTCGAGCTAAGGGCTGATTCTGATTGTACTACCCTCAAAACATGAAGTCATTTTCTGAAAAGTGTCTGTGTGTCTGTCTGTGTGTAGAACTTTTTCTATGGCGAACGATAAGTGCCGCAAATTCAAACAGAATCAAATAATTTTGTGCATATGTGCCTGAGTTGTAGACAACTCAAGCTCTATTGATTTTGGTGAAGATCGGTTAACGGGAGGGGGTAGTTTACCTACGTTTTATGTTTTAACAAGAGTAAAGTACTTAAATTTGATAAATAAAGTATCCTGAAAAGAAGGTCATAATAATCCACAGTAGAAAGGTAGTTGAAATATCTAAATGAAAAGGGTAGTTGAAAGGGGAGGGGTCAATTTTCTATAAATGAAAATGATAGTTGAAGGGGAGGGGGCAATTTTTTATGTGTACTACGTTATCGGCAACAAAGAAGTAGTTTGTTGTTAAAATTCCTTCCCGGGCTGTTTGGCCGTAGTCCAATGTTTTCTGCAAAACCAGACGTTTCGGTGATGGCAGTGCCATCGACTGTCATCATCAGTGGAAATCGAGTGCGCTAACGTGAGGTGGTATAGGCCTATGTTAGTGACCACAGTACTGTGGTTAAGGCTGAAGAAAGAAGTATGGAAATATTTCATTTCGACAATGATTTTAAATATAAATCTTAGAACATGGAAGTCGTGTATGGTTCGCCATACCGATATTTTAACAACAAATACTGCACCCCGTTAGCATTTCGTTGACATTGCCCAGCGGGTCAATATTAGCCGTGGTTTTGATTTCCAAATAAGCGACGTTTGTATTTCCGTCCGCAGGAACGTAGCCAGAATTTTGTTTTGTGGTGTCCAATTGAGTGGGAGGTATGGGATCAAAGGAGTGTTATAGTCATATCGGCGTGTTTAGTACCCACCCCCAAGCAAAGCAGGCATCCAAAGGTTTCACTTGGAACAACGTAGAACATTCAGATCCTTCAAGTAGGGGGTCTAAGATATAAGTTAATCTTCTAACTCTAGAAACAATGTAAGAAAAAAACATATTTACAAAAAACAAAAATCGTTTGTGCTACTCAAATTTTGTGTATTAAGTCGTAACACAAAAATATAAATATATAAGACACTTATCAGACCGGTTGTTACTTATGGAAGCGAGACGTGGTCATTAACAAGAAAGGAACAGTAAACACTAAGAAGGTTTGAAGGAAAGATTGTAAGACTTGTTTATGGCCCGATTAAAGAAGATGGACGAAGAATGGACAATAAATAATAACCAGGAGATAGATGCACTATTGAAGCATAGGGTCATTTTAAGCTTCGTAAAGGCTCAGCGAATACAATGGCTAGTTCGCCTGGAGCGGACGGATGATCAGCGTATGCCAAGGAAAATCGTGATGGCGCAAGTTTATAAATGCAGAAAGACGGGCTGATCTAGGATAAGATGGTTGGATGATGTGCTGAAATACCTGAGATGAATGGATGTGAGGAGTTACACTGAGAGGGCAACCATAGGATAGGTGACATTGGAGAAGATTGTTGGATTGATGGATTGTTGACTCGCGTTGGGCTGTAGTGCTAAAGAAGAAAAAGAATTGTGGTCCCTTTAACTTTGCAACCTGTAAAGTTCGTATAACCGTAAAACATTATTACAATACTAGCAAAATACCCGTGCTTCGCTACGGAGTTTCACGTTGTACGTAATTGTACAATTATTGCTCGCTTAATAGTATAGCATTAGATAGATTGTACAAATTCTCAACTCTTAGTTTGTTTATGTACATTCATAGCAACAGCTATTTATTATTTGTTTCGAGAAAATCGTTAGAGCCGTTTCCGAGAAAAAAAAGGACATACATTTATTAATTAATTGAACTTCGAAATTTTCTCGACTGTAAGAACCTGCAAACAACGAAGTTTTTCAATTTAAAACAATGATTAAAAACTCAGAACTAAATGTATTCGGGGTTTCCAATAAACTGAGAAGTCAACCACTTCATTTACAAAGTATGCAATTCCCGCTATAAATTTCATTATTTGGTTTTTTGCCCCTTAGGAGTGAAAGTTTTTAAAACCGTTTCTTCGTGAGCACCTAAGACCTATGATGAAGCTACGTTCAAAGTTTCATTGATATCCATTCAATGGTTTCAGAGATATCGTGATCAGTGAGTCAGTCAGTGGTATTTGGCTTATATAGATATCTATATCTAGCCGATTTACCCAGCGTTGCTCGGGTTCATAATTTATTCATAGGCTCATAGGCACCTGTTTTTGTTCTAACGTTATATTACTTGTATATTGTATAATCTTCCTTATATTGTTACGTTCGCATTCTCACTGGAGGAATACTCTGTAGCGCACCTGTTTAAGAACATGTCATAAACTGTATTCTTATATCTGGAGAAGAATTCTGTTGCGCGTGATGCTCCTGCTCGATTTCTAACTCTGGGAGAGGGCGAACAGCTAAATTAGTTTTCAATAAAATGTCTACAGTACTTGCATGCGCTGCGTATTTACTGTCTTTTATAATTCATTGTGTTAATGTTGAAATAAGGCATTTGTTAAATTAGTGTCTCCTAAACTTATTCTAACAATACAATACCTCTATAGATTTCAGCTTATCAATTTTTAAATTCAAACTGAAGCAAGTGCATTTATATTGTCTGAACACTATGATCTGAATACATTTGCTATCAAAACTTTGTTTTTTATACTCGCTTATAACTTACTTCGATCTTAACTTATCCACTTTTAAATTCAAACTGAAACAACTCTGAATTCACACACTATTAAGAAGTTTCTTAAGATGCATACACCACCTTTGATATCATAACCTATATCTTTATTTATAAGAACCGTGGACTATGGCCCCGCCGTCTTTCGCGGGATCCGACCTAGACTCCCCGGGTTCCGTGGATGAACTCCGGGGAAGGCCCGTCGGACGAATCCCGCGCTATTTCCTACGCGGGAGACTTCCACCGATGCTATGGTAACCAGAATCTATTCTATTGGGTTGCCATAGTAACCAGATCTAATAGTTTTTAAGACCGAAAGGACCCCCCAAAGGATCGTATCGAAAAAACACTTGTCCTATGTTGGTTCTCCCGTCGCGTAAAATATTTGTGCCAAGTTTGGTTGAAATCGGTCCAGTGGTTTAGGAGGAGATATGGAAGACCCCGAAGGACCCCCCGAAGGATCGTATCGAAAAAACACCTACCCTATGTTGGTTCTCCCGTTGAGTAAAATATTTGTGCCAAGTTTGGTTGAAATCGGTCCAGTGGTTTAGGAGGAGATGTGGAAGACCCCAAAGGACCCCATCGAAGAAAACACCTATCCTATGTTGGTTCTCCCGTCGCGTAAAATATTTGTGCCAAGTTTGGTTGAAATCGGTCCAGTGGTTTAGGAGGAGATGTGGAAGACCCCAAAGGACCCCATCGAAAAAAACACCTATCCTATGTTGGTTCTCCCGTCGCGTAAAATATTTGTGCCAAGTTTGGTTGAAATCGGTCCAGTGGTTTAGGAGGAGATGTGGAACATACATACATAGATACATACATACAATGGGGGGGAGGTTGCCCCTTAGGAGTGAAAGTTTTTAAAACCGTTTCTTAGTGAGCACCTAAGACCTATGATGAAGCTATGTTCAAAGTTTCATTGATATCCATTCAGTAGTTTTTGCTCTACGTTGATTCTATGTCAGTTAGTCAGGCAAACTTTCCCCCCCTTTTTCCCTCTTTAAAGGTCGAATTTCCAAAAATCCCTTCTTAGCGGATACCTACATCACATAAGGAACCTACATGCCGAATTTCAAGTTTCTAGGTGTTATAGTTTCGGAGATTTCGTGATGAATCAGTGAGTCAGTGGTATTTCTCTTTTATATATATAGATTGTGTGTTTTGACGAACAAGCAACCTTAGGGCTGTCAACGTTGTATTGTAAACAACAGCAGTTCGTAATCGGCAGTTAATAGTAGAAATACATTTCTTAGTTATCCTTAAGTCGTTTCAAAGACGGACTTGCTTTTGGTCACGGTCTGGCGGTGTAAGTCTGAGACCTGTCGTGATCCCCTGTAAATGGCCGTCGAGTTTTCCTGAGGAAACCCTGGTGGTTGTCCGTAATGATTCTGACGTGAAAATCGATAGTAGGCCTATAGGGGTATAGTATCGACGTGAAAAAACTGGGTATAGGGGCGAAGGACTAATCCAACCACCTTGTTTCTTGTTCATCGTCATCGTCATCATCACCACTCCAAGGACTAGGCCTTCCGGAACCATATCCTCCGCGGTCTACCGACATCTCTCTTCCCAATAGGGTATCACGCATGCGATTCAAGTGTTCACACCATCTCCTTCTGTGGTCTTCAATCTTCTGGTGCAATTATACAATGCTTAAATCGCGTCTAATATCCTCGTTCCTTCTCCGATCCAAGAGAGAACAACCTTGCGGCCCTCTTAGAAATTTCATTTCGGCCACCTGAATCCTCTGCACGTCCCTTTTACCAAGAGTCCCGTGTCTCACTAGCATACAGGAATTTGGGGACAGCCACAGTTTTATAAAATGTCATTCGGGTATCATTCCGTGTTTTATTTTTCAGGTACCTATGAATCGTTCCACACGATGCGTCTAAATTTTGTTTGTTTCTAGTTCTTTACGAAATTTATTTCGTGATACTTAGCGTCCGGAGAGAATTTCATCCGGTAAAGCCTGTGATTATAGGCGTCGGGGGCGTCACTATATTCGCAAGCCTTATGGCTTGTAATATTTTATTACAACCTCAGCTTGTAATGGCTGAGAACTACTACTTGCTTAGACACGTTCTCATGAAGTCAAGTTCGCGGATCCTTGAACTCCAACTAGGCCGATCTTAGAAAGGAGACTTGGCGGCGTGCGTGGTAGGGATGAATCAAGCAGGATGAACGGCGCTCACGAGAAACCATGGAAGACGTCGGTTGTATAAGACGGTGACCGTAGAACGCCGTAGCTCACCGTAGCAACTATCCTTAAAAATGGGTGCGCTGTAGGGTCGTTCCTTAAACAGAAAAAAGTTGAAAATTTAACAACAGAAGTTAAGTGTTGTATTATATGAAAGTTGGTACAAATATATGAAAAGTTTATTCAAAGGTAAAAAATGCAATTAGTAAGCCCCCGCTCGGCGCGCGCGCGCGCGTCAGTGCGTAAGTATGTGTGTTATTCAAATCATTTTGTTAATCGTTTACGACCGTGTTAGAACACTGATTGTACACACACACAAAAAAAAAAAAGAAAGTCGACACCAATGAATGGGAAGTTTAGTATTTGAGCGGAGGTGATTGTGGCCTATATACAACTAAAATGCCAAGGTCTAATCGGTAGCCAGCATTGGTTAAATTTATTACTCATGTT
This sequence comes from Magicicada septendecula, assembly GCA_034769895.1. NCBI lineage: Eukaryota > Metazoa > Arthropoda > Insecta > Hemiptera > Cicadidae > Magicicada > Magicicada septendecula. The sequence continues at coordinate 843,877,575 of CM068368.1, forward strand.
AATTGCGGTAATTTGGTTTGAATGGCCTGGCCGATATTTGCGGCCGTAATCGTTACCAGGCTGTGGTCGCGTATTGAATATTTGAATAAGTGGTTTCAGTAAGCGGTCCACGGAATCAAGGACTCCACGCTCCGCAGAAATCTGAACAGGAAGAAGCGGTACGAGATTCTGAGACTATTTTCTCGTAATACCACACGTTTCGGCCTCTCCTCTGGAGGCCATCTGTTTCCATTCCATCTTTTTTTAGTTTTATAGAAATGTGTTTCCCGTAGCCTCTCCAGTTTCATCGAGTATTGCAATTCCTTTTTAACACGTCTAGTTTGTTCATTTTCTTATGGCGCCCGCTTCTGGCAAAACAATCATCAGACCGACGAGGCAGCCGCCCTGAGCAAGTCTTTTGATGCGCAGCGGAACCTTACTCGGAGATTAAGGTTCTTCGTCATCATAACAAACGTCTGACTTCGATTTTACCCTGAAGTATGAGTTGTGGAATTTCATATTTCGCTGTATAAAAGTCAAAGTCTGAGGATTTATATGGGTACTGAATACAAATCCACACCGTTACACCGATTGCCACCAAATTTTGCACAGGTGACCTTTGACACAAGGCGCAAAATACTGCCTAACTTCGAATTTGATATTTTGCCCCGTTCGCAGGATTTAGACCCTTTTAATTATGCTTTTTCGTTGACGCGTATAAATATGTCAACAACACCATGGATATCAGAATTAATTACCATAGTAAGAAGTAAATAAACAAATGATATTTAGCGGCATCAGAACTGGGACCTTTATCCGCTCCTGCAGTTTTTAATGTTTTTAATATGCGATTATATCGATATATTTTGTAATTTTGTGTACAGATACGTCTATATATTTTGTAGTTGTCTTAAACAATTATAAAATTTATGTTTAGGCCTATACGTATTTTTGATGATGCAATGAATAAGTAATGAAATGTATTAAATAAAATACTAAAGATGTCAACAACACCATGGAGACCAGAATTAATTACCATAGTAACAAGTAAATAAACAAAAGCTATTTAGCGGCATCGGAACTGTACATTTAACCATTCCTGCAGTATATTTTCGATGTTTTATATAATATGCGATTGTATCGATATATTACGATGTGGAAAAGAAGAATTGTATAATTGTAAATTGTCCTATTACTTAATGCAAAGCGAAAATACTTGCTGTTTTCATTTGTAAGGTTAGGTGACAACGGTTTTTGATTTTTAGTTTACTGCTGAAATAAATAAAAGCCAGGATTGAGGTTTAATGTGTTATGCAATGTTTCTAACATAGTACCACTTAAAATAAAGAATTTAGCGTTTTTGATTTAACGGGTACTTTATAAATATCTCCAAAGGCTTTGTAAACGGGTACTTTTAAATCTCCAAAGGCTGTTGCACCAACATAATAATTTAGTACAAGTTAAAATAGAACAAGTATTGAAAACACCTTTGGAGAGAATTTGACTAATGAGTACGAAATTGTTATACGAGCTGACAGAACGCAATATAGACATAGACAATAAAAATTACATTAAAATACTTATTAAAAGTCAAATATTCGCGTGCGAAGCCGCGAGTAACAGCTAGTACCCTTTTATTCGTAACACACTTTATTTATAAGTACATAATTTTTCTTTTTGAATGAACGTGTACAATGCATTATTTGTCGGATACTAGTCTATGCATACTACAGAAATTCCAACAACGGACTGTGTTTATGTAGGAATCGACTATGATAAAAACTTTAGCGAAATAAGCTTCTTGAAATAAACGAACAATTAAATCCAGCACAAAACGGTGAGGAAGATTGTACCAACGAAACCATACACGAAATAATACACAGGATTCCTGGATGTGAAGATGTCACAAAAAGAAATTGAAGAATGGGTTAACAATGAGAAATGAAACGAATTTAGTGACGAAGAAGTGGTTAGCGCAGTTCGTGAGAAAAATTCTATAACGGAAGATTCGCCTGGTGTAAGAAGTTCAGCTTCCCGCGTTTCACATGGAGACGGATTAGCTGCATTGGAACTGATGTTACAGTGTGTAGATCAGCAACCTTGAGCTCAATCACTCTACTTAATTTTATTAAAAAGGTGAAGAGACATATTCCAATTATTTTTACTTCCATGTTCCTAAGGAAATGGAAGTATTATGATGGCGAAAACATCGTGTTCGAGATAAGGGCTGATTCTGATTGTGTCTGTGCGTAGAATATTTTCTATAGCGAACGATAACTGCCGCAAATTCAAACAGAATCAAATTTTTTTTGCATATGTGCCTGAGTTGTAGAGGACTCGAGTCCATTGATTTTAGTGAAGATCGGTTAAGGGAAAGGGGTAGTTTACCTGCAACGTTTTATGTTTTAACAAGAGTAAAGTACCTACTTAATTTTGATAAATAAAGTATCCTGAAAAGAAGGTCATAATAATCCAATGTAGAAAGGTAGATGAAATACCTATCAATGAAAATGATAGTTGAAGGGTGGGAATAATTTTTTATATGTGTCTACTACGTTATCCCAATCAGAATGATCAATATTGCACACCACTATATAAAAATTATTCCGATTAGCGCTTTCAAGCTTCACAGCTCATCGTCAGATCAGGAATAGGCAGAAAATATGTAATACCCAACCCTTCACCCCTCTCCCCCACCCTGCTCACCCACAACAAACTAAAAATTAATGACCCTTCCCCACCCCCTAAACTCTGTCTCACCATCTGTACAGTTACATATTTTTCTAGTAAATTCCTTGTGTTTCAGTATAACTGTACAGATGGTGAGACAGAGTTTAGGGGGTGGGGAAGGGTCATTAATTTTTAGTTTGTTGTGGGTGAGCAGGGTGGGGGAGAGGGGTGAAGGGTTGGGTATTACATATTTTCTGCCTATTCCTGATCTGACGATGAGCTGTGAAGCTTGAAAGCGCTAATCGGAATAATTTTTATATAGTGGTGTGCAATATTGATCATTCTGATTGGGATTTCAACCACTAACACAAATTTCTTCATACTACGTTATCGGCAACAATATCGGTAGTTTGTTGTTAAAATTTCTTCCCGGGCTGTTTGGCCGTGCAATGTTTTCTGCAAAACCAGACGTTTTGGCAGTGCCATCGACTGCCATCATCAGTGAAAATCGAGTGCGCTAACGTGAGGTGGTATACGTTAGTGACCACAGTGCTGGAGTTATGGCTGAAGAAATAAGTAGTTTCTATGGAAATATTTCATTTTGAAAATAATTTTAAAATATAAATCTTAGAACATGGTAGTCATGTATGGTTCTCCATACCGATATTTATATGTGTACTACGTTAATCGGAAACAAAGAAGTGGTTTGCTGTTAAAATTCCTTCCCGGGCTGTTTGGCCGTGGTCCAATGTTTTCTGCAAAACCAGATGTTTCGGCAGTTCCATCGACTGCCATCATCAGTGGAAATCGAGTGCGCTAACGTGAGGTGGTATACGTTAGTGACCACTGTATTGTGGTTATGGCTGAAGAAAGAAGTAGTTTCTATGGAAATATTTCATTTCGAAGTGATTTTTAAATATAAATCTTAGAACATGGAAGTCATGTATGGTTCTCCATACCGATATTTTAATTCGAGATCTGTTCGGTAACGATCTGTTAAATAAGTTACTTTTTTTTGTCGTGTTATGTGAGACTTGTCCGGAACGACAAATCTGTGGCTGATCTGGGGCGTGCCTCCTTCAGCCGAATGGAAGGATGTGAGGAGACGCAGGTCGAAAGCGAAGAAGATGGATGCACAGTGGAGGTAGAGTTGTGCGTGTATAGCCATATAGGTAATGGATGTGGCTGATGGAAGAGCCATATAGTTTATACATGAAGGCGGCCAAGGCAGGGATGAGTAACGCAGGTCGCCAATGCTGGAGGGAGGCGACAGAGAGGCATCAAGGTAGTCGGGGCATACAAAGAAGAGGGCTAAAGACTAGCTAAAATTTAAGTTGTTATGTGATCAGCAGGTTGGCAGGTCGAGTACGTTTGAAGATGGGAATTAAGTGTTTCTATTTCTATGGCGTTGGCGACGAGGAGTTCCGGGAGGAGGTCCATCGGCTGTGGGAATAAGTTACCATATCTGTTGGTCACTTAAGTAACAGATATGTCGTGTATGTTTGTCTCCAGGAGAACGGTCGGGAGCGTGCGGGTTTTGTTGCATTGTGCACGGAATTAGTTGTGTGCAATAAGGACGCTGTTACAAGTACAGAAATAGGTTGCAAAGTGTGTCACGCGTTTGGCGGATGTTCCGCGCTCTAGTCTCTACGCAGTGTAAATATATAACACCTGTGCATATGTTTGCCCATTCCACAGACACCTGAAACACTTGCGCCATTTATAGCAGCATTTATTCCGTTGAATAACCTGCCTGCACTTCTCTTTGTGTGTTGTACAACGCTGTCTTTGTCGAGATTTGCGCAAAATTCGAATCCTCGATGGGTGACCACAGTGCAACTTGTTGGTCGGTGACCTCTGCACTCGTAACTGTAAGGCCGGGTACTTCTTCAAACTCCGCTCGATTCAGACGGGAATAGTTCACAAATCGTTCGTTAGAGCGCAAAATTCGAATCCTCGATGGGTGACCACAGTGCATCTTGTTGGCCGGTGACCTCTGCACTCGTAACTGTAAGGCCGGGTACTTCTTCAAACTCCGCTCGATTCAGACGGGAATAGTTCACAAATCGTTCGTTAGAGAATTCTCTTGTTAGTGCGAATTCCCCGTGAGGTCCTCTTTCTTTTATGTACTCACTTTTCCACAGCTTTGCCTTCCTTGGCTTCTGCTAGAGTAATAATAATATTCTAACTCGGCATCCGGAACTGACTCAGAGCTCAAATCAAGGTATTCCGCCAACATGTTTTTGGTTACACGTACAAAATTTTGGTTACAACACGCCTTCTGCCTTCGTCAAGCTGCCGCACAGGTTTTTCGTGCTGCCCTGCCCGTACTGCGCCACGCAGCTCAATGTGCGCCTTAGCTAAAGGTTTGATTCGATTCTTCAAAATAACTCTTCGTAGATCTTTTAGCTCTTCTGTCTTATTGTCTACATTGGGCACTGTCCATACCAACTGATGTTCAATAAACCACCACCAAGAGAGATAACTGAATTTATAGAATTCCCTGATGAACCCCAAGAAGGGATAAATATTGCACAAGTTTACAACAGGATACATCATCAGGCAGAATTGAGAAGAAGGAGGCAAAACAAGAAGGGTATTCCCGCAATAACTTACGAGAACGGTGAAAAGATCTTGATAAAAAATAGACACCAACCGAGCAGTACGGAGGGAATAGCAAAAAAGCTACTTTTACTATACGTAGGACCCTTCATAATCAGGAAAAACAGTGGTAACAACACTTATGTGGTTGGGTACATAAACAATAGCAGAATTAAGGGCACTTACAATCAGACAGAAATAAAAGAGTTCTATGACTAAACCTAAACAAGTAAGGGGCTTAACAGATTATTTTTCCCTAAACCCCAGTTTAGTAAAATAATAATGTTTTGGTGGGGAGGTATCTGTAATGCAACAAACCAAGGGGACCCACAAAATAGGAACCTTTAGTACATAAAAGCCAAAATAAATATAATTGAATTACAATCTAAAACCCCTGAAGTACAATACAGAAACCAAACTAAAAAACCATTGTACAATAATTTTAAGTAAACATTGTTAATAACATTAAGTTGTAAAAGTGATGTGATAACGGAAGGGTAATTGTCAATAGTCAGACAAGAACAACTAGAAAGTATAGTTAAATTCTTCTCATGACAACAAACATAGTGTAAAAATCAGTGGAAGTGACATGTGAAGATGCATTACAAGGTGTAGTGTATTCAAACGAATGTAATTGATAATAAGCAATTACATTAAAATGGAATAATAGTGAGATTAATTATAAAAGTGAAATGGTGAGTAAACAAACCAAAATATAATCAATAATAATCAGGTTAAGAGTACCAGTGTAAGTGTGAACATGCATAAACATGGACAAAACACATGATAACACAAATGTATTCAAAACCTACTATCACAAATTAAGTGGTAATGAAAGTATAATAGAGCTAAACTTCAACATTGATAATTAATATTCATGTTTAATATGGTAACCAAATCACTTGTACGAATTAATAAATTATTTACATTAAATTATCCGCCGTGTGATTTCTTGTAGCTTCGTCTATGACGCGTTTCAGAGCTTATGCTCCATCCCATATGCCATTTGAGTGGCAGAATGAACTTGAACGGGTGCGCACCCAAATCCGCGTACGGTTCACATGCAAATTTTGACATTTTTACTTCTTAACGATCTCGCAAGAGTGATAGTTTTACCTTTTTAATATCTGATGATGGAGCATAAGCTCTGAAACGCGTCATAGACGAAGCCACAAGAAATCACACGGCGGATAATTTAAGGTAAATAATTTATTAATTGATAATTAATTTTTCCCCACCCCTGAACACATTAGAATATTAGTATGAAAGTGAAGAACAATTGTCATTTCATGGTAATCTCAAAAGTGAATAAAAACATTCATAAAAGAATGATAAATGAACCTAGTTAGAAATAACTAAACATTAGAAAGGTAGAAGGAGTTGAAAGGAGTTTGTTTTGTTATTATGTTAATTAATTATATAGAGTTCCCAATGTTGTGGGTTAAATAATGCAAAGTTAGTTTAAACGTTGAATTTTATGTTAGGTATTAAGTAGTATATAAGTCATGGAACCATGATTCTAAGTTAAAATGTTTATAATTTGTCTTAGAGTAATAAGAGGATGAGAAAAGATATAATTCAAATGTAATAAAACAGTTGAGCATTAGTAGTATGTAACAAGGGTCCTAACAAAAAAAAAGATTAATGAACTAAAATGTAACATAGTAATTAATGTGAAACCATGACATAGGCCACTGCTAAATTCAACCAACTATTGTCAAAATTAATAGCCTAATAGAAAAACCAAATAATGTAAATTAGTATCAAACAACAGATTTAACAAATAAGCTATCTTTCAGGACTGTAAACATTTTTTTTGGAATATCAGAAGGTGCTAAACAATGTTTCAGAAAATGTTAAACTGAACAAAAAGCATGACCTAGGCAAAAAGGTTGAATATTAAAAATAGTAGTAAAGTCAATTGACAAAAAACAAATCATTGTTAATTAACAAAAACAAGTCATGATTATTAAGTGGATGTTCTTTTTTAGTAATGATACAATGTAATAAGAAACTTAAAGAAGTTTGACATGATTTTGTGAAAATCAGATACCTAAAGGGTCTATAAACCGAGTTTTGTAAATGTAAAAGTTTACCTATTAAGTAACATAAATATGGCAAAAGGGATATCAAATTGTTTGGAATTAAGTAAGGAATACAACTATGTAAATCAAATTAAGCGAAATTAATTAATAATTAGGGCGTAACTTGTACTGGAAGGTAAAAAATCAGTTATTTGAAATAATACAAAATCCCATAATCCCAAGTGTAGCAGAATCAACCAATCAGAAATTAGAAAAATTGGTCAAAAAATTCGTTGAAGGGAGAAGAGGAACGAATTACTCAATTGTTACATCTGAAAGTGAAAACATTAACTCCGTATAACCGAGTGAAAAAGTATATTTGGAATTAATTCTGAGTTGACCAAAAGCAAACCAAATATTTTTTAACAATAAAAATTTTAAAACCAAGAGGAATTAAATACAAGTTAACAGAAAATATCCTATCAAGAACAGAAAATACACGTAAGAGGCACTCCATACGCTAATAAACGGAAGTATAGCGAAAAAATCTCAGTTTGAAGTTGGTAAGTTTTAACCAAACTACACACATAATTTACGAATTCACAAACACCAAGGAAACTGCACGAACACTTGAACACACCAACACGGTGAAGGAAAACACAGAATCCGGCATAATTTCAGTGAACACTATAAATAAACTTAAATATTTTAAAAGAAAACTGGGACGATTAATTTCATATATTTGAAGTGGTGAGCAAGCGGCCATTTTGTTGTCATCACTAGTTCAATCTGAAAGCGACCCCATTTTGGGTGAAGCCTTCGGTGGTCTTCAAGTAAAAATAATTATAGTTTATATTCAAACCGTTTGACATTATTTGTAATAGTAAGTAAGATTCTTTCTTAATATTTGTGAGGTATTGTACTTCTTAAGCATTTCTGACTTTTCAATAGCAGTATAAAAGGACCCTTGAAAAATTAACATAAATTATAAAACCGAAATCTGTAACTGACGATCTGAGAAAGAGATTCGAGTGTGGGGCAAACGACTCAGTCGCCCTGTGAGTCGTAATACGATTTATAAAGAATACAAAAATTTATAAACAATTTACTAATTGAATTAAACCAGAGCTTTATTTATAAAAAATTACTTAGTTAAGGAATTTCAGGTGGAGAAAGGGGAGTTAATTGCTGAATATCGTCGGAAGGAACCAAAAGAGGTGATAGCCTATATGAGCCGAGTCGACAATCACGTCGAACTCGATCTTCACCAAAACATTATTTTGAATTATTGTTTGAATTAATTTTGAATTAATTCAACCGACGAAGGTTGAATAAGAACAAATAATGATAAATACTAAGTAATTAATAATAATTAACCAGAAATATAAAGAATTTAATAAGAAATATAATACAATTTAATAAAACTGAATATTAAAATAATATAAAAAGAATTTAATTGATTAATAAAATATTTTTTATTTAATAAAATTAAAATAATAAATAGTAATATAAACGGCACAATATAAGAATTATTGATCATACCAATAATATTACAACGTCCAAACGCTGGCCTTTATCGAATTTAGGGCCGTACTTCCTAGATCCTCCGATACAGTTGAGAAAAGATTTAGTTTATCCAGCGATTATTCTGCGACTACCTCACGTTGAACGAGCGACGCGAGGTCACTTTTAACTCGACCTTTTGGGATTATCTGTCTGTCTATCTGTTTGGGGTAGGCTATGTCTCACGATAACTTTGAACGCAGAAACCGAATTTCTAAAACTTGGCATACGAGTACATACTTTTACCCTTCAAAACCCTCTTTGGTTTTTAGATTGATCCCCTCCCAAAAATACCGGGCGAGAGGTAAAAATTGAGGGGGTCGAAACTTTGAAAAAAAAAACGCAACAGCCCATGTGCGGTATCTAATTAAAGAAAATTTCAACCACAATCTGAGTATAGGTTGAGTTTTGAACAATTCAAAATTTTTATAACGTCATGGCTCAAAAAATGTGTGAAAATTTTGATAAAATCGTAACAAGTTTCTGAGGGTACCAAATTAAAGAGAACTGTATCTGACGTCTGAATGTAGTGTTAAGTTTTGGAAAATTAAAAATTCTGGGACCCCTGGGCCCAACGTGTTATGTTTTAACAAGAGTAAAGTACTCAATTTTGATAAAGTATCCTGAAAAGAAGGTCATAATAATTCACTGTAGAGAGGTAGATGAAATATCTAAAATGAAAAGGGTAGTTGAACTAGGGGACTGGGTAATTTTCTATAAATATAAATGATAGTTGAAGTGGGAGATGATAATTTTTTATGTGTACTACGTTATCGGCAACAAAGAAGTAGTTTATTGTTAAAATTCCTTCCCGGGGTGTTTGGCCGTGGTCCAATGTTTTCTGCAAAACCAGACTTTTCGGGACTGCCATCATCAGTAAAAAGTCGAGTGCACTGATGTGAGGTGGTATACGTTAGGGTACTGTGGTTAAGGTTGAAGAAAGAAGTAGTTTCTATGGAAAATATTTCATTTCGAAAATTATTTTAAATATAATTCTTGGGACATGGAAGAAGTCATGTATGCTTCTCCATACCGATTTTTACTTCCATGTTCCATAAGGGAATGGAAGTATGGTAATGGCGAAAAAAATCGTGTTCGAGATAATGGCAGATTCTGATTGTACTACCCTCAAAACATGAAAAAAGTCATTTTTCGAAAAGTGTCTGTGTGTAGAATTTTTCTATGTCAAACGATAACTGCCGCAAATTCAAACAGAATCAATTAAGTTTTTGCATACAGCTCTGAATTGTAGAGGACTCGAGGCCTATTGATTTTGGTGAAGATCGGTTTAGGGGAAGGGGTAGTTTACCTGCAACATTTTACGTTTTAACAAGAGTAAAGTGCTTAATTTTGATGAATAAAGTATCCTTAAAAGAAGGTCATACTAATCCACTGTAGAAAGGTAGATGAAATATCTATAAATGAAAAGAGTAGTTGAAGGGGAAGGGGTAATTTTCTATAAATTAAAATGGTAGTTGATGATGGAGAAAGCAAATTTTATAAGTTTTATACGTGTAATACGTTATTGACAACAAAGAAGTAGTTTCTATGGAAACATTTCATTTCACTTTAACAAAATTTTATATTTTTTCATTTTAATTTAAATCATGTATGAGAGAAAATATATCGTTCGTGGCAGGCAAGCATATCTCAATTATCTAATATTTACGTTTCCATTTTATTATTATGATTACCGCAATAAAAAGGCAGGCACAAAAAAAAAACACGCACACAAACACACAATTCACGTTATTTCTGGCCTCACTCATGTTTATTTTCTTACATTTGCACGCTTTTGTTATCGATTTGCTTCCTGTGGATCGCTGGGCAGTGTAACTGCACGTGTTTACAGAGGAACGGTTCATAGACAGACTTTTCGTCTTTAGGGAATGAACCCTCTGCAAGATGTTCAGGGTCCATGAGTGACTTCGGAGCGCTTCGGAGGAGGGATGATTATATGCGTAGTCGGTTTCTTTATAAGAAAAAATAAGCCTACCTAATTTTTATGGATAAAGTGGCTGAAAATAACATTATTTTAAACGACTACCCCATAATTACAAAAATAGCTATAAATAGTGAAATTAGTTTGAGGGTGGACGATATTGTTTTAGAAATTACCGAACCGAATTCAAGTAAATTATTTTAAACATAAATCTTACAACGTGGAAGTCATATATGGTTCTCTATACCGATTTTTTATATGTGTACTACGTTATCGGCAACAAAGAAGTAGTTTCTATGGAAATATTTCATTTCAACTTGTCAAACATAAAACTCAATTTACAAGGAACACACCTAACTTGCTAGAAGTTATCGAACCGAAATCAAGTAAATGATTTTAAATATAAATCATAGAACATGGAAGTCGCGTATGGTTCTCCATACCGATATTTTAATACACTTCGTTCTTTCATGTTACCCGTCAGATGTGACTAACACAGTGTTGGTCACGTTTTGTCGAAATGGATGTGTGATTAATCACGCTCAGAGTGTTTGTAGCCGTTGATCATTCTGATTCGGCTGGTACAGATATGTGTGGCAGCGGTCCCGAGCGGAACACGCGCGAGAGCATACTTTCTGCTGTTAAGCAAAGCGTCCTTATATGGCGAGTAGCAGGTGATCGCAGTCGTCGTGAACAAATTTGCATCACCAGACTTCGCATTGGGCACACGAACTTACGCCTTCACATCTCCTACAAGGACGAGAACGACTCCAATTCACTTAGAGCGATGAAACACACACACTCGAAGCTGTAGTGCTCTTGCAGAACTCGGATAATACAGAGTAAAAGGTAAGCCGAAAGAAGGCCTCGGAAACGAACAGCTAGCGATAGAACTCTGTCTTTCCTAAAAGCAGCAAGAGATGCTGTACTGTATAGGCTTTTAAAATGTCGTTTTGCGTCTTAGCGTGTACGACTTTCCACTGTCGTTGAGTCAACTAAAATTTCGTAGGTGAAAACGAAACAGCCCATCGAGCAACACTCCTGTAGACGTCGGTGGGCTGCGTAGTTGCTACGTAGCTGCCGAGCCCCCCCCCCCCAAAAAAAAAACAACGTGTATGTGTTTGTGTATATATTTTTAAAATAATATAATACTATTCAATAATAGATTACTTCTACAAGTGTATTTTAATTTTTATCAGTAGGCCTATATATAAAAAAACTGTCGCGCGTTTCACAGAATAAATCAGATACAGAGACAGATATTCTACGAAACATGCGTCAGGTGTGGGTGTGTGTACGTACTGATAAACATTAAAATACACTTGTAGAAATAATCTATTATTGAATAATAACATAAAAATACTACTAGGAACTTAAATTACAAGAGTGATTATAAGTGTGTGATTATAATACTTTATATTTTTAAAAACAAGAATATTTTTTTATGGTTTTGCAATGTTTTGATATTTTTAATTTAATTTAGTGTGAGCATCAGAATTATAATATGTATAATTATAATTATTGTATGTATATTTTATATTGTTTTATTATATAAATATTGTTATATTATATATATTTTTTATTGTTTTTACTACATTGGTAGTATATTGTAACTATTTGAGTATAATTCTAATGATGATGATCATCATCATTATCATCTTCAAGGGTTCAACCAAGGACGGTTTGTTCCGGTCTGAAATAGGCAAAGATTACAGCTAGTCACTCCAGACTTTCCTCGGACGTCCCACACCTCTCCGTCCCCTCGGCTTTATAGTTCCATAGTTGTTTGGGGATGCGGCAGTCATCCATTTGGCAAAGATGTTCCCACCGATTTAGCCTATCCTGTCGAGTATACTCATAATATTCAGTTCCTGCCGTATATATGTGTTTCTTCTATGACCATGGAAGAGTATACTCTGCTACGTGCCTGAGAAATCTCATTTCAGCCGCTTGGATGCTACTGGCCTGGCCTTTCGTTAAAGTCCAATTCTCAGACCCATAAAGAAGTGTGGGAAGAGCCATCACCTTGTAGAAGTGTAGGCGTATTCCTTTACTTGCTGACTTAAGGGTTCGCCTAATGGTCCCCCACATAAGGTTGAACTTATGCAACTTATTCACAACGTCGTTGCTTGGATTATAAGACACACTGTAGCCCTGGTATTCAAAACTGCTAACTTGTTCCAGGACAGTACCATGTATAACAATTTTTGCCCGTACGGGATCAGTTCCACGGAAAGCCATCACCTTGGCTTCTTTATCAATTCATTATCTTGTCACACTTAAAATGTGACCACGGTTTTGTGTATTTTTGTCGGAACGTGTGATTTTAGTAAATAAGCTGAAGTTATTTTAATTAATATGGATATAATTAATGGATGGATGTAAGTTATGGATGGGTGTTTAATCACACTCAGAGTGTTCGTAACTATTGATCATTCTGACTTGGCTGGAACAGTCCCGAGTGGAACACGCGCGAGAGGAAACTTTCTGCCGTGAAACAGAGCGTCCGTAAATGGCGAGTAGCAGCCGTCGTGATCAAGTTTACATCGCCAGACTGCGCATCGGGCACACTAACTTGACGTCTTTGTACCTCCTAAAAGGACAAGAACAACACTTACTTCCGTATTCACTTAGAGTGATGAAACACACACTCGAAGCTGTAGTGCTCTTGCAGAACTCAGGCAGAGATAACAGAGCAAAAGGTAGCCTGAAAGAAGACCTCGGAAATGAACAGTTAGCGATAGACTCTGTAGTCTTTGAAAGTGTCGTTTTTCGTCCCAGTGTGTAGAGTTTCCACTCTTGTTGAGTCAACTAAAATGTAGGTGAAAACGAAACATCCCGTTGAGCAACACTCCTGTAGACGTCGGTGGGCTACATAGTTGCTACGTAGTTGCCGAGCCCCCCCCCACAAACATAACGCTCGCGCGCGTGTGTGTGTGCAAAAATCTATTTAATATTTATAGTTGTTTCACCTCAAGATTTGTTTATCCTTATTTGTTACATGTTTCGGGGTTCGGGAATTAGATAAGGATAAAGTAAGGATAGACAAATCTTTTCATTTGATTTGTTGTAGAGACTGTGTTGTTAATTACGAACTGTTTAACTGTAAAAATTAAAGGTGTGATAGTGACTTAATTGGTGTCTTGTATTTTGTTTCCACTGTACGTACGACGATCAAGTAGACCGTCGTAACAGTGGTGTCAGAACTGAGATAGAACGGTTAACAGTGGAAACAGTGGATACTTTGTACAAGACGAGTGTGATTCGTAATTAATCGGTAAACATGGATCCCAGTCAGATGATGGAAAATTTCCAGGCTCTGTTGTTGCAGACAGAGGAACGACGACGACAGGATGCAGAGGAAGCGGAAGAGAGACAGAAAACCCTCATACTGGAAGCAGAGGAAAGGCGCAGACAGGAGGCGGAAGAAGCAGAAAGACGAAAAAAAGAAGAACGAAGACAAGAAAGAGAAGAAGCAGAAAAACGACAGGATGAGAAACGCAGACAGGAGGCAGAAAACCAGAAAAACGACAGAATGAAAAACGTAGGCAGGAAAGAGAAGAGGCTGAGGAACGTCAGAAAGCATTAATTCTAGAAACAGAAGAAAGACAAAAAGAAGAACAGAAGCGTGAAACAGAAGACATCAAGGAGTTAATACAGGAGCAAAAACAGACACAAGAACAAACCGCTGCAGAGTTGGGTCTCCTACGAGGTGAGCTTAATAAACAAGTTACTAAAATATCGGAGGTACATTAAAATACATTGACAATGTATAGTAGAGAAATCTGTTTCGAGTGTTGAAGAATCGATGTCCATAAAAATATCTGACATAGAAGAAACCATGTCAAATATAATATCTGCAGTAGAAAACTCAATGGCAAACATAAGACAGCAAATTAAAATTGATGTTGAGCAGTGCCTGAAGATACAACCACAACAACTTTGTAAACAGACTGTACCAATGATAAAGACAGAAAAACACACAGAAAGTAAGTTAACAGAGAAAGTCACTTTGCCTGCAGTAGGGACAGTTCATGTCAAAGCTCCAACCTTTGATGGAAGCAGTCACTGGGCAACGTACCTCCGCCAATTCGAAGCTGCTGCATGCGCAAATAATTGGACGGAGAAAGACAAGGCAGTTTCACTCGGTCTCTCATTAAAAGGACCCGCGGCAGAACTACTACAGGAAGTGCCACCTGACAGCCAAAACACCTATGCCGAATTGATAAAAGCTCTATAATTACGCTACGGTGATAAACATTTGCGAGATGTGTACTGCACCCAGTTGAGAGCAAGGCGACAGTATGCCGGGGAGAGCCTTCAAGAGTTTGAAGCAAGTATCGACAGACTAATTAGACTGCCCTATCCTGAAGCGCAAGATTTTCGAACGAGTTTTGCGATGCAGACATTTACTGCCGGTGTCCGAGATAACGAACTACAGCAAGTGTTACGAATGGCAAGACACCAGAACAGTGCGGACGCCCTGGTACATGCTGGGCAATTTGAGGCTGCCAAATCAGCGTCTGGTTGGACAAGTCATAAAGTGCGCGCTAAAAGATCGCTACGACACAGACGATGAGGAAGAAGATCAAGGAACAGAGACTCGACGGTCGGCGCCACAGAATAAAATAAGAAAGGATGGAAGACCGAAGTGTTATAGATGTGGGAAACCTGGGCATCTACAACGAGATTGTCGGGTTAGAATTCAGCAGCAGGGAAACTAGCAATACTCGGTACAACGGGGCGTGTGCTGACTAACTGGAGGAACGAAGCACCTAGACAATAAGCAATTTCTACACTTCAGAAAAACAGCGGGAGCTTGGTGGTTACCGGATTCGTTCAAGAAAGGCCAACCTCGATTACAGTTGACACAGGCGCAACAGTTTCTATTCTGCGCCCCGACGTGGTGAAAGATCTCAAGCCAATCTGGTTCTCTTGCAGCTTGCGAACAGCTACTGGACGGCCTGTAAAAGTGTATGGAAAAGTGGAAATACATCTACGCCTCGGTCGACTTGAGTTTAATCATCAAGTACTTGTTGCAGACATTGTGGATGAAGCAATTCTTGGTGTGGACGTTATGAACGCATACGGATTTATAGTCGACTTCAAAAACAATGTCTTATGAGTCGGAGGCGACGAGGTAATGCTATCAACAATGAAGACAGAAAAATCGATGGACGTCATAAACCAAGTGGCCGTAACTGTTCCGCCAAACTACGAAAAGCTCATCATGGTTAGAACCGAGGTAAATACTAGTGGCAACCAGTGCTCTATATTCGAACCCCAGGTAGTCAGCACACCGGGCATACTAATTGCCAGAAGTTTAGTAAAACCTGACGAAACCGGAAATGTACCTATTAGAGTGGCGAATATTTTGGATCAAGCTATCACTTTACAAAGCAATACGCTCCTAGGCAAATTGACTCCTATGGCCTGGGTAGCCGGAATGACGCAACGAAGATCCAGTGCTTCGGATAATTCCAAATTACCAGAGGAACTGCAAGAATTATTGAACAGATCTTCTAATGACCTCTCAAGTGGTGAGGTAAAGGAACTCAAGACAGTTTTTACACGAAATCAAAGATTGTTTTGCAGTTCGGGGACAGTCACTGGGAAGAACCTCCCTTGTGCAACGTCGCATCAATACCGGGGACACAACACCGCTACGCCAACCTCCTGCCTCCATTATCTAAACAAGAGGAAATGTCTCGGTTAGTACAAAACGTGTTGACAGAGGGATAATCGAACCTTCGTCAAGTGCTTGGTCTTCTCCTGTAGTGCTGGTAGCGAAGAAGGATGGTGGATTGCGTTTCTGCGTAGACTACCGGAGGTTAAATGACGCTACAAAGAAAGACTGCTATCCATTACCTCGCGTTGACGATTTACTCGACACGTTGTCCGGACCACAGTGGTTTTCCACATTGGACCTAAAGAGTGGATATTGGCAAGTGGGTCTTCATCAAGAAGACAAGGAAAAGACCGCTTTCTCGACCCCAAGTGGCTTATTTCAATTTAACGTCATGCCATTTGGACTCTGTAATGCACCGGCAACATTTGAAAGATTGATGGTCCTGGTACTCCGAGGCCTGACATGGAAAACTTGACTTGTTTATTTAGACGATGTCATAGTCATCGGGAAGACTTTCAGAGACCATTTGGAAAACCTTAAGGAGGTTCTAACTAAAATTCACGGTGCCCAACAGAAGCTGAGCCCGAAGAAGTGTTCTCTATTTCAGAAGGAAGTACAGTATCTGGGCCATCTGGTTTCGGCAGCGGCTGTTAGCATGGATCCTAATAAAGTAGACACCGTAAGAGACTGGCCAGTGCCGAAGAGTAAACACGAAGTTCGGAGTTTCCTGGGGTTATGCTCATATTACAGACGTTTTGTGAAAGGCTTCGCTACTATTGCTAAACCACTACATGTGCTAACAGAAAATAAACGAAACTTCCAGTGGTCGAGGTCGAGGGAGTGTGATCAAGCATTTAGGACTATGAAAATTGCATTATGTTCGCAGCCAATTCTCGCTTTCCCAGATTCCGAAGGAAAGTACATTGTGGACACAGACGCAAGCAATACTGGTCTAGGAGCAGTTTTGTCTCAAGTGCAAAATGGTGAAGAACGAGTAATAGCGGATTACAGCAAGACACTTTCTAAACCGGAGAGAAATTATTGCGTTACAAGGAGAGAGTTGCTGGCAGTCGTCCGAGCGTTGGAGCACTTGTAGAAGTAATCTATTATTGAATAGTAACATAGAAATACCAAATATTATTAGACACTTCAATTACAAGAGTAACTTAATTTTGTGCGTGCGCGCGCGCGCGCGTGTGTGATTATGGTACTATATATTTTTAAAACAATAATTTTTTAATTGTTTTGCAACGTTTTGATAATTTTAATTTAATTTAGTGTGATCATCAGAATTATAATTAATAATTATAATATGTATAATTATAATTATTGTATGTATAAGAATATATTTTTATTGTTTTTATAATAGAGTATATTGTAACTATTCATTAAAATTCTGATGCTCGTAGTAAATAAAATTAAGACTGTTGAAATATTGTAAAAACAATAAAAAATGTATTCTTGTTTTTAAAAATATAAAGCGTTTCTTATTATTAATATAAATAACATGAATAATGTGAGTAAATATGAATATATGTATATATATATATATGTATATTTATTTATTGTATTTAATCAAATAAAACGTAAAACTAAATCCAATATTGACAATAAAAATGGAATATACAAAATAGAATGTCCAGATTGCAATACATTTTATGTAGGCCAATCAAAGAAAAAACTACTCGATAGATTTCTTCAACACCGCAATGCATTTTTAAAAGCAAATATTTATAAATCTAATTTAGCCACACATTGTATAAATAACAATACCAATTTCCAAGCATTGAAAATATAAAAGTAATTAAAAACATAGAAAAAGCTCAAGAAATGTATATTTGGTAAAATCTTAATATTTACAAACACAGTAACAATAATTTATTAATTAAAGAACACACTCAAATGAAAACAAAACAAGATGATCTATTCTAAATTATAAATTTATTAAAATAAGTAAAATATTAACATTAAAAGAATATTTCCAATAAAACCGATTAAAACAGCTGCTTAAGTAAATAAACATTAAAACAATCGTTGACTAATCGACTTAAGTCGATTATCCGTTATTTTACTTAAAATCGAAACAAATTCGATTATTCGTTAGTTTCTATATTAACGTAGAATTATTTCGATTGTTATTGATTTACTTACAAACCTCTGATGATACTGATATTTTTCAGTGAAATGTGCGTGTGGTATTGAAACGACAAAACGCAATACACTACTTGCAGAAGAAACTATATTGAATAATACCACAATATTTTATGTATTGCAACAAATCAAATTGTATTATACTAATAAGGATATAGTGAGTGTGTAAAATTCACAAACAAGTCTATTATGGAGGAGATGAAAAATTATTTATTATACACAAATATTGTTTTTAAAGATGTATATTGTATTATAAATTGTCATGTGTTGATAATATAAATAATTGTTTGTATTGTTCGATAATATAAATCGATTTTACTTGGTTGCTGCAACGTCCTCCTCTCCTCTCGTCGCTCCCGTCCTGGCGTCTTCTTCAGCGTCACTCCTTCCTGGTGTCCTCTTCGCCCTGGCGTCCTCTTCGTCTTGTCGTCCTCTTCTACAGCGTTACTCCTTCCTGGCGTCCTCTTCGTCCTGTAGTCCTCTTCGTCTTGTCGTCCTCTTCTACGGCAGGCGGCTCCAGCGGCGATATATCAATGAGTCTCGTTGTTATGTTTGACTGCTAACATTAATTAGTTTCTTCATAAATTGTTCACTCACAATGATTATAAATTTCACTCGTACAGTTTATTTTTATCTCAGGATTAATATGGGTATTAATTAATGCGGTGCGTTTAATGTACACCTTCCACGATATCTTGAAGTGTCTTTAAATTCCTTAAGCGGATATCTTAACTTACACGAAAACAGCACCGTATTATATTTTAAATTTTACCTAAATATTTTACCCACTCGGTTCTTAACTCAAAACTTCGTTAAGAATTTCCAAGGTTTATTTTATATATGATATTTCTACGTTCGTAAGGGCACAACTTCCCCTTGCAACTTCTACAGACAGACTGTGTCCATCCTAACTCTACAACGAATGAATCTCACTGAATTTAGTGTATTCTGATAGGCTAAGCCCAAGTCGCATGAATGATGGAACAAACAGATATACAAATTTCATGAAAAAATTTGTATAATTTAGCAAAGTCCTGCATGGAAATTATCTACAAATTTTATTACCCTATCATTGATAAGAGTTACAATTAAGTTTTTCTTCACTAAAAAAAAACATATTTCTAAAATAGTTATGAACCTCAGAGTATACACAAATTGAAGGTATTTTACTAAATAATTCCTTGTCAGAGTTTCACGTCAATCGGTTAACTACCACTGAAGCTAAAGCGATCACACATTATCACACCCGCACCCGCGCACAAATTCAGACAAAAAATACATGACAATATAGAACACCTTTTTATGAAGAGTTTGGTATACCCTACATGCTTATCCATTTCTAAATACAAAACTTACGGCTGAAAGACAAAATATTACATAAAACAAATTTAAACAAGAAATGCTCGTCATCCATGCGCTCTGATATAAACAACATAGCTTATCATCCTGTGTTCTGTTGCAATATATATTTAATATTTATAATAACTTTACTTCAAGATGTTTTTCCCTTATTTGGAACACTGTTACGGGACACTTTATAAGGGAAAAAACAGACAAATAAGGGGAAAACATATTAAATATATTATATAAAAGTATTTGAAAACACACACACACACACACACACACACACACACACTCATAATTGCTCAAATTTTTCTTGCTATTTTATATTATTATTAATAATTAAAAAATTTTAAACAAGATATGTGTTTGGTATCATCAGATATAAATTAATAAAGTCAAGAATTTTTAAATCAATTGTTCAAAACATCTGTTTTATAGGTAGACTAAATTTAATGTTTTTATATGTGTATATAAAATATGTTATATAATTCATTGTAAAATATAATATAAATATTTATTATTTTATTAAATTAGTAATTTTGAAAATATTATAATTTTTTTTGTATTAATCCGAATTTGCTCTGGTATTAATTTATTATTTGTTTTGAAGTTTAAATAAGTCTAAATCTTCCCGTAAGATCATTTTTGGACCATTGTAAATGCGTTTTAATTATCAGATGTTTTGAACTATTGATTAAAAATTTTTTAAATTTATTAATTTATATCTGATTATGATAGTAATTGTATTACTATCGAAACATATGTAATTTACAAAATAAAATATATTCTTGTTAAAAATTTTTTTATTAAATGTGTGTGTGTGTGCGCGCGCGTGCAGCGACTACACCAATGGTCAAACCCCTGATTTCGGCGTAATTGATCCCTTGATCACTCCCCGTAGTTCCGCCGGGGGTTGGAACACTTGGCCGGAGTGACATTTGCCCGGAGCCCTCCCCTCCACATAATGGTATTTGGTGAGCCAGAAGTAAGACTGTGACACCTGCCCGGAACTAACATTAGTATCTTAAAACTGTTCAAAACGTATCCTCTTTCAATTTTGGAAGGGTTGAATTCAGTGTTATAGTGCAATATTACTTTTATTTTATGAATTTTAAGAGACTTTTAGCCAACTTTGCGTCGGGTTTTTTTTTATTAGAATATTTACAAATCTTTCCTGGTGAGAGTCTACTTCTCTAACCTATAGGCAATGCCTTTACTTTAACTTCTGGACATAAGCAACAGAAACAAGGAAAGACCTTAGTTTGCCATCTAGTTCCAGTTTTTTCAAGGCTTTTGAAATGGTTTCATCACTCTTCACTGCTGCTTTTTTCCTCTTCTTCCCGTCAATATTCAGGGCTATTCTATCAAAAAAGTGGCCGTAATACTCTGCGTCCTCTCGTAAAGTCTTGAGCAGTGAATATACATTTGGATGAGACCTCGAAATTAAACTATTAATTCTTTGATTCCACTCTTCAGAAACATTGTTGGTCCGGTGCCGTCTTCCGCAACAGTTCCACACTTTCCTTTGGATATGCTCATTCTCAAGCCATTGATCGACGACGTAGTCCTAGAACACCCTCAGTTTCTCGTCTTCAGGTGTGCTTTACTGAGCATACTTACCCAAGCATCATCAATCAGTTCTAGCGGAACATGCGCGAGGGCAGAACATTCGAATGTGAAGTCGAATCTCTTCATTTTCTTTGTACGCAGGAGCAAGGCCACAATCTTGTACTCTCCTCCATAAACATTGGTTAAAATGGTAGTTACAACCAAAAATTTCAGCTTCAGGAAACATCATTAAATCAGGAGTTTTAGCTGATTGGATGATTGCCAGTTCAAAGTCCATTGTAAGTGTCACAGGATTCCATCCAGGTACGTTGTTTTTCACTGCTTTGAAAAAACGATCATATGTTTCTCGTTTCTTATTTGGCAACAACGCGTAGACTGCTGGAATAGTGTTGGTTTCTTTCCAAGAACTTCCCAGATCGGCGTGGATGATAAATAACTGCCCAAACTGTTTGCTTGAACTCTTGAAGGTTCCGTCGACGAAGAATGAAGAACAACTTGTCAATGCAGATTTTCCTTTTTCGCTGGCAAACACCAATATTCTGTCTTTAGGCCCTCTGTTGTCGTCTTCAAGTAGAAAATTTTTACCGTCATTCATAAGTAGATCATTTTCCTCTAATCGTACCGGTATTCATTCAGAGTCGACTGGGTCCTTTGTAGGCCCCACAGTTTTTCTTCGAATGCGATGTAATGATTGTTTGGCACTTTTGTGTGATGGTAGTGAAGTCACAAGGCCATATCCTCGATTAAAGAGCGGGCCTACTTCTTCGGCGTAAATTTTTGAAATCATGTTATCTGTTTCCCTTGCACGCTTCTTTGCATTAACAACACTTTTTCTCACTTCAGTTGCCGCTTCGTCCGGAATACAAACATGAGTTGCTTCGCCTAGATAGTATTATTTTTCGTTGATATTCTGCCTTTACATTTACTTTTCGTATAATCAACACATCCCCAATAAGTCACATCTTCTTTGTTGGTATAGTCAACACCCCCTCCATTGCTCCTGCGTTCCTATAACCAGTCCGACTCACCCCCTACCGGACTCCGTGCAAGTGTCACTGACAAAAATACACATAATTAGTCATTTCCTGGAATGCTTAGGGCTCTGGGCAAATGTCAACAAATTCCATCTCCGTGCAAATGTCACTCCGTGCAAGTGTCACAACTTCGTTACGCCGTTGCCTCTGACCTACTCTCTGCTCTTCTGTAATTGTAGTCCCCAACAAGCAAAATTCCTTCGTTGTTTAATTTCTTAGAATCAAATTTCTGTGTTGATCTGTGTCCGTCGTGACCTTCACGTCCGACTGTCTGTCTGTGAAATACGATCACAGTTTGGTGCGTAGAGCGCTCATACTGAACGCAGAAGACAGTAAATCCACAAAGAAACGGACGCGCCATATTTAAGTTACAACGGTGATCAATTGACTCGACAAAGGACGCCGTCGTCTGGTATTCCCAACACTCGTATGATGTAAAATGAAATACAGGGTTGTTTTTTTTTATAAAGTAAGGTATACAAAACAAGCTTTTGAGAAGCGTTTGTCAGACTACCAAAGGCTGTTGTAATATACAAACGAATTTGGAATTCGTTGTATTCTTTATTGTATCGCGTGAAAGGGCGGCAAAGGTATGTTACGGGAATAATAAACGGACTTTATGCATAACAATGATACACAAAGTGTGATATTGAATTTTTCATAGCCTCCCGTTGGGATAACTCGAGCACTGCACGCCCCCCCCCCCACACACACACAATAATAAACCGATTCAATACAATCTGTGACGTAACATAAGAAAGCATTTTGATACGTAAATCGTAGTCATGCATCATCGCTTAAGGTGAAGAGTCAGTCTATGGTACGCTATGCACGTGTTCAAGAAGAACTAAAAAATAAATCTCCTCCTCCTCCTCCTATGGCGATACAGCCCGAAGACGGCCTTAGCCTCCTCTATCCTGTCCCTCCACCTCTCTATCAGTAGCAAAGGACTTCATCCTCGCACTCCCAAAATCTCTCTGGCATCCACAGCGGAACCATCTTCCTATCTTTTCCTTGGACGCCCTTTTGGTCTTTTGCTATCCATATTCCCCGTAAGGACTATTTTCGATGTTCGTTTGTCATTCATTCTTACGACATGGCCAGCCCATTGCAGCCTCCTCAGTTTTACGTAAAAAATAAATGCCAACAAGACTAGAGGTATGATTGCAGGTACTTGCAAAAAAATAATAAAATTATCTTCACGAGAAAAAGAATAAGACAATCAAGAAATGCAGAATTAACAAACGAAGCAGTTTTCTTGTAGCTGCCTCTGTCAGAAGGATAACAGCCGGGCACCTGTGACTAACGTGTTCTTAAAAGCACGGCACTGTCCGATACCGACTCTGTGCACGAATCAGATTACTCCGGAAGTAAGATGAGTTTACCGTGTTGAGTCCACGTTGCCACTGTGCTGCCACAATGTGTATTCATCAACTGCAACGTATCACCGACAATGGAGCCGTCCCGTCGAGTCGTCGTCATTCTGCTGTCTGTGCAACCGTTGTTTGTTGATACTGCTCATATCATATCGATTTTACTTTTATTTGTTTTTATTTAGTTTTAATTCAACTACTCGTATTATTATTTAGATCATGTGACTAATTGCGTATACAAATTTATTAAAAAATTATGTAGAACAGTAGATAACGTATGTTTATAGGCCTAAAGCACATTTGTAGTTAAAAAATAATTGTACAAAATGTTAATAGTCGAATAAATAAAATAATGTTTTAATAATAAAGTGCTGATTTTTTATATATTTATGTAGCCTGTTTCGGCTGATAATCCCACTTACATTATTGTCTCTAATTTAGGTTTTAAAATAAATGAAATCTACCTACAAATAATCGTGCAGTTTGGACGCTAGAAAGGGTTCTGGAATAGCTTTTGTTTAGTACCTTGCTGTACGGAACTGAAATCTGGACTTTGAGGAAAGAGAGGAGACGACCCAACTGTGGGCAGTGCAGACACGAATATGGGGAAAGAAGATAAAGGCAAGTTCCGTAAAGACAAAACGTACATTGAAGATGGTTGAACACGTCTACAGTCAATATGGGAATTATTATTTAAACAAGATTGGAAAATGATAAGCGTAAAGAATGGGATCCAAACAAACGCCAAAGAGGAGGATCGTGTTAACAAAACGACGTGCTGAATTTCTTTTACGTTTCCTTTATTGAACGAGTGAAGCGAATTCTCAGTTTTGACTCGACTGTTTGGAATTTGTCTGTCTGTCTGTTTGGGGTATGTCTAACGATAACTTTTGATCGTATCCACCGAGATTTCTAAATCTTGGCATGCGTGTCCATACTTGTACTCTACACAACCCTATTGTCTTTGAGATTGATCCCCCCCTAAATAGAGGGACGGGAGGCAACAATATGAGGGGGTCAAAATCGTGAAATAATCGCAAAATACCATGCGGGGTACCAAATTAAAGGGACTTTTAGTCACAATCTGAATATAATGTTCATTTTTAAAGATTTCAACATTTTTGAACGTCGACCCAAAAAGTGGGTGAAGATTTTGATAGTATCGCAAAACGCCATGTGTGATATCAAATTAAATAATTTAAACTAAAATTTGAATGTAGTGTTGATTTATAGAAATTGCAAAATTTTTAGGACCTCAGAGCGCAAAAAAGTGATACAAAATTTTGAAAATCCAGCAATGTTTAACGTTTATTGTATGATTGGGTGTTCTACAATTGTTATATTGCTAAAAAAAATAGAGTAATAGGGATTCGTGTAGTTTTCCCAAAATTTAACATAATATTATCAAAATTTATGTAATAATAAATGTACTTCATTCAAAATAGTGAGGGAGTTCTGCAGCTCAGGGATCGTACTAGCAGTAGCGGACTAAAGGGGGGGGGGCCTCCCCGGGCATGTAAAACATGTTTTGAAATAAAGTAAATACAAACTAATATCCTAAACATCGTAAATATAACTAAATATCGTAAATATAACGTAAAAAATCCACTCTTTTGCAAGCCGTTGACAGCGGATGTTTTCAGTTCCAACTGCATACAACCTGTCCTTCCTTACCCCGCCTGCCGGAAATGTTTCAAGGTCAAGCTTTGAGGTTGGTACCGGTGTGTATACAGATAAGTAACTGCGTGCGTTATGACTTGAAAAAAATTGCCAAGTATTGTTTGCAGCAATGATAAATTTGTTTTGTACGTTTATTGTATATTATAAAGTATTGTAATAAATTTAATGCAATCTATAAAAAATACTACTTGTATTATTTCTTTAACCTTTGTGTTTACAATATGAAAGTGGATTTTTATTTCAAACATTACTACAACTTCTTATAAAGTTTCCTAACTAGATGTATCAATACAGTGATTAGACAATAAATATATAACAGTAAAGTGTTTTTGCTATATATAACTTAAAAGATAAATTGGATTATAAACACCCATCTTATGGGAGTGGGGCCTCAGAAACAAATCTGCCCCGGGCCTCCAGTGGTCTAGGTACGCCACTGCTACTAGTTCTGTAAATGATGTTGTTTTTGGTCCGTGTTTTTTGTAAACCATGTTTTCGTTTTTCTGAATCATATTTTTTATCATTTTCGTGTCCGTTAGACTGAAGTTTGTCATTTTTCCTGATCAAAGTGTCCAGCACATCGCACTCTGCCTGTGATACAACATAACGTACTGTTTACATCGGGTCAAGCAGGCATTTTCCTTGTCGAGTATTGTCATTTTATTATACATAGCAAATTATCGGGACAAATCTTTCCTTATATAAAAATATGTTACAAAGTACTACCGCCATTACAGAGTTTGATGTTCGGCCCTTTGTCTGCATGTCCTCGTCAAAGATGTACACAAAGATAGCCTCTTGACTCGCGGCCATTCATTCTCGTGCCCTATCGATAACACGTTGGTTGATCACGGAAACAAAGCTGTACAAAAACGGCGCTGATCTGTAATGCGGCGTGTGAAACTTTGTATCGTGGTGTTACGATGTGGAACCACCGGTCACACCAACTCTTACGTCAAAACGGATTTTTTTAGTTTGGAAAATGTGCAAAAAAACTGTTACTAATTAGTTGGGGAAGTCGTGATTTATTTCATTTTGTGTTTCGAAACAGATAACGGACGTGTGACTAACACTTATTAATATTTGTTAGTTGAAACCTGTTTTAAATGGCTTGACGTATTCAAACACACAAAGGCTAGGAATAGCGGAGACGACTTCAGAACAGTTAGACACAGCAATCTAGTTTACAGACATGAAGAATAACAATATGCGGAGCATTTTGAAATATTCTGAGGCTGTGAATAGCATTATTAAAAAATAATAACTAAATAGAAATTTCGTTTGCAGCAGAATTGTTACTGTAGAGCACTGATCCTCAACCATTTCGTTCACGGCACAGTATCCTTTGTAATTAATTCCGGGGGCACATTAACGGAAGAGTTGGCAACAATGCAGTAGACTCGCAGAATTTCAGGCACACCGAACACATCAACTGAAACACCAGTCCGTAACTAGCAGTTCCTTCTGGGAGGGGGGATGAGACCAGCTTGAAGGTTGGACACCCCATTTTCCTTAGGACAAATGAGAAGTTCAGGATACTTCCCATTTAATTTTATAAAACATTTTATAAATTCTTTGCGTTTCAAAGATTTTGAGTAAACCAACGTGAAGTATGCTGTTAATACGTACCTTATTTATCAAATGTTGTGTGATTGTCATTATTAAGAAAACTCTACCTTTAATTTATTAATTTACAAATGTAGTAATTCCTTTTATTTCTACAACTATTCATAAGCTTTATGTTGACACACGCAACTGACTTACAAATAACCCTATGTAAAGTGATTACGGAATTTCGCTGAAATTTTTAATAGCTCGGTGGGAAGATTAGTCCCCGTCTGATTCCCGTCCCTGTAGTTACACCACTGAATGACAGTATTTAAAGGTTGGACCCTCCCCCCAAATTTTCCTTAGGACGGATGAGAAAGTCACTACTCTCCTATTATGGTTTTATAAATTCTTTTAGTTTTTCTAGTAAATCAACGGTTTCGAGTAAGCCGACGTGTAGTGGAAGGGTTGAAAAAATGTATAGAAAATCGCTTACTTCAAAATACTATATCTTGATTAATTGTTATTCAAATTAAAGGTAAATATATCTCATATGTCATTAGGAATAACTTTAATTCTAAATTTGAATTCTTAATAAATTTGTGAAAATGAGCCTTTTTGAAGATATATTGAAAAAAACACGATTTTAGAACTCTTCGCATTTTAATATAAGTATGTTCCCCAAGAACTATAAGTTTAACCTCAGCTTATAGTTCGTGTTAAAGTACGTTACTTTTTGTGTAAAATCAATCGTTAAAATCTTATAATTTTTCCGAATTAAAGTCAAGAAACTGCTACAAAGGTTTTGTAAAATATATAAAAACACTTGGTAGGCCTACGTTTCACAGATTTTTATATCTATTTTATAAATCTCTTTTTTATTTTTATAAATCTGTGAAACGTATCATGTGTTTTATATGTTTTATATATTTTACAAAACCTTTGTATTAATATGTTTCACCAAGTTCCCAACGAGTCATCAATTAATATCGTAAGAAACTGCTAGTTTACCTGAGCAAAGACGGTGGTTCTTATCCATAGAGACATAGACAACACTGTAAAGGGAAATATGTCTGAACAAAAAAATGAAGGTAGATAAATATGCTCTGCCAGGCGCGTGCGTAATTTTTTGAGACTGGAAATACGTACGTTATTTACCAGATGTTGAGGGATTGTCATTGTTAAGCAAATTATTTTATTAGTGTACAAATATTGCAATTCCTTTTTTTTTACAGTTGTTTAGAAGCTTTTTTTACGTCACATGCAGGTGTCTTAAAAATAGGCCTTTGATAAGTGGTAATGGGGTTTTGCTGAAATTTTCGATTGTTCGGTGGGGGGGGGGATTGATCCCCCTCCCAATAGTTACGCCACTGCCAGATATCGTGGACTGCATTAACGTTGGATTTATTTATGGTGGAGATGTGTAATCGAAGCAATTAGATTCAGTTTCTGAAATGATAATTGTAGTCTGTCCTGTGGGTTCTCAGTTATTGTTGTCTCCATTTTGTAAGTACTTCTAGCCGAGTAAGACTAATTTAAAAATAGCAAATTTCCAGAAACAGCATCTTTTGAGCTGATTTTTTTTTTAACCGATAGGTTTAGTGTTTACCTAAAAGTTTATCCAAGTTCCAGACTTCTGAACCCCCATTTTCCCCGACTTTTCACTTCCGGCAAACAGCATAGTAATTTTTACCTTTTTTTTTTTGCACTTGTACACAGCGAATGACCGCGTAGTACGTAATGCTCTGGCAAGTACGTAGTACTGCCGCTTGGCGGCGCATATGTATACTCGATTCAGCCCGCTCGGCCATTCGCTATGTGAAAGCGCAAAAAAAAGGAAAAATTATTATTTGGGAAGCTTTGAAAGAACAAACTTTTTTCACTAGCTGATAGACCATGAAAATACGAGTATTTAAAAAAAAGAACTTTGTCCTGTGATGTCAGGGTGATGACTGGACCCAATTTCGAAATATTCAACTTGAAAAATGTATTGTGGCTTAATGACAAAATATTTCGGGAT
This sequence comes from Magicicada septendecula, assembly GCA_034769895.1. Classification (NCBI taxonomy): domain Eukaryota; kingdom Metazoa; phylum Arthropoda; class Insecta; order Hemiptera; family Cicadidae; genus Magicicada; species Magicicada septendecula. The sequence continues at coordinate 843,906,702 of CM068368.1, forward strand.
AAAAATTAATATGGAAATTCGTCTATTGGAATACTGTATTCTAGAATTTTTTTATGAAGAAAAATCATTATTTCACTCATTATTAACGGAAATATGAAAATGCACATTGTTGGAAGTTTCAATTTTTTTGTAGGTTATGTTGCCTTCAAAAAAATGCACGACTAACACAGATCGATAGGAAATTTTCCGGGGAACACGCTGGTATTTTTATTTTTCTGATTTGGTGAAGTTATCATCGGAAAAATTGAGGAAAACTTCAGTGACTCGCGCTCCGCTGTTTGCCGGAAGGGAAAAGTCGGGAAAAATGGGGGGTCCGAAGTCTGGAACTTGAATAAACTTTTAGGTAAACACTGCACCTATCGTTTAAAAAAAAAATCAGCTCAAAAGATGCTGTTTCTGGAAATTTGCCTTTTTTGGCCTTTTTTTCGATAGTCTTACTCGGCTATTCGTTTTTATTGAAAACGGTTACAAATCGTTGAATGCATCCCTTTTTCAACCCTATAGTGTACATATAATGCGTATTATAAAAACTCCGTTTTTGTTGATCTAGTTGTTTGCTATAATGGAATGAGATATTTAAATGAAAACGCCCGCCATTGTTCGGTGATCGTCATTGATTCGGTAACTGTTGTAAAACGTCAGACCTATACAGATCGTTTGGCGATAATGTGTGTTTAAGTATTTAATTATATTATAATGCAAACAGGATTAACGTTGAAAGAAAAGGATTATATAATTTGTTTCAGCGTATAAGCAAGAAGTCGGTGCACGTTTTTCAAAACGTGTTTGGATTCTATTACTTAAAGAAAAGACCAACGCGATAACGCAATCGGACGTTGACCAAGTTCAAGGTTGTGTGGCTATACACTTAATTATGGAAATATTTATTCGCGAGCGAGCGGAGCGGTCTTTTAAACCGACCAACTTTCCATACAGTTCTGTGACGGGCAAACAAATGTGTTTCGACTTCATACATTTGAACTTTATGAATCCCTACTTTATTTCCTGTGTGAGTGTGTGTGTGTGTGTGTGTGTGCGCGCGCGCGCGCGTTGCTAGCTCAAAACGTATTGCAAATTTTTTTGTAGTTGTATCTAGAGGTGTGCCACACTATAGTATATAATATATATATAGTATATTAAAATAACAGGTACGAACGAAACCGTTCCAAAAAAATAACACGTACAAATACCTGTTATTGTATACGTATTATACATATACCTGTATTATATGATTTGTTATAAGAAATAAATCGAAAAATAAAAGTGTTTTATTAAGCTGTTACTGTTTAAAAGAAAATAAGAAACAACAGAATTTATAAACCTACAGTATCTCCCTTTTGGAATACTAATTTAACTTTTCACTAGGAGTTAACAAACTGACATGGATTTAATATTAAATTATTTATTCCATTTTGGTTAGACAAATCAGTTGTGAAACTCAGGCAATGAAATTTAGAGTGCACGTAATAGCATAGCAACGAATGTCAAAAAAATATACGTGAGATGTGCAGTGAAGTTAAAATCTTCTCCGAAATCACATTAACAAAAGATACTAATGGCCTATCAGCCACTCTGTAGGTTATAACTCAATATAATTTTTTTTCAAAATTTATCAAGTTGGTGACTAGTATAATATAGGCTATAATTTGTTTTTATAATGTAACATCAGTATTAATTTTTTTAAATTAAAAATAGTTTCGTCTCTTTGGCAAAGAGATATTCTGAACCTCGCTGTTTTCCTTCGTTTCGTACTTGTGTGGCAATCAGCACATGGGCATAATGAAGTATTCAGCACCAAAAAGTGGCTTTGTACTCGTATACTCGTAGTACTCGTTTATTTGTTTATTCATTAATTGCGTAGGGGGTCCTGCGTCTCGGAACGGGTATTTTGACTTTTCAGTTATCATTGAATCGGAACAGATATTTCAACTTTTCAGTTACTGTTATATCCGTTCCATAAAAATATCGTTCCAAAATACCTGTTATAGGTATATAGGCCCTCTAGTTGTATCACGGTGATTAAAAGAATATATTTTTTCTGCATGTATATGATTAGGTTGTCTCATAGACTAATTCGGAATCATCTGCAGTGGCGGATTTATTCATAACGCTAGAGTATGCTGCAGCACCGGGCACCAGGGCCTCAGCTGTCAGGGGGGGCATCATCCAGCCCTAAATCACAAAAACTTTTTGATGATAGTAAATGTTAAAAAAAAAACAAATGTTCTTAATCCAAAATCATGAAAAGATGTGTACTCGAAGTATTAAACTGGATTATTGATTGTAAAATTATTGATGTATTTCCGAATATATACACTGCTTATCGCCTGCTTTTGACGATTCCAACAGCTAACTGCAGAACTGAAACATTATTTTCTGTATTAAACGCATTAAATATATGATGAGTTCAACTACAGGAAAAGAGAGATTATCTTCGTTAACAAGGTTGAATTCTGAAAGCGAGATACTTGAATCGCACGATTTAGAAGAAATTGTATACAAGACTAAGGGAAAATCAAGAAAAGAAATGGCTCGATTCGTATTTTCTAAACTTAAGCTTTTTTAATCACTGTTTAGCTAAGTATTTGTTGTAATCTGAGAGTCTAATACAATAATGGTTAACTTTCTTAAATTGTGTATGCCATTTATCAGTGTAAATAGGCTTAATGGATAAAAGTTTGAATTTTGAATGGCGGGTGGGGAAGCACCAGTTTGATGGCAGCACAGGATACCACGCGCTCTTAGTCCGCCCCTGATCATCAGGAACATAATCATCATCATCATAGGTTCATCTGCTGTATACCAGGTTTTCTGTATGAACTCCTCCACTGTTCTCTGTCTTCTGCCATCCTTTTCGTGGTAATGTAGTTCTCTACCTTGATGTTGTCCATCAACTGTCGTCTCTTTCTTCCTCTCTTTCTTTTTCCGCTAACCATGCCTTCTAGACTGTCTTTTATAATAGAATTTCTTCTTAAACAGTGTCCTATCCAGTTCTTCTTTCTTTTCCTTATTGTTTTTAATATTTCTCTTTTCTCTCCCACTCTTCTTAATACTTCCTCATTCCGTACTCTGTCTTCCCATTTAACTCATTCCATTCTTCTCCACATCCACATTTCAAAAGCTTCAATCCTTTTTTCATCCTCCTTCCTTAAAGTCCACGTCTCCACTCCATACAATGCCACACTCCATATATAACACTTTGCTAACCTTTTCCTTAGTTCTTTGTTTAGGATATATGAACAACGGCATTAGGATGCAGAAGGCAACGGGAAACCACTGCATTAAGGATCCCTTGGATTTCCAAGTAGTGTTAAGAACTGCATTACAGTTATCTGTTAAGGAACATAATAAATGAATTATAATCAGTGGTGGATCCAGAATTTGGCGTTCGGAGGGGGTCCGGGTCGGGTCGGCGTCATACGAAATGAAAAACAATTTAAGACTAATCAACATTACTATATTTAAAGTAATATATATTATAAGTTATACTCGCCATAAAAATACGCGTTTTTGAAACACTTCTATAAGATATTGCCTGAATTGCCTTTTCCTATAGTTCAAATTTCAAACGTTGCCCTAATGTTGTGTAATAAACCTGTTTTAATGTTTAAAAAAAGAGACCCGACTGCGAAGTGCAAGGAGGGAGGGGGGATTGTCCCGCGCTGTACACATAGAGCGTTGAGGCATGCCTCACTTCTGTGGTCCAAACAGTTAAAGCGCGCTGTGTTGTTCATAAGTGTGTTTATTTTATGCGGTTTTTAAAAGTGTGCCTGTTATTCCGCTGAACTAACAGATGATCAAGATTGTTATTTGAATTATTTGTAACATTAAACATATATACAGAAACTAATCAAGTTTAAAAATTTTAAGTTCAATCAGTTGTATTATTGTGTATGACTTATACAAGGAATGTTCAATAAAAACACGTTTAGAGCTGTAAAGCATTTTTTATTCAACGATTTTAAAAGAAGTCTCCATTAACATTAAGACATAAATCCCACTGTTGCACTAATCTGTAGATTCCCTGCGAGTAAAATTCTTACGGCTGTTTTCGGAACCATTCGCTAACAGAAAAACTCTACCCCAGCGTCCGATATGAACCACCATTCTTTTAGTGACTCCTTAAAAAAATTTAAGGTAAGATTTTTGCGTACCCATTCATTAACTACTAGCTTCGTCACTGGGTACTACTATATTAGGGAACACACCTGAAAAAATAATTAAACAGTCTAAAAATTAAGAGATTAACAAAAGTCGTCCCCAAACAACTATGGAACTATTATAAGCCGAGGGGACGGTGGAGAGTTGTGGGACGCCCGCGGAAGTGCTGGAGTGACCAGCTCTAAACTTTGCCTGTTTGAGACTGGAACAAACCATCCTTGGTTTAATCCTTGAAGATGATGATGGTGGACAAAATTCGTCAACATTTCGACCCTCTGGTGGAGGGGGTCCGGTCCCGTTCGTTCGTCCTCCCGTAAATACGCCCCTGACTGTAGGCGACTTGTCCGTTGATAACTAATTAGCCTGTAACTATTATCACAATACTAGAGTTACGTAATAACCAGTTTTAATAATTAAAAAAAAAAAGAAAAACAGTAAACCTCCGTTAAAACGGACCCCGCTTATAACGGTCAGCTCTAAGGACACGGAATCCTGAAAAATCAAAGACAGACAAGCTCACAAAATTACGATTAGTAACCTTGGATAATGCGAGCGAAATAGAAGACCACTTGAACTGTCATCGAGTGTGTTCAGCAACCAAAAATATGAAAACATATCGTTCTATTATGGTCACTTTCGTCAACTTCCTAAGTTATTCATTAACGAAATTAACTGTAATCAATCTAATAAAAAAAATCAGTAATTATTTTAAGCCAGTAAGTATGGAAAGCGATTCTGACACATAGCCATCTTCTTTTTGAAAAAGATGTTTATGTTTAGAAACGAGTTGTTACTATAATTATGATTAATAAATTACCTTAGATCCGTCGTGTGACTTTGTTTTATATTTAAAATGACGCGTTTCGGAACATATGTTCCATCATCAGGTTACTTCATTCAGTTGAGATCGTTAAATGTTAAAATCACATTACTCAAATGTTCAAAACACACGTCAGTTAACGATCTCAACTGAGTGAAGTACTAAACGTATGTTTCGAAACGCGTCACTTTAAATATAAAACAAAGTCACACGACGGATCTAAGGTAATTTATTAATTTATAAGTAACAAAGTGACTTGGATATACCAATAACAATATGTATATAATTATGAGTATTTCTCTAAAATATAAACAGTGGACTAAGTTTTTATTACAAATTTGTTTACAGTATTTTGGCATAAGACGTAACTGTTTTCTATTGCTGTACTGTTATCTGTTTTATATAAATACACTAAAAATAGTTTCTTTTGTTATCCAGATATCAATGAGTAATATCTATATTATACAGCCATGAGTTGTCATATATACAGCTATAGCCTGACAACTTTGAAAAAAGCCTTCACCGATTTCAGTACGCGCAGAGTGGAGAAGTAGGGTTTCCCCCTGTCACTCTCTCTCTCTCTCTCTCTCTCTCTCCCACTTTCTCTCTCATACTGCCCTCTTCCCTTCGTAATCAACGACACGGTGTATAGTTCACATAAGGTGTTCGGCGAGTGAATGACCCCTTCCATACAGTTGCCTTGCGTCACCTGAGTTTCTCCTATAAATGTCCCAAGTAGAGGTTGGCCGATATACCTATATAACAGGTATTTTGGAACGATTATTTTTGTGGAACAAAAATACGGTTATAACAGTGACTGAAAAGTTGAGATACCTGTTCCGGTACAACAATAACTGAAAGTCGAAATACCCGTTCCGATTACTCGCTCTTCCGAGTCGGGGGACCCCCCCCCCCATATACAAGTAATGAGTACTACGAGTATTACGGGTACACAAGTAACAACGAGTAAACGAGTACTACAAGTATTAGAAGTAGGCCTATTACGAGTACACAAGTAAACGAGTACTGCAAGTGTTAGGAGTATTACGGGTACACGAGTACGAAGCCACTTTTTGGTGCTGAATACTTCATTCTGCGCATGTGCCGATTGCCATACAAGTACGAAACGAAACAAATGAGCGAGGTTCAGAACATGTCTACGCCAAAGAGACGAAGCTGTTTTTAATAAATGAAAAAATTCATACTGCTGTTACATTTATTCTCGTGTGTTATGCAGATATATGATACAGATTATAATAATAAATTATATATTATTCTAGTCACCAACATGGTAATTTTTAAAAAGCGAATTATATTGTGTTATAACTACAGAGTACAAAGTGACTGATAGACCATATAATACTTTTTGTTAATGTGACTCGGAGATAATTTTAACTTCACTGCACATCTCACGTAAATGATGAGATTGTAACTCTTGTAGCTTACTGTTATATTTTTTTTTTTTTTTTTTTTTTTTGTCCTATTTCGTGCACTCTAAATTTCATTGCCTGAGTTTCGCAACTGATTTGTCTTACCAAAATTGAATCAATAATTTAATATTAAACCTATGTCAGTTTCTTTACTCCTAGTGAAAACGTAAATTAGTATTCCCAAAGGGAGATAGGCCCATAAATTATCTTGTTTCTTATTTTCTTTTAAACAGTAACAGCTTAATAAAGTCACAGTGTAAAGTAACACTGTTAACACTTTAGTTTCAATTTATTTCTTCTAACAAATTATATAATACAGGTATATGTATAATAGGTATTTATAATAACAGGTATTTGTACGTGTTATTTTTTTGGAACGGCTTCGTTCGTATCTCTTATTTTCAAATACTAGTTTGGCACACCACTAGTCCCAGGTGTGTCAAAAATGTTTGTCCTGCGCAGGTCGTTTTCAACGCTGTATCCCTATACAACGGACACGTTAGAGCCCCAATTAGTCCGTTATAACGTGAGATTACTGTATATAATAAACGGCATTTATTAGAATCCTTATAAAGTAATTATTTCTTACAATAATAGATAATTCAAAAAGAGGAAAAACCTATACGACAATTGTATTTTTGTTTTATTCCGTCTAATGCTAAATAGAGATGGCCGCAGAGCAACAAGCAGGTTACTTTCGTTATCAGTGATGATAAACTAAAGTATAATTATTCAGGGTTATTTATACTGCCATAGATAATTTATCAAGCATCATAATTTATCGAGCATCACTGCCCGTAAGATAATATTGTGATAAAATCACAGTAATCATAACAGAATTTCAGTCCGATAATAAGCGGCCAATATTATTGATACAATTTAATACTGGGGTTAAGTACATTGATTTGTGTACTACAGAAATAGTCACAAACAACAAAAGAAAATAGAAGTATCTTTTATCCAAAGCGCATCGACTAAACTAACTGACTAAAAAACTAATCTTTGCCCTGGTACCGGTGCCAATAATGAAATGGAGATGTCCAAAATATTCTGTAGGCCTGACAATACCGTACGTAAATTAAATTGATGTCCTCTTTTAAGCTTTCCACTAATTAAACACAGTACTCAAGTCGTTCGTGTTTTTCTTTGACTCCCATATACTACTACCAAACCATGTACATTTTTACCATTTAAAATATCGGTATGGAGAACCATACACGACTTCCATGTTCTAAGATTTATATTTAAAATCATTTTCGAAATGAAATATTTCCATAGAAACTACTTCTTTCTATTTCTTTCTTCAGCCTTAGCCACAGTAGTGTGGTCACTAACGTATACCACTTCACGTTAGCGCACTCGATTTTCACTGATGATGGCAGTCGATGGCACTGGCGAAACGTCTGGTTTTGCAGAAAACATTGGACCACGGCCAAACAGCCCGGGAAGGAATTTTAACAACAAACTACTACTTTCTTGCCGATAACGAAGTAGACATAAAAAATTATCCCCTCCCCCTTCAACTGACATTTTCATTTATAGAAAATTACCCACTCCCCCGTCAACTACCCTTTTCATTTATAGACATTTCATCTACCTTTCTACAGTGGATTATTATGACCTTCTTTTCAGAATACTGTATTTATCAAAATTAAGTACTTTACGCTTGTGAAAATAGAAAACGTTGCAGGTAAACTACCCCTTCCCCGTAACCGATCTGCACCAAAATCAATAGGCCTTGAGTCCTCTACAACTCGGGCACCTATGGAAAATAAAATAAACCCACAAACACGTACACAACATAACATTTATTATAGAATTGTCATCCAACTAGTGAGGCTGAATTAGGAAACAATGACAAATTCAAGTACCGTCTGCCTAGTGGCAAAAGCTAAAGAGCATGATAATGTCTTTCGGCCACCAGCTAAACGCAACATTTGCAGAAAGGAAACAATCAGTCAGTCAGTAACCATAATAATGTTGCGATAGTTTCATGTTGTAGAATGCATCGATTTTCTCCTGCTCAGTCATCATCGACGCGAACGGTGTATTTATTAAGTACTCGTTCAATTCTTCGCTCAACAAGTCATCTTGTTTTCGTTTTTGTTGCGATGGGGCCGCTGGTATTGAAGCTTCACCGCCGACAGCAACCGCTCGTTGCTGTTCCTTCTCGAGCTTCTTTCGTTCCCGATACTTTCTTGCTCGCTCGGCATTTTGTCGTTTCTTGATCTGAGCCTTCTCGTCGCTGCTATCCATTGTCGAACGCTGTTTTAATCAGTCGCCACGTTATGGTTACTATATACCAGCAGCAGTGTATTTCACCACAACACAAAACAAACCTTTATTTACAACAATCCCAATGACATTATGTATCTGTGTTATACTTCACATTTCTGCGGTGAGTAATTAAATATAAAGAACAGTAGATTTGCATTTACGATGACAAATATTTTAATGAATAGATCGTTAGCTGAATCACATACGAAGACAACCATTAACTAGAGACAATAACCCCAATAACCTATCTACAGCTATGCAGTGTTGTTCGCTTGTTAGGTCTTTAATCTGCGACGACGTTAGCATGTTAGCGGTCGCGGTTTTAGTTAACGATTCCCGGCTGGCAAATTGTGCTAACACTTGATTTTAAACTTTCAGGACGCTTTATAAATCTGGTTTAATTGTTTGCAGTGATATTATTTTTAACACATTATATATATTGCGACGTATCAAAACAAACGTTTATTTACAACAATCCCAATGACGTCACGCAAGAATGACGTCATGCAGCGTGATGCGTTACAGTTTACAGCGTTACAGAAATTTTCAAATGATGGCCAGCCAAAAGACATTATCATGTCAAAATTATTTGATTCTGTTTGAATTTGCGGCAGTTACCGTTCGCCATAGAATAAATTCTACACACAGACACTTTTCGGAAAACGACTTTTCTTCATGTTTTGAGGGTAGTACAATCAGAGTCAGCCCTGATCTCGAACACTATTTTTGTCGCCATCACCATATTTCCATTTCCTTACGGAACATGGAAGTAAAAATGTATACCTGCGAATTATTATTTAATTCGCGTAGGTTAAAAAAATAAGTAAGGAAGTAAAATTTTCATTATAATAGTCAAAAGAGCTGATTAGGTAAACAAACAACATTACAGCAACCCAAAGAGAAATCAGTCGTTGATGTATTGAATCTCTGGTAGTGCAGATAATGTCTGTGAACTGTGATCAGGTAAACTAATTTTATCTTGTAAAAGGGGAGATTAATTATTAATTAATAAGTAAATGATAATTTATTAATTTATCAGTTTATCTTTTATTGCTTACTTTAATTTAATTTAATTTTACTAAACTTTTTTTTCTTATCGTGGCGTACGCAACTCTCTTCCCGTCGAAGAGTACTCTCCTCGTGGTCTTAAGTGTATCCACTGTCATTTCAGTCCAGGGTATCGAGTACGCCTACCTGAAAATTTCGAAGAAAGGGATTTGTTATGGGCATCGCCTGAAATTTGCTTCTAAAATTCCTCTCCGTTAGATGTATACACTTTCTTTAGAAGCCACAAAGATCCGGAGAGTAGAACATTTGGATTTATTACAGATTTTCTAATAATTTCTGAATTTGTTGTATTTTATTAAATTCATTGAATTCGAATTTTTTAATGTTCATTGGATTTATTGTTATTTTTTAGGGTTACGTACGCTCTCCAGAGAGTTCAAACATGGTCAGATTTGTGAAAAAGCAATAACGAAAAAACATGCATTTTGTTGTTGTTTGGATTCAACACATCCAACACTTGTTTGTTTCGATAAACTGCTCTTTTTCAAAGAATACTAATAATAGACTTTTTCTAGGAAAAAAAAGAAAAAAGAAAATAATTTTCGGGCAGTGTAGAAAAGTTAGAAGAGGCAGACTCTGCGATGTTCAGAATTTTGATTTTAAAAAACTCTCATTCCCGATAACAATTCCCTTTTACGAAGCAAATGGGAGAGAAATATATAGTGGTTGGTGTGCTCCACTGTGTGTATTTTTAATATTAAACCCCTGACGTGTGTATAGTCTAAATGGTATGTTAGGCTTTCACGGGCGGGGGTCAGCTCTGTTGAAATTCGTCTGTACAGTACTGTGAAAAACTGGTGAAGAACGTAACAGTTACTTAAGTCGTTACACTGAAGATGGGCTCCAACAGTGGGGCCGAAACGTCTGTTTTATGCAGCAGCAGTAGTCGTGGACCACGGCCTCACAGCCCGGAGTGTACAGTCTGTTTCCATTTCTGTCTCTTTTCTTTTTCTGGAGTTAATTTAGGCTTTTTTTCGTATGAACCACTGTGGACTACGTTTGGTTCAACTGGTTCTTCCCTTCTTCTCCTCTCTCTTCCTCCTCTTCCACATCTCCTTCATTCTTTATCGATGTCTCTCCCTCCGTTCTTCAATCCAGATGGCACCTGTCTTCTTCATGGGTCTTTCCTGAAAACCTCGAGAATTTTTTTATTTCCTTCTGCGTGGCAAGCATTCTTCAATGTCTTCTTGAGTAATCTGGAGCTCTTCTATGTCTTTTTCTGTTTCCTTGAACCACGTATTGGACATTTTGAGGTTTTTGAAATAGTTAAAAAGCTTCCCTGTTAGTCTGTCAGGATTCATTCTTTGAACATATCCGTAGAAAGTAATTCTTCTTTTTCTAATTACGCCTCTGATTTTCTCAACACGTGTGTACAGCTCATTATTGTGGCGTCTTCTGTACTGTTCTCCATATTTTGGATCGCAAGATTTTTCTTAACATTTTCCTTCCGGTTCTTCCATAATTATTTTCTTGTTCAGTGTCAGACACTCAGCTGCAACATTACAACATTAATACATTTTATTATTATTATTATTAATTATTATTTTATGGTACTTTCACTTGTGAAACTTACTTGTTGATATTCCCTCAAACGCCGTTTCGGAGTTGTATTCTCCTTCTTCAGTGAGGTTTGAATACGGAATGTGTCAAGTAGTCAGTAATTTGTAACGGTTTTTTTAGGTGACTGGTTGTGTGTGGCGATGGAAGGGGGTTGGCACGGGATTCTGAATTGTTGTATGCGTTGTGTATTATTATGTAGAATAGTGTGTTTGATTTAAATTGTAAATGGTCATTGAGTATGTTGTTTGGTTGTGTTTTGTTGTGTTTGTATATTTCGTATTGTTCTGCGGTGTTGAGTTTACGACTTTTGGGTAGGTAGTGTAATATTTCAAGATTGTTTTTTATATTGGTGTAACTGTGGTTTTCTGTCCGGATGTGTGTGGCAAATGTGGATTGTATGTTGTTATTGGATAATGCTTTTGTGTGTTCAGAGAATCTTGAGGATAAAGATCTTCCTGTCTGGCCTATATAGAATTTATTCCAATCGTTACAGTTTAATTTATATACGCCTGTTTTGTTGTATATGTCTGTGTCTTTGTTTGTGCCGTTAATGTGTCTTTTGATGGTATTGTTGGTTCTGTATGCTATTTTGTAATTGTGTTTTCTGAATGTGTTGGCAATTCTGTGTGTGTTAGAGTTGTAGTATGTGAGTGTGATGTATTTGTTTTGTTGTGTGTTGTTTGTATTTTTTGTTGTTTTTGTATAGGATTTGTCTATGTAATTTGTTTATTAAATCAGGGTTGTACCCGTTTTTTAGTGCTATGTATTTTATTGTGTTAAGTTCTTCATTATAATCTTGCTTATTTAGCGGTATTTTTGTGAGTCTTTGTAGCATATGGTTGAAGGCATTATTATTATTATTATTATTATTATTATTATTATTATTATTAATTCTGGTCGAGGAAGAGAAGTAGAGTGGGAGTGTGTGAGAAGAGCCGGACAGAGCACTGGGAGGAAGAGTGTCCGAACAGTTAGAGGTGAAGAGATGTACAAGAAGAATCACTTAAGGTAATTTAACTTCCGTAAGGAGTAAGAATCCGTTGGCTGTCTGTCAATGAACAGTGCTGTGTTGTCCAGCATGCGGCGAAACGTTGAGCCGAAGACAAGTGCCGTTCCGCAGTAGAACGTTAATTGTTAGTGAGTTTCGGGACAGGTGATTTTTTAAATTATTTGGCAACGGTATAGAGTACGCGCTGGTGCGTGTCGGAATGTGGTGTGTGGAGAGAGAGAGAGAGAGAGAGAGAGACGGACTCACCCAGAAGCGAGCCTCCTGAATTAGACGCATTTCATTATATTTAGAACAATCGCGGGTGCATTACTAGAATATGGCGTTTGTGCGTTTTATATTTCCCGAGTCTTAAAGTCGAACTAGCTATCACATAAAGAATAGATTTATCGTTAGCTCCTACTTGTAAGTTACATTCAACGGAACGTACATAGTGCCGGTAATATATTGAAAAATTAGAAGTCAGAATGGAAGGATATGGAATAAATTAAATGTATAAAAAAACGAAAATACTAAAACCAAAATATTTAAAACCATTGTTAGAAGTATCATGACTTACAGCACAGACGTTTGGACCACTAATAAACACACAAGAACAAAATTAATGACAGCAGAGATGGATTTCTGGAGACGTTCGGCAAGATCGTCCAGCCCTGAGAAAATTAGAAATTAAGTCATTAAGGACAGAATGAATGTGAACAATTCAATTGTTGATTTTATCCAAACAAAAAAATTACAATTGTATGGACACAAAAAAAAGAATGGCACAGGAAAGGTTGCCAAGGAGACTTATGGAATGGACGCCACCAGGAAGAAGGAAAAGAGGAAGACCACCTATATCACCTGGATAGAAGAAATTCAGATTATATTGAGGGAACGAGAAATTGAAGATCTTTTGATGGACAAGCAGCAGTGGAAGATGAGAATTAAATCAATTCTGTAATCTTTGGTTCCGGGAAATGTGTAAACATTGTACAGCCGGAATAAAAAAAAAATGATAAGGACGTGAGAGTATAAATATGTAGAGGGGGCTGACGAGACAAGTGGGTAAGGCGCGTGCATTACCTTCTTCGTCCGTTGTTACAACAGTTTTCTCCACCTTCTTTTTTAAAGATTGAAGGTGGTTAATTCGCCCTAAACGGGCTACCAACCCGATTGCGGTAAAGTCCGGTGGCGGGGCTGCCACCTTCGAGCCTCCAGACGTGCCCTGGGTTTCGTTCGGGCACCCACCTCCTAGGCTCTTCCGCTCTCTCCGCCGTTGGGAATTACACCTTAAAGTAAAGTTAAGGTGCGTTTTTCAACCCGTACGTCGACTCAGACTGTGGAAATGAGTACCTGTAGCCCACAATGTGAGGTGTGGGGTGTATATAAAGAAATAAAGTCAGACTCCAGTCTGGAACACGTACGGATGGAGACGGGACATGGCTCACGCTAAAACACCGTGTGATGCTGATACTGATACGATAAAAAAATGTTAAAAGGTGTAATAGACGAGATCATATAAGAATTGAAGAGATAAGAACTTATTTAGATGTTTTTGCAGTTAATGAAAGGATTAAAGAATACAGAAGAAAATGGATTCAACACGTCAATACAACGGAAGAAAGTAGAATACCAAAGATGCCGAAAGATTACAACCGTAGAGGGAGAAGAAAAGTTGGTAGACCTAAGAAAAGGTGGACTGTGGAATAGGAACAGGCCGCTAAAGCCTAAAACCGTTAAGAAGATGGTGATAAAAAAATGTTTTCTACTTTCACAGACGAATTCTTGGTTTGTCTCCGTCCAAGTCGGTTAACTGAGAGGGTCTAGTAAGTAGATTCAGGTTCAGATTCCTTGGAGCAGCGGCTGAAAGTGACCCCGTGGTCGCAGCGTCGGGATGAGGCCGATGATGCCTGTCGCTTTGTGTTACCTAGGTAGCGATTGTGCAATTTTTAGGGTGGGAATCTCCTTCTTTATTTTTGCTGAGGCATAGAACGCTGTCTTAAATAACAAATCACCTTTTTTTTTACTTCCATGTTCCATAAGGATATGGAAGTATGATGATGGCGAAAAAAATCGTTTTGAGATAAGGGCTGAGTCTGATTGTACTACCTCCAAAACATGAAGAAAGTGATTTACCGAAAAGTGTCTGTGTGTAGACTTTTTTCTATGACGAACGATAACTGCAGTAAATTCAAACATAATCACATAATTTTTTGCATATGTGCCAGAGTTGTAGAGAACTCAAGTCCTATTGATTTTGGTGAAGATCGGTTAAGGAAGAGGTGTAGTTTACCTGCAACGTTTTATGTTTTAACGAGAGTAAATTACTTAATTTTGATAAATAAAGTACGGTATCCTGAAAATAATGCCATAATAATCCACTGTAGAAAGGTAGATGAGATATCTATAAATGAAAAGGGTAATTGAAGGGGCGGGGGTAATTTTCTATAAATGAAAATGATAGTTGTAGGGGGAGGGGATAATTTTGTATGTGTGTACTACGTTATCGGCAACAAAGAAGTAGTGTGTTGTTAAAATTCCTTCCCGGCCTGTTGGGCTGTGGCCCAATGTTTTCTGCAAAGCCAGACGTTTCGGCAGTGCCATCGATTGCCATCACCAGTGAAATCGAGTGCGCTAACGTGAGATGGTATACGTTAGTGACCGCAGTACTGTGGTTATGCTGAAAAAAAGAAGTAGTTTCTATGGAAATATTTCGTTTCGAAAATGATTTTAAATATAAATCTTAGAACATGGAAGTCATGTATGGTTCTCCATACCGATATTTTCTGTATTGCACAGCGATTCGCGACGGCTGGAATGGAGGAGTCTGTAGAGAGCTTTCGGTCGGATTTGGCAGGATTTGCTCGCTCCCAACGGGTCAAAGCGCATCCACCAGCACAAGAAAAGTCTCTAGAAGTTGACGTACGGTAATGCCGGCTCGTGGAAGAGAGTAGAGGGGAAGGAGTCGCTCACAAAAGGCGGCACTGGGCACACCTAAGGCGAGTGTAGCTTCCGATCCTTGTGTCCGCTTTACTTCAGAGCGGGCGCGGTGTTGGCAGGGTTGTGAAGCTTCGCAAGGCGGCGGAATGGGCAGAAGAGAGCTTATGGGTGGTCGTCGAGCGAGGCTCGGGGACGGGGCCTTTGAGTTCATGTGGTGGTGGATATTCATCCGTACTAATGCGGCGATGATGGTAAGTAGAGGCAGTGACGTATCTAGAATTTGACTTTAGGATAGTCCGCGGTCGGCTCGGCTTCATACAAAGGAGAAGACAAGTTAAGACCAATCAACATTACCATTTTTAGCGGAGCTGAAAAACGCGTGATAACATTCTCCCATTAAAGTAAACGGTAATAACACAAAAATACGCGATGTTGAAATTGTTAATGGATGCTTAACGACTGAATTGATTTTCCTGTATTTCATATTTCAAACGTACAGGCCTACCCTAATGCTGTGTAATAAACCTGTTTATATATTTAAAAAAGAGAGTATTACATTAGCGTACGCAGATTTAAAAAAAAAAAAGTAAAACAGCCTCAAAATTAAGAGATTAACAAAATTCGTCAAATGTTTTGACACTCTAGGGGGGTGCGGTCCCGTTCCCCACCCCCATAAATAACCCCGTGAGGTGGCACGGTTGAGAGCGCACGGACTCGCCAAGCGAAGGAAATCTAGCGAACATTATCAAAACTGTTTACTATATTTTTTACCTATACAAAATGTCCGGGAGATAGGGTGATACTGATTAGGAAGTGCGTATCACTTATTCGGGAACACGTGTGGCAAGCTTTCTCTCTCTCTCTCTCTCTCTCTCTCTCTCTCTCTCTCTCTCTCTCTCTCTCTCTCTCTCGCTTTTGCACTCCCCAAAATTAGTTGAATTCGTGTTACATAATTCTGTACTGGGCACGTGTCAGGGTTATAATGTAGTAGCTTTCTTTGTCTACCTGCGACATCCGTCTGACTATTGTCTTATCATCCTAAATTTGTGTTTATTACCATCGTCTAGACCAGACAAACCGTGCGCCGTCTGAATTCTTTCTTTGTTTTATTTGTATTTAAGCCTCCAAAGCCTTCCTACCGCAATGTGTAAAGCACTTATAAAAATTTTACAATGACTCACGAACTCAGAATAATAAAAATAGCACCATCATCGTAGAATAATAAAATTACACTCCTAGCATTGCAAAATAGTTACCATAACATTCGAACTGCTATGGCGTATTACAGTTAGTGAACATTTTTGTCTATTTTTATAACCTCTTTTGAACTTTCTTGGCTTGTGTCACTGTTTCTTCTCTCTTCGTCTACTTTTGTTATACTTTCTTCCAAGTTCTCCTGCGTCGTACTCTTTTATTCAGTGCTTGTTTTATATAATATCACAATGGTTCTTTCGTCTGTTATAGGATGTGCATGTCCAAGTCACCTGAGCTGCCTGCCCTCCACTGTCTTTTCTCCTGTGTAGGCTGGATCTTGACCTGCTGTCCAAATGTTTCATTCCGTGGTCTATCCTTTTTTCCTGACGTTTCCTTCTTCCCTCATTTCGATTTCTATTTTCTCTTCGTTTTTCTGAAAGTCTAAAAATGATGTATTTTGGTAGGCTTACACGGCCGGAATCAGTGTTGTTAAAAATCTTTCCCGGGCTGTTTGGACGTGGTCCAGCGTTTTCTGCAAAACCAGACGTTTCGGCAGTGACATCGACTGCCATCTTCAGTGAAAATCGAGTACGCTAACATGAGGTGGCATACGTTAGTGACCACAGTACTGTGGTTCAGGCTCCACATGTTAAACTAAAAATTATGTATCGTAAAAGTATACGTTTTGGTAAGATTAAAGCTGACGGATATTATTTAAGATTTTCTTACTTATGTGTCCCCGCGTTTAGATGTATGTTAGGATCAGCGGTGTACAACATTCCCTTCATCTTCTCCTGTATAATGGGTCCTACGACATTGTCGTCACCAGACATTCCAGATCACACTCTCATCCCTCCACCATTAACTACAGTCCTTCTCTCCCTTCAATACGTACGAATTCTCCCGTCTCTTCCACATAATACCACTACGCACCCGTTCTACATAACCTTGTAGAAAATTTCAGTTTAATGGTATAATTGTTGTTGGATTATGCTTCTCATAAAGTGTTCGTGATTCGCTGGTTTAATAATTGTCGCCTTTTTAACTTTATTTTCTATTTCTGTTGCGGTCTTTATTGAACGAGCGATGCGAGTTCTCAGTTTCAAGTCGACCGTTTGTCATTTGTCTGTCTGTCTTCTGTTTGGTGTGTCTCACGATAACTTTTGACCGATTTTCGTAAAGCTTGGCATGCGTGTCCGTACTTGTACTCTTGTTGTTTTCGAGATCGGTTCTGGCAAAAATAGAGGGGGGGCGGGAGGAAATATCTGAAGGGGTCAAAATTGTGGAAAAACGCAAACGTCCATGTGAGGTATCAAATTAAAGAGAAGTTTAACTAAAATCTGTATGCAGTGTTAAATTTTGGAAATTTCAAAATTTTGCAACCCCAGGACCGACAAAAATGTCAAAAATTTGAAATAACATTTGTGAAATTCCAGCAGGGTGTAAGACTGAAAGGAACTGAAACCGAAATCCGAATATTTCGAATTTTTAGTGTATATTGTATGATTGTGTGGTTTACTATGGTTACATTATACTAAAGTAATAGTAGAGTAGTCGGGTGTTTTTAAATTTTTCCCCCGAAGTATGTAATATCGAAATATATGTAATAACAAATGTACTTCGTTATAAATAGCAAGTTCTGCAGCTAGCTCAGTCTATATCAGTTGCAGCCATTTGCCACTTGTGCCCCGAGGGTCAAAAATGTTGACAAATTTTGTTAATCTCTTCCATTTTTAGGCTGTTTTATTATGTTTGTCCACCTGTGTATGCTAATATAGTTTTAACTCTTTTTTAAATATGCAGTACAAACATGTTATTATACAGCATTTGCGTATATGTTTGAACAAGCAGAATTATCACTGTTGCACACCACTATATAAAAATATTCCGATTAGCGCTTTCAAGCTTCACAGCTCATCGTCAGATCGGAAATGAACGAATAACTTAAAAATAAACCCTTCACCCCCACCCCACCACACCCTGCTCACACACAACAAGCTATAATTCAATGCCCCTTCCTCCCCTCTGAGCCCTGTCCCTCCATCTGGACAGTTCCATATTTTTCTAGGGAATTCCTTGTGTGTGTGTGTGTGTGTGTGTGTGTGTGTGTGTGTGTGTGTGTGTGTGTGTGTGTGTGTGTTCCTTTTAAACCTACCGCCTTTCTCCCCCACATCTGGGCCAGTCACACACCCTTATTTAAAAATATCCAATTAGTCCTCTGCAATTTAATTCTTAATCTTATCTATCTGTCCTCTATCATTTACTTCTTAATTATGTTATAAAATATTTCTTCATTATCAAATTTAATTTTATTATTAATTAAATTGTCTAACCCTTTTTCTCTTTCTTTCAATATTTCTAACTCCTCCCTAAGTTTCCTTTCAACCGTGTTATTTACTACTTTTACAATTTCGTAGTCTTCCAAAGGATTAACAAACTTATGGTTGTCTTCTATGAAATGTCTTGCATATAACGAATTCGTTGTTCTATTACCTTCTCCACGTTTGTGGTCAGACAACCTGCATACGAATTTTCGTCCTGTCTCGCCTAGGTACACTTTGTTGCAGTCTTTACATTTTAATTTATAAATTCCGTTTTTTCTGTAAAACTGGGATTTTTTCTATATTTTTATTCCTTATCTTATCAAATACCGTTTCACATTTTTTAATAGCTATATCTACTCCGTATTTATTAAAACATTTTATAATTTTTCTAGTATGTGAACCTATGTATGTCAATGAGCCTGCATAATTCTTTTGTTCTGGTTCTATTTTAGCTTTTTGTATGTTAACGCTTTTCATAACTTTATCCACTATGTTGGTTACCATAGTGGATACACAGTTTTCAACTACTTAAAAGGTAGTAATGTTGATTAGTCTTATTTTTGTTTTCTTTTGTATGAAGCCGACTCGACCGGACCCGCCACCCCAGGCCAAATTCTGGATACGCCACTGACTCTGTTGTCTTTGGTTTCTCTTCGGCCAGAGATCCTTTATCTCCCAATTTTCTTTATGTATACTTCTCCGTTCCACATACGTTTTCCCAGATTCCACATTTTTCTAGATCCTGATGGCCTTTTTTCACCCGTGTTACTTACCTCTGTCTGTTCTACGTACTGGAAGGTGAGCATCTTGTCTGATATATTTATTTATTCTTAGTTTGGTTTTCTGGTGCACATGTTTTTTGGTTTCAAAAGTTTCAGCAACAGGACACAATAAGCTTTCTTGCACAAACAGATTATTTTCTATATTTCAGGTTCTTCTGATCCATCTCTCGTAATACGGACGTTGTAGGTATATAACGTTGTCTACATCTCTGTGGTTTTGATAACGGACACACGGTAATTGAATCGTCGTCGTCGTCGTCGTCACTTCACGATGTAGGCTTATAGCCTGTTCCGTCTTCACTGCAGCCGTCTCTTCCACGGCCTACCCATAGATCTTCTGCCAACTGGTTTGTAGTCTACAGCGCGCTTTACTAGCTTCTGGTGGTCCATTCTGTAGACGTGCTTGTAGCGTTTCATTATTTCTCTTCGGAGGTCTGTTTATTATTTATTCTTAGTTGAACATTTTTTTTAATGTTATAATATAATCAATATCTTCTCAGTTTTTGTTGTACCGATTTTTATTTCCATCAGTTTCACTTTAGGTATCAAAAGAACAATTTTTATTTCATCTTTTCTTCTACAGATACAAAAATTAACAATTCATCATCTTCAGTCTCACAAAACAGTCTCCTTGGCAACGCCACCATTTTTCCATTACATCACTCATACAAAATTCTGTTTTCATACATTCAGTTATACATATATAATTATTTATATTTAACATTTTATATTAATTATCATTATTACAAAACAATATAATAATTATTAACAAACAATATCATTATTATTAACAAAAATATAAGAACAGAACCAATAATAACTATACAATTGTGATTCGGTACCGGGAATCGAACTTGGGTCCCCCGGTATCGTTATATGCTCCATCCACTGCTGCTTTCGTTTTTCTGTCTTATCATTGATTGCAGAACATACCCAGTTCTGACCTTATATGCTCATTACGCATTCGATCCCTTAGACGATAACCACTCGCGTGTCTTACAAAATTCATTTTAGCGGTTTGTATACGCTGCTTTCTTTCCCAGTTATCGTAAATGTGTCAGTAGCATATGCAAGGACAGGTATCGCCGTTACTTTATAGAACTTCATTTTTTACTATCAGTTCGTGTTTTCTAAGTGTTCGTTGTATTTTGTACCACACATCGTCCGATGCTTATTTACTTTTGTGGTAATTGAGTGTTTATATTATTTTGATTATCCTGAGTGTGACATAAGGTGTGATTATCATCTACGGCAGTGGTTCCCAAAGTGGGGTCCGCAGACACTTTCAAGAAAAATTAGAATATATCGTAATTTTCTCCGCTTTTTTGTGCTCTAAAATCAAAATTTTAGTGTCTTGAAACAAATAGTAGAAGATTCCAGTTTTTGAAGTGTTAACTTCTTATAGCAGAGGCTCTGGGAAAAAATTTACACGGGAGTGAATCCGTAGAATGTGACGTCGTCAGAAAGGAATGCGACGAGAATCCGTAACAATTTCCCCCTCTCTGTTTACATGTTCATGTTTCATATATCACTCTTTGTTTTTTAGTAATATTTTTTATTCCGTATTTATACGCACTATTAGGTATTTATTTAGCACTTTTCCGTTAATTTACGCACTTTTTAAGGTTTATTAATTTAAAGTTTGAATTTTGTGCGCGGTCAAATGTTTCATCGCGTGTTCGATCCCATGCGCGTTTTCGTCTTTCTCGCTCATAGATTCGATATTTTTAAAAGCTATTTGTACAATGTTTAACCTTATTTACTACTTACACTGTTTATAGTTACTTTACATAAACGTCATTTTTCGTCTTTTTGTCATTTACGGGATATTAGTACTGTCTTTAGTCGTTGTATTTGTATTCATCGTTCAATTAGTTAATTGTGTGTGTTGTTCTTTAGTCCAACTTCTGTTATTTTTTGTTCTGTGTATTAGTTGGCTATTATTTCGTAGTTTTGGTATCTCGTCTGTATCTTGTATGTTTTATTATTGCTCGTCTCCCTCGGAATTATTAATTTGCTTGATTTTATTTCCACTGATTTGTTAGTTTCTGTTTATTCCTCAAATCTTTATCCCTGTGTTTGGAATTTTCGGGTCAACTTGTACTTTTGTTTATCAAACGTTCAACTGTTTATTTTAGAGACATTTCGAGATGTTACATATGCCCCATCTTCAAGGTTGATAATTTTCTACCACGTGGGGCTAATAAAAGGAAATTATGGAGTGCTTTTTGTGCAATTCTTTAGTAGATAAACCTGGGTTTAGAGAAAAAAGGGAAAAAATTAAAAAATTTACTCCGGACATCTGGAATTCATGTAAACTTTACTTGAAATCACGTCATAAATACAGCGACGTTATATTGCCGGAAAGTTATGACGATGAAATTATTGGTTACCATTCCTCCTGCTACAACCAATTCAATGTAACAAAAAAGTATTTGTTGAATGAAAGGTAAGTCTAATATGCATTGTACGTAAATGTTTAAACATTTAGTAATTATATTCTTAAGTTGTAACGTAATTTTTAACGGTAATTTTTTAATAAATTATCTTTTTGAAATGATGTACTTTTCATTTAATTTGAAATGGTATTTTTAAGTTAACACTTCTGTCGGCAGTCCTACGACAGCCAGATTTTTTTTTCAAATTAATTGTAATTTTAAAAATAATTTCAAACGAATGGCTTTAATAGTGTCTTTAAATCATGTCGTGTAGCAGATCTGTTTGTCTGCCGAACTGACTAGACCTCTCTCTTACACCTACAAAAAGAAGATTCATTGGCAGAACTTTCAGCTGACAGTTCATTATAATTACAGTTTTCGCAATTACAGCTAGCTCACTTCTGGTTATATGTAATAATTGACTATCCTGAACGCGGAAAAAAGCTTTGAAGCGTTTAACTGTGTTTCTCTCTACTTATTTGTGTGAAACCGCATTCTCCCTGCTCACGTACTTGACGTCAAAGTTAAGAAATAAACTTGATGTCGAGACTGTCTTAATATTGAAATTATCAGACATTAAACCGAACTTTGTAGAGCTAGTTGTTCAAAAGCAGGTTCATGTAGTTCATTTCGCACATCTTCATTTGTTACTAAATCTCTTCTTGTGCAGCCTTTGACCCGACTCAAAAATCTCATTTCTGCTGCCTGTATTTTGCTGTCTCTTTTTTTGGTACTTATCCAACTTTCACTCCCATACATAAATACAGGTACAGCAAATTATTATTCATAAAATTTTATCCTTGTATCTTTTCGTGTTTTGTTATTTATTGTTCTATTTATTGTGCCACATATTGCCTGAAACTTATTTATTTTATTTTCCATGTCATTTTCATAATTGTAGCTTGTGTCGCAGCCCAAGTATGTAAAATTTGATACTTGTTAGGTTGGCTTATTGTTGACAATTATTTTCGACCTAACGGGATACTTGCCTTGGAAAGCCATAACTTTCGTCATATGAAAGGAAATTTTAAGATTATATTCTGGACATATTTGATTCAGTCGGTGGACTGCCAGTTGTAATTTATCTTCACTCTCTTGTATTATTATTTTATCGTCAGCAAATAGTAAGGTACTCAAGTAAGTATGCCGGTCTAGCTGGAGTCCAGAATATTCCTTTCATTGCCATTTTTTAAGAACACCGTCAATATATATATTGGAAAGAGTGGGAGACAAGCTAAATCCTGTCTCACCCCTTGGTTAATTTTATCTCTATATTTGATATCATTAATATTATAATTCTGCAAGTTAAGATAATTTTGATTTTGAACTCAGACAGGGCCCGTGAAGTTTAAAATTATTTGCGGGGGGGGGGGTCCGCGGACTGAAATCTTTGGTAACAAATGATCTACGGTAATCAGTTGTGTGTATCTGTGTTTAGTTATAGGTATACGCCCGTACGTATGTATAAGGAGGAATACTTAAACAAAAGCACATTAAACACAACAGAACCAGAGCCGCGGCCGAAGCCGAGTGATCACGCGACCGACATCCTGCTTAGCGTCTAATGACGGGGTACAATGACACCATGTTGTGGTGGCTGTGGCTGACCGTATGATATACAGCACCTGCGTATAACAACGTACAGGAGGGGATATCTAATAGGTTAATGGCTTAATTAACTCAACAGTAGACAACGTCTTTATACTGGCATCTTGGTTGTACCTACAAGTCGTAACCTGTCTGTTTTTAAACGCGTTTTAATTATTGTTATTAGTAGAGTTGGTGGTGATGGTGGTGGTGGGCGTCGTACGGATAGATCCGACGCGTCCGTAGACCTCTGCCTACAGACGATAAACCATTGTACAGTTGATACATTTAGGAAGATTGCATAGATTCATCATCATCATCAGCCGTGGCTCTACAACCCTTGGTGGGTCTTGGCCTGCTCCAAGAGTCGATTCCATTCGTCCCTATTGCGTGCCCTGCCTTTCCAGTTTCTTATGTTCAGCTTTCCGAGGTCCTCCTCTATCTGGTCTTTGAATCTACTTCGTGGTCTTCCCCTTTTTCTACTACCCATTGGTTTCTGGTAAAAAATGTGTTTTGTAGGCTGTCCTCCCTCCATTCTCTCTATGTGTCCAACTCACCTTAGTCTGTATATTTAGATTATCCAGACAATGTCCGGCTCTTTGTAAAGATGGTATAGTCCATAATTAAAGCGCCTGCGCCACATTCCAATTTCTTGTACTCCTCCAAATATTGTTCTTAGAATCCGTCTTTCAAAGCAGCCTAGAAGTCTCTCGCTATTTTTTGTCATTGTCCAGGTTTCTGAAGCATGTGTCAGGACTGGCCTGATAAGTGTTTGTAACTATTCCACTTCGTGCTTCTTGAGATGAAGCTAGATGTCAGGTGCTTTTTTAATCGATAATATGTTTTCTTTGCGAGATATATTCTTCTTCTTATTTCAGTGTTGGTGTCGTTAGTACTGTTTGTCTGGGAGCCAAGTTATATGAACTGTTTTACTGCCTGTATATTTTGTGCCTGATTGCATGGATTGCAGTCTTAAAACAGTGGAATAAAACATTAAATTATAGAGAAATGTGTCGTCGTTCTCCTCCTAGCCTATTACGATTAGGCTAATAGCCTATTGTAGTCTCAATGAAGTTCATCCAGCCATCGTTTACCGAGTCTTTCCACGCCTTTCTTCCTCCTTCGACGAGCGTCAAGGGCTCTTCTTGGAAGTCTAGTTGAATCCATTCTCTCCATATGTAACCGCCACTCAGTTTAGTACCGGGGGATTTTATCATTTAAGCATTCACTTATGCCTAGTTCCATTCTAATATGATAATTTCTGATAAGATTTGTCTCGTACAACCCGTTGCAGCCCTCAAGAACCTCATTTCTGCCCCTTGTTTTCTAGATACATCTTTTGCCTTTCTAATTCAAGTTTCACTACCATATAGTAGTTGAAGTATGATGGTGAACCATACGTACCATAACTTACTTACCTACCATAACTTACTAAGAGGGTGTACAAAGTAAGACTTAGTAAAAACGGAAGGCACTACCATACCTCCTCCTCCTCCTTCTTCACGTTGTCGCGCCGCGTCTTCCGTTCAACGGCCGAACCTCCTGTTGGTGGCTGCTTTGCAGTCCCTTGTCTGTTCTCGAAGTGCACTCATTCCATAGGTCCAGTCTTCTTTTTCTTTCGGCAGTCAAATCATATAAGTCCGTACCATTCCATGTTTCTCTTATATTACTGTTTGGCCTACCTCTCGTATCTTATATTTTCTACCCATCTTCGTAATATTGTAACGAGAATCGTATCGAACCGCGTAGAATAGCCGAGGGCGTCCGCGACCCGTCCTCCGCCTAGTGTGGCAGGTGTTGCCTCGGTCAAGACTCCTTTCAGGTCTGTTCTAGATTCTTCAAGAGGCCACTTGAAATACGCATTAGCGTCGGCATTAAGTGGCGCGCACATTGAGCATGGAAGATTTGTAGAAGGCGTGCGCTACCTTTAAAAAGCCATAGTAGCCGGCTTATGAGTTCAGCGGTGTTGAGCGATTTCTTTAGCGCGGATCGAGTGTTTGTAGCGAAGTGTTGTTGTATTATAATTAGTGCGGAATTCATTACAGTTGACATTATTATTACGACGATCAGTAAGACCGTCGTAACGATATAATCATTTCTGTCGCTTCTTTGAGTTGTTTCTGTATGGTGCGTGAGGTCTCGACCCATGATTGGACGGTTTAACGAGTGGTTTTGTGGTTGAAAACTATGCAGAAACGCTTTACCTTGTCATTGGTATGGGTAGCGCAGACTGCAGACAGGTCGTCTGATTCCGATAACCGACAAGCGCAGGTAGGGCTTCGTATAGTGAAGCTAGATTATAGGCACCGAAAGAGTACATATTCACTCATAGTCATGAAGTCAAGCAGTGAAGAAGCCATATGTGTTTACTCATCGCTCCAAAAGGTTTAGCTTAAAATTGGAACAACAGAGAAGTGGTCTTCTTCTTTTCTCCTCTTCAAGGATTAGGTTATATAAACCTGTTCCAGCACCCATCTCATCCTCGGACGACCCACGTCTCTTCTACCAATGGCTTTATAGCTCAGTGCCGCTTTCGGCAATCGATCCTCTGTCATCCTTTGCAGATGACCCCCACCATTGGCTTCTGTAAATTGAAATAATTTCATTTATGTCCTTTACTTCGAGTTCTGCTCTGATATCTTCATTCCTTATTCTATCTTACAATGTATAATTTCAAGTGTTTCGAAGAAACTGCATTTTAGCACTCTTGAGTCTTGCCGCATTTCTTTTTTGTCATGACCCACGCCTCACTCGCATATGTCAATGTGAGTATAGCATTTGTCTTATAAAATTTAATGCTTGTGCTGTGTCTTGTTTTATTTCTAAGATTTCTGTGAATCGTACCACAAATATTCCTAAATATTTGGACAGTGACCCGGTTGGAACTTGTTCTTGAGTTACTTTCCTCAAATTTCAGATTTCATTAAAATTTTTGATATCAGTATTTTCGTATCCATTAGGAAAATAAGAAACTTAACTCAAACGAATAAAACACGTGTAGAACCCTCCGAATCGGGGCTGGTTTCGGAAACCAGAATCGACATTTGATTCCGGTAAACTGTCCGAGTCGGACTACCTGGGCGCGTTTACAGGTGTCTGCTTCCCCACTATACGGCTCTCGTCTAAACTCAGGTGACTGTGTGTGGCGCCGGTCGGCACCGATTGTCGGAATCCGAAAACCTGCCTGCACTGTACGAGTATCCTTACTAATAAACATAGAGTAGATTTAACATTTTGTTTAAATGAATGGTTTTTTCTTCTAGTTTTTTTTTTAGTTTTCATCATATTATAAGATCCATCATGTAAAGGCCAAGTTATGTAGAGTTCACAGAATCTACTGCACCTGTAACGAAGTAATCAGAGAGCGAACTAATGAATCAGTTTTTAATTTCATTTGCGTGCATGCACGACGTCATTAAAGTTAGATTTTATTGCAGCACTATAGGAAAAGAAAACATCTCGCTTGCACATCCTTGGTGAAAACGACTTGGAACATGGCGGCCAGTAAGGCTTCTCTCTTATCTCGTATCGTGTTTATGTACGGTTTGGCATTGGAATACTATTATTATCTCTATAGTTTTCTGTCGTCTGTATGATTTATTGTGTATAAAATTATATATGTTCTTTTGTAGTTACTTTGTTATCGTGGCTGGCAATAAGGTCTGCCTGTTTATCAGTGAACAGTTTAATGTAAACTCTGCTCATAAGGAAGCTAATTTATGACTTCCTTGTCGATAATATTGTAATTTTATCGTAGAGTAGAGAGATTATCTCCGTTAGCAAGGTTGAATATTATAAGCGAGATACTTGAGCCGCCCTATTTTTAAGAAATTATACAATTCGTTAAGGCAGAAACAAAGAAAAATGGATCGATTAGTATTTCCAAAGCTTATACTTTGCTCATTGTAATCATTACTTAGCTAAATATCTGTTGTAATTTGAGTAGAAATAATGGATAAAAGGTTGAATTTTGAATCGGGGGAGGGGCACCAGTCTGATGGCAGCATTAGGGCACCACGCACTTCTTATCTACCCGTGAGAATAGGTTATGGCCTGTAGGTTAAGTTTACAAAATACCTCGCTATTGTTGTAGTTGTTGGGCTGCTCGATAGATAGACAATGTTGTATCTCCCCACCACACACAGCTGCAGTCTTCACATCCTCGATAAACTCGATCTGCTAGACCAGGGGCCTTCAAACTACGGCCCCCGGGCTGGATCCGGCCCGCAAAGGGTCATTGGCCGGCCCGCTATAGCCCGGCCGATGCTACATGGAGTTTTTAAATATATCGTTAAAATATTTCAAATATTATAACATTTTGCTGAATAACTAAACAAGAAATAAATATCAAATCAAAGTACAGGACTAACTTGTCAGACGAACACTTTAAATCCATTCCAGTGATAGGAGTATCAAAATTTGACCCAAAACGGACAGACATTATATGTCAGAAGCAACTCCACACATCTCATACGTACATAAAAAGCCAAACAATAATACATAAGAAATATCTTTGAATGTTATTTTTTCCTTAATTTTATTTACATTATTTTTATAAATAAATTTGTTTTCTTTGGATGTCTGCTTAATTTTTATTTAAATAGCTATTTTATTGACTTGATTATTTCGTAAACTTAAAAAAACTTTACTATATGTATATATATGTGTTGTTGTTGGCCCGCCTGACTTCCAAGCTTTTTCAATTCGGCCCTCAAGTGAAAAGGTTTGGAGACCCCTGCGCTAGACCATGGCCGGCTCTAGTACAAGGCCGGAATATTAAACGTGGCAACGTTGCATCTGAGGCATATAAGCATAATGTAATAAAATGGTTAAAGTGAACATGTTATATTTGATTTAATTTCGTAGCATTACTAAAATCATGAGTAGGCCTATTATTTATAGCTAAATCTAAATTATAGGTCTGCGCGCACCTAGTACTATACGTTTCAAGGAAGAAATTAGTGAATTTGTGATAGGCCTAATGAATTAATTTTGTTCGAATTGTTGATTTCGTATCATATGAATGAGTACCCTAATTATTATATTTCTTAAATAATGTAATATTTTACATAGTAAACTTTTAATTTTTCAAGAAGTGAAGAATTATAAAACTGCTGTTAATCGACAATCAAAAATGACGAGATTTGATTATTGAAATACATAGGCCTAAATTAAGAGATCGTCTAGTCGGCCTCAAAATATCAACTCGCTCCAGTGTTGCCACGTTTAATGTTCCGGCCTTCTACTAGAGCCGGCCATGACTAGACGCTTGTAGGATGGTATACAAGCAGCGGTCGACAACATAGTGCCGTGTCTCATGAGGAAAGGAAGCATAGCTTGGAACTCTGGCAGACTGGGGAACTGCTTGCGTAAAGGTAGATGGACTCGTTGTCTCATACCAGGGGCGAATCCAGCAAGCAATTTGGAGGGGGGTGGATTATGATAAGTTGGACCTTTCTCCAAAGGTTTAAAGCAGCAGTCGGCAACCCTGCGCCCGTCGATAAGGTTAGACGAGCCCGCGAACCAATTTGTAATTTTCTTTTCTTTTGAACGAAGGAACGCACCCGCATTGTACCTGCTTCGAAGTACAGTACTTTATTACAAAATAGTATAAGCCGTTTCAAATTGTACTTTTTTCTGATACAATAATTACTGTTAGTTTTTCCAGTAAAAGGAACTGAAACTCTCGTTTACGTTTTAAATGTTATTTTTTAAAATTTTACATTCTGTTCACTTTAGAAAAATAAATAGTGTTATTGTGGTAAGTTCTTAACTTATTTTCATTAAAATGTGTTCCTGTTTAACCATTTTTTTCGGTTTGTTAGTTTTAACGAGCGTGTGCATGATGACAGATTGTTGATGACCTACTCCTAATGTGAACAATTTTCAAAAATTTATATGAAAAATACTGCAAAGCTATTTTTGAATTGGTATTCCACATCGCTAATTTTTGTAATTTTCCACGATAGTTAATGTTTGTAACGTCCAGCTATTGCCCATTAACAGGGCCGATTTTGACGTCAACAGCACCCTGGGCACTCCAAACGAGAGCGTGCCCCCCCTACCATCAACTCAACCCCGTACTCACCACCCGCAATTATAACGACTTAGTTGTTGACTTGCCAGTTTTGGTTCGGGAGGGATTTTGGTTCCCTTAACTCTCCTTTTATTTGGAGTGTCTTTCCATTATCCACCACCTATGGACCCGCCGTGTCCCGGACTGGCAACCGGCAGCCGTAAGGAATGACATGGTCTTTACGTGTAACCTGGTGATCAGTGGTTACAACAATAAAAACCTCATTTCATTTCTTACGGCATCACGGATCTCCCACCCACCCTCTGTAAATATATTGTGTGCATAATAAGTTATAGGCCTCCTTTATGTTTTTGCCGTTTTCATTTATTTAATCACGCCTTTCCTTGATCAGAGTGTCTCTTATAACATTGGCTTTTTTCTAGCCTTGACTCTTGCGAAATCATCAATGATGTCACCATAATCAATTTTCATTGTAATGTCACTTTGAGTGCATAGCAACATCAAACTGTTAAGCTTTTTGTTATCCATTGTTGACCTTATTTCAGACTTTATTTTTTTAAGAGCTGAAAAGCTTTCTGCTGTACACTTTGTCACAGGAAGAGCAAGTAAATCTCATTGCAACTTCCAAATTTGGGAAAGTACTTTCCAAGCTGTTTTCTTTGATGTAGGAATAGATTTCTCTCGTTTTTGTTATCTTCTCGGTCTTCGTGTACATTTTGAAATGTTGACATTCCTGCACAAAACTTTCTTCATCAATGTCTTTCGGATAGCTTTGAGCTAGCTTTTTTGCCTGGTTGGTCAAATCTTGGGGCTCCTTTTCATGAAGATTTCTAAAAATCTGAAACCTTGTGTTGAGAGCTTCGTAGCAATCTCTTGTTTTGTTCAACTCGGTTACGAGACTGTCGATGATAGGTAAGAATACTCCAGACCGAAATTTGTCTCTGGGATCAATTTGCTCATACCTCTACTTTCATCTGCAAAAACAGTTCGTCTTCTGATCTGGTCATAGCTAGGCTTGGACACATTAGCCAGTTACAATGCTTGATCCTCAAAATCATCGAAGGAGCATCTTTTTTCGCTTAAAAACATGGACAAAGTCTGCAATTCCTTTGTAGCACCAAGCAGGTCAAGTTCATCCTTCTGCATTGTCTCACTTGTTTTGTTCACTCTGTGTAAGATTTCATACCAAATCACTGTTAATAAGGTTGTCTGAAAGTTGTCTAGTGCTTTTGAAAATCCTTCAGCTTCCAATTGTGTGTCAGGTGTCTGTGTGTCGTCTTTAATTAGATCTTCAAGAGCATTCTTGATTTGTTTACGTCCGATAACCAAAGCTCGGAGAGCATCAGCCCTTGCTGACCATCTCGTTTCACTCAACGACTTCGGCATTATAGTTCTAATTTCGGTTTTGGACTTTCCTTGATTGCTTTTTTGCACATGTCCTCTCAACACATCCCATCTATGAGTCGACGAGGAAAAGAAATTGTAGAGCCCTTGAACAAAGGAAAAGAAGATAGTTGCTCCAGTGCAGGCGTTTTCCGCAGCAAAGCACCCAGCTAGGTTTAAGGAGTGGGCTGCACACGGCACATATTCGCCTAGTTGATGTCAAACGTATACTTATCGTTCGATCACATACACAAACATTCAAACGAACTATCGCCCCTATCGTATACAATGACAGCAGCTTGCAGTGAAGAATAAGTCGTTAATCTGAACTGTAAACAAATGGACAGGTCGCAACATGAAAGTACAACTAAGGAGGGGAGCGGTGTGCCAGCGCCCATACGCACAAAGGTGAAACATCAAAACAACGATCTGATCCACCACTACTACTAGGTCACTGTCCGTCACACACACTGTCTGACTGGCTACGTACAATTTTTGCACACGCCACTTCCAAGTAATTTTATGTAATGACTAAGCGATTGCAGGAACACTTACAGATTTACTCAAAAAAATATTTAGGTAGACGCTTTTATAGATTGGAAAATTAAAATTTTCATTTGTTTTTTTTTTTTTTTTTTTTTTATTTGGGGCCCTCAAACATCTTGCGGCCCCAAATCTCATGCGCCCCTGGGTACGTGCCCATTTACTAAATCGGCCCTGCCCATTGATGCCCAACGTCCAGCTCCGCACCTTTCTGTTTTCCATTGACGGGATGGAGAGCTGTGCGCCAATCGAACTGGTCATCAATTATACACGCGCCCCCATAGATCAGAGGGTGCCTGTGACTGGTTTAAAGTATAAATGATAGGAAGAAATAAAAGTTAAAAATACAATTACTTATTTATCAGCACAATAAGTTTATTAACGTTCAAGTATAAAATCATATCTTTGATTTTATAAAATTCATTGCTCCTTTAATTATATTCACTGTTCTACTCGTTTATGGCGTGTGTGTGTGCGCGCGCGCGCGCGCGCGTAAATTAACATACTCGTCAGTTACAGTTAGAGTTTAAAGTAATTTTATAATAAAAGCATGAACCTACATATAACATGATACGAATTTTGTATCAGATTGACAATCAGAAAACCGTTCCACAATCGCTAAACGACGAAAAAATTTCGTCTGAAGTGACCATTTCGGGGGTCCCCCCCCCAAAGATCCGCGCCCGCCTAATATCAAATGTACAAGTATGGGCCAGTAGTTCGGAAAGAGCTGTTAATTTTTATCGATACTTTCGAAGTCATTCGGAAAAGTCTGAAATGGCCTGCAACAGTGTCAAGATAGGATTGAGGTTGTGTAGTAACATGGGACCTTCAAATTGTCCCCGCGTCAGTGACATATGAGCAACCATCGGTACCGAGAGTGTTGATAAGCTGGGTACTGTATTTACAAAATAGAAATTACGTACGTAGGAGAAATAAGAAAATTCCGTGGGTATGGTTTTTCGATTTTATTTTTCTGAATAATGTTGTTCCGACACCACAGAACAATCTACGTGTTTGTCGAATGTGCCAGAAGAATCTCGATGTAACGCGAGTGGCGTACGTGCTTGTCGACGCATTTTCGAGAGGTTTCTCGAAGGCGCCAGCCGCGCGGACTGTGTCAAGGCCGCAGTTAATTACGCAGTTCACACGAGTGCTAAGACGCAATTAGGAACATTCTGGTCTGTGAGCGCAGGTATAAATACATGGCGGCAGCGGCCTTAAATTTCAGTATTAGTGCGAGATATTGACAGTGCGGTTCGAGAGTTATAGTAGCGATATTACTGTGCGCGTTCAAGTGGTTATTAGTTAAGTGTTGTGTTTTATAACGGACGGTATATTGTAATACAATGGTGTTCTAATATTAGTGACATTTATTTGCGTGTGAACAATTTTTATTTGATTTG
Source organism: Magicicada septendecula (assembly GCA_034769895.1). Lineage (NCBI taxonomy): Eukaryota > Metazoa > Arthropoda > Insecta > Hemiptera > Cicadidae > Magicicada > Magicicada septendecula. The sequence goes on from CM068368.1 coordinate 843,939,640, forward strand.
TTGTAGATACAGTGTTGTTAATTACGAACTGTTTAACTGTAAAAATTAAAGGTGTGATTAGTGACTTAATTGGTGTCTTGTATTTTGTTTTCCGCTGTACCTACGACGATCGAGTAGAACGTCGTAACAATATAAAAGTGTGAAAGAACACATACGTCCTTGCAACACAGGCTCTCGCTCACGCAAATACTCTACAAAAATCAGCTGACTTTTTTTAATGAGTCAAAAGCCTTTTCATTTAATTACATTTTTTCACCTTTTTTTCAGGTAACTGACACCTTTTTTGTGACACTGATTTTACGATATCCGAGACATAGCCTACAGTATTATGATTAGGATGTTGTTTGTGAGGTGAGTAGAACAATTTTCTGCTTCTACAACTACGTATATGCGGAACCACTTTATTATATTATAATTCAAAGCTTACTAGGAAAGTGTTTTGAAAGTTTTAAAGCCTATCTGCGAGAAAACGCGATAACCACAACACTGATAAAGCCGCTTTTTTAGTTGTATCCTTCTATAGGACGCCATGACCATCAATAGGCACAGGGGCAGAGTTTGATAGTGTCTGGTGTGGATCTGAGGAGTAACTGTTTCTCCCATGGTCAGTTGTACGTGGCGTTCTCCAGAGTCAGTTCACCTGACAGCCTGGTCATCCTCCAGCCAGAGAGCAAAACCAGGAATGTTGTTTACAGGGAGGTCCTGAGCACTTAATCTGAGGGAGCAACTGAAAGTATATGTTAAACAAGTTATTAGCCTGGCTACGTAGACCAAAAAACCAGGACTGGTGGTGGGATCAAAGGGCTTAAGCCCATCTATTTTATTGTTGCTAGTTTTACTATAAAGGACAGTCTTAATCTCTAACAGAAACTTAGCTTACCCTCTCTAACTAAATAATACAGCGTCATTTTAACAACTCATTAAGTTTCAAGCTTTAATAGGTGATTGATCTAGCTTGATCATCTTCAAGCTTGATCATCTTCGAATTGATCGAGCGTAAAGAGCTTAAATAGTTTCTCTTAGTTTCAAAATACCGGTATCTAAGCTTCACAAATAACATATTTCTATTTTTGATTTTAAATTCTGTTTTTTCGTGATAATCACCGTAGCGAACCACGGGTATCCAGCTAGTTGTATAATATAAAAAGCAAACAGTCTTATGAAACTGTGCCGCGGCCCGCCATCGTGGACATGAAGCCCACGGAGTTTGATATGACTAGGTCTGAAGTAATGAGAATATACACTGTCAGTTGTTGATAGTATATACTAGCTACATTTTAGTATGACGAGATATCCACTGGCCGCTCTCTTGTTAAGTATTTAAGCGTTACTGTCGTGTTTATGTGGTGCAAGGCGGGATGACAGGAAATGTCTAATGATGTGACCTTAAAACGTAACAAAAGTGACCCAAAAAATGTCAACGAAAATGTCTGTTTACTGGCAGTGGCGGCTTATCCAAAACGCTAGGATATGCTGCAGCACCAGGCACAAGGGGGCACTATCCAGCTGAATTGACTAAGCGAAGCAAAGCTTATGATCACATTGTGCAGTTGATTGGTTTTCTTATGTAGTTATTTACCACGGAGAGTGTCGATTTGCAAAAACGAGCGAAAGCTCTTATAGACGTTTACTCGATCGATTTGAATAATGATCTAACAGAATTGGAGCACTTTGTGCTACAAGTAAAATTGCAAGAAAGAGCTTTTTTCCCAAATCGTTCAAATGAAGATGGCAGATTCCATAACACTACAGTTTGTCCGCTCAAAGTATTAAACTGGATTATTGACTGTAAAATGATTGATGTATTTCCGAATATGTACATTACGGTAAAATCAAGGAAAAAATCTATTTTCTGAGCGCAAGTACTACTATGCTCATTGTAATCACTATTTGGCTAAACATTTGTTGTAACTTGAGAGTTTAATAAAATAACTGTTAACTTTCGAAATTGTGTATGCCATTTATCAGTGTAAATAATGGATAAAAGATTGAATTTTGAATCGGCGGAGGGGGGGAGAGCACCAGTCTGATGACAGTATAGGGCACCACGTTCTTCTAATCCGAAGATTAAATAAAGATTAGATTATATATTATGGCGAACATACGTTTTAGGAAGACGGAGGATCCGCTGGCCGGGGCTCTTGTTTAACATTACCCCGTGGAGTAGAGACGTAGATCAACCCGGGACCATGTAGTTGGCTTTCCAAACGGGAAATGTGACTGACGTAAAGCGATCCAAACATTTCAACGAAACGGCTGTGCATTCGTTGAAGTAAGTAATATACAGTATATGCAGTGAAGTGAGAGCAATTTACTTATCATGAAGAATGATGATAATAATAAACAAGTTATCTATATCAATACTTTTGAGTTGGTAATATTTGAATTCTTTTATACATGCAGTACTTCGTAGAAGTCGAAATCGTTTCATGAATTTGTAAATATTTTGCTCCATTGATTTGTCACCAGGAATGTGAGTAGTTTGTGTACAAAATTACATTATTTCGCAATTCCACAGGCGAGCGAGTAGTGAAACTTCATACCTATTTAAAACGCTACGATAATATTCAAATATGCCGATGTACTCAGCGACAAATAAGGCTACGTTATGTAGAAATCACTGCATATTGATGCGGAGATAAGCAAATCACGTAAAGATAAAGAAACAGGAAAAACTTGGAACTTTTCGGAAATGAGAAAATAACGAATCAAAATTGAAAACATTACAAAAAAAAATTTAAGCTAGTTCTCAGTTTCAACTTGACCGTTTGCCATTTGTCTGTCCGTCTGCTGTTTGGTGTATGTCTCACGATAACTTTCGAACGCGCCGACCGATTTTCGTAAAGCTTGGCGCGCGTGTCCGTACTTATACTCTGCAGAACCTTGTTGTTTTTTAAGATTGGTTTCGCCAAAAAATATGGGAGCGGTACGCAAAATCTGAGGGGGGTCAAAATTGTGAGACGGAAACCGTGGTAGGGTAGGTTCACATCCCAGCAAAGGTTTCAATAACTACTAGTCCTACTAGCGCTTTTGTGCTACAGCCTGACCTTACCTTCCTTCAATGTCTGTCTCCATCATCACTGTTTGCCACTGTTCACCTCAAATTCCTTATTCCTATTTTCTTACGTTTTCTGCGATTCTACTTTCCCAGATTTTTCTTGGTCGGCGTGTGACTCTTCTTCTATCCATTTGCCGTATAGTGCCCTCTTTGGGTTTCTATCTTCTTCTGTTTTTTGTAGCGTCTCAACGTTTTTAGTTAACAAATTCTGATCGTAGGTAACTCTTTAGACTCATCGTATAAGTCTCCTTTGAATTTGATTCTCGAGAGTCCGTCATCGTTCACCGGACCTCTGATTCTTCCAAGGATTTTCTTTTAACGATGTTTAGTTTTTCCTTCTAACCATATTTAGTGGGAAGTCATAGTTAATCTTTATTTAGTATTTCAAAGCCATATGAAAGATTTGTCCTTATAATACGTAGTTTTCCTACCTCGCTTTTAGTTTCAGCCATCTATAAGTCGGTTTGACTCAACTTCCTTCACTTTCTCAAGATATTTTCTCCTTCCCAGTATACGTTCATTCTCTAGCTTACTCTTGCCCGTTGTTTTTCCAGTAACACTCGCTTTTCTGTCTTTGGTTTCTCTTCGGACATATCCTTTACCTCCCAATTTCGTTTCTGTTTTCCATAGCTTTTCCCTGATTCCACATTTTTCTAGATCCTGATGGTATTCTTTCACTCGTATTAATTGTGTTTTTGTCTGTTCTACGTATTGGAAGGCGAGGATCTTGTTTGCTATATTTATTTATTCTGAGTTTGGGTTTCTGGTGGACATCTTTTTCGATTTCAAAAGTCTCCAACAGGGCAAAATAAGCTTCGATAAATGAACGTAACGTTTTACGGCCTGTGTTTAAATTGTTAGGCCGTGGTCTCAAGGTGCTGGTTGGTCATTTTTTATACATATAGCCTACACTTTATATAAAAAGTGTTTAAATTTAAATGCCTCAACAGGACAGACCAGTCTTTGTATTCGTTGGCGGGAGGTCGCATGCTGGGTTCCCGCAACTCTGAAGATGTCCGTCATCCGTATGGACGAAACGTCTGGGACAACTTATCCCATGGTCTAACCACCAGGAAAAGCACAAAGAGATTACAAAATAAGCTTTGTAGCACAAAGAGATTTTTCTCTATACTTTCGGTTCTTCTTATCCGGCTCTCGTAATATATAAGGTAGTAGGTTGTAGGTATATAAGGTTGTATAAAACCTCTGGTTTTGATAACGGACACAGGGTAAATTGAATGTCTGTATTATTTTAATTATCTTGCGTGTGACATAACGTGTGATTATCATGTACGGTAATCAGTTGTGTGTATCGGTGTTTACAGTCTGTAAAATGAGCGGTGGCGGTTGGGACCGGCCAGACTGCCTGAGGTGCCCTCACTGACGCACGCACACTCACAGCCGGCCCGCGCGTCGCAGGTATGATTCCCAAAGTGTGCCGTCCACTACATATTTACAACTTTTTAAATTTGATCTTGATGCCAAATGAAATTATCATTTTTGTAACTCCACAAATTTTAAGAAAAATGAGTCTAAACACGACATAATTTTGCGACAAATCTCCGTTTTCAACACTATAAAAATCTGATCAAGCAACTAATGTTGATGTGGAAAAATAAAAAAAATAAAATATTGTTACACTCAAATTCAGATTTTATCGAATTACTTGTCTACATAAGTAACAATAAATCCTACTTCCTACAGCCGAAAGTATTCATGTTACCAATAGTCTTATCTTAGTAATAATAGCTTTAACCTTTCCTTGTATGACATTTATCGTCAATGAAAACAAACTTATAATGATTTTGAGAATATATTACAGAATGTGACTACCCTACAATTATAATTGGTGATATTAATATTGTATAATAAATAAGAATAAGCATAACTCATGTAAATAAGAATAAGCATTATAAGCATACAATTATGTAAGAAAATGTAACCATAAACACGCAAACTTAAACATTAACCTTTTAAAATAATGGTACATAATAAATTATTAGTATTATTGTACCAGATTCATGGGTCTTCACTTACTGCTTTTACTGCAGAGGAGCGATGCCGAAGTCGTATTCTTCGCTAGTATCACTCTCGCGCTCAGTCTCCGAGTCACCTGGTGCCAAGTTAACGATGAACTCTTGAACACTAATGTCATCAAGACGCTAACTCCTCCAGTCGTCGTCAATCAGCTTTTTCACGTGCTTGACATATTTACTCCACATATCGGCACTGAACGTGGCAGTAGCTTCTATGAACAAATTTTCGATGTCTTACATCTTACAGGTATCGTTTCTTTCCTTCACATATCCTTTGAGGTAAGCCCATACCATTTCTATCGGATTATACTGGCAGTGGTATGGTGGGAGACGAATCACTTTAAATCCAAGTTCTGCTGATTTGGCATCAGTTACATACGTTGGCTGCTGTGGTTTGTGGAGACGTATGAGCTCATAAAACTCAAGCTTATGATAATCGTCAGGAAAGGGTATCTTTCGTGCTTGTAGCCAGTTTTTCATATCAGCCTTAGTTGAAGACGATGTCGGTACTTTGTCTTCACTGTAGAGTGGTATGGGGCGTTGTCCATAATAATCGTTGAGTCAGGTGGAATAGCTGGGAGCAGGGTGTCGAAGAACCATTTTTCAAATACTTCCGCGTTCATATCTTCGTGGTAGTCTCCAGTCTTCTTTGATTGATACACTAAAGGTGGTGCCTTTATCCATCCAAGCTGGCTTCCTGCGTGGCAAATTATTAGTCGTTTCCCCTTTTCTAATGGAGTTGCCAGAGTACCGTTAATTTAGTCGTCTGTCCAACCTTTGTCTTTCTTAATATTTTCATTTATCCGTGTTTCGTCTAAAAATACTGTCTTACTCATATCTGTGTTTTGTATCTTCCGAAGGAATCGGCATCTTCACAGGACAACAGATACTGTACCTTTAACGACACTGACAGAGCAACAGATACTTGATAGCAACGACACTGTACCTTTAACTTCATAAACTAAAATATAAACTTATTTACAGAATTGCACCACGACCACGAACGAAACAACCGTTTACTACGCTACATTCAGCTCTTTTCGGTGAACCTTACTACACCTTGAGCCGTTCAAAGCAAGGGTTAATTTATAAAATTCTAATCAAGCATTGAATGGAATCACTACTAAACTAATATTAATAATTATTGAAATTTTAATTATTACACCTATCTTGTAATTGATATGTTAGGTATAATTTTACTAATAAATAACTGTTTACTTAACTCTTGCTTTGGGCAGCGACTCTTATAGTTTATCCCAGGGCGGCAGTAATAAATAAACACAACATTAATTGTTATAACTTGTATGTTTAATAACTTTTGCATTTAAATATTACATTTAATAATCTTGATTGATTAGTAATATCAATATGTAAATTTTATGATAAATTTCTTTTGATTGTGGGTTCTTTGAAACTGATTGAGTCAGTAATAGTAAAATTTCAAGAATTGACTCTAGATTACAATATTACATGAGTGTTCATTAAAATTTTTACTTGTTCGTTGAATTCCACAAATCTGCGAAGCGCTGTGTCAAATTCCTTTGAACGTTGTCCGTCCTTGAAGTCCTGAGGTCCGCTGCTGAGCCGTAGATCCTGGTGTATTTCACTCGTTGATTACCATTTCACTTATACACAATATTCACATACACTAGATACCATTCACTTTTAAGATCTAGAGAGAATGCGAATGTGCTGTATTACACACTATTTACTGAGCACATAATATATAAGTTATTGACGCTAAGTGCCTTCAACACAGGACAATATGCAGCAATCGTCAGCTTAATTGATACGGGACAAGTTCCGCTGTGGCATTTACTTTGCCCACCGTACGTTCACACTTCGAAATTTGGTTTCGATTCAGACGATTTTTTGTATATTCGATAAAGACTTATATTTTACTCGAATATCGTTAATTACGTATGACTTCTCTACTGATTTACTTTCATTATTATTATTATTATTTAGACGATTCAGTATAGTTATTAGTTTCACCCGTATTCTAACTTTACCGTATACTGAATACTATGTTCACTAATAATTATTTCTTAACAACACTATTTGCGAGTCTAATGAATGTCATTTCTCCGCAGACTGCCCCTTTCTCCAACTACGTTTTTTTTTATACTCAACTAAGAACTACCCTCACCTAATCCTTACAGAACATTTCCCGATTGGCTACATGTGCCGCGAAATTCAATTCTACCCAAACGATCACGAAAGTTCTCCCGCAAAAAAGATGACGCGTTTTTTTATTCGTCCAACAACTGCGCGTTCAAAAATAGTGGGAAAAGACGCGTTACATGATTTCTCTCTCTCGACCCTCTCCCTCACACATAACGGTCCTATTATTGAAAGACACTCAACTTTCACAAGCTTTTATTTATTTTTTTCTAGTTTTTAACACAATATAATTTTATGATAGGGCGTTTGCTACGTGACTTTTTCAGACTTTCCAGCCGTCTGACGGTCGCCAGCTCAAGGCTGCGTTTCTTTGAAAAAACCCCACACATCTACATTTCGCATAACGGTACTTTCTTAGTATAGTTTCTATAACTATATTTTATTTAATATCAATAAGACATGACTTTATCCCCGTAAAATTGCTTTATAGTCAATTTTAACGTCATACGTTCTTGACTCAGCTTTTACTTAGACTAATCTATTGAGTATAGTGTCGCATTATATATCATCGCACTATTTGGGTATGAATGAGTAATGTCCTTTCATTTCCGTTATTTGTTATAGAGAAAATGACTATGTGCACTCCATTTTGAACCATTACTAATGTTATCTGTTTATAAACAGACGAAATGCGATTACAAAACAGGTAATCATAACAGCATAAAGACCTCATTATGACTGTAAAGGACAGTGACTGCTTGTTGATAGTTGTTGTTTTGTATCATGTTTCTTAGATTTTGCGCAGAATTCAAAAACAATAACGGTTTTGCAATTTTTTAGCACAGTACAAAAATGCTCTTGCGCTTTGAAGTGTCCAGTATGTGAGTCACGGCGGCCACCAAGGGCCAGGTATAATTCACTGTGTGTGTGTTAGTGAGGGTGAAAGTCCGTCTGGCCTGTCCCAACCGCCACCGCTCATTTTACAGACTGTACGCTTAAGATTGTAAGGATGTTTAATTAAAGTATAAACATTATTGAAAATATTGTTCAATAACTTAAACACAGACAAAAAGCATACTAAGTAATATTCGTGAAAAAATAGTAGGTCTAATGTATATTAAACACAGTGGCGTAACTAGGATCTGTTCCTGCTGGGGGGGGGGGGGATAAGACTAGCTTCAAGGTTGGATCCCCACATTTTCCTCACGGGAAATGAGAAATTCAGTATTCTTGCCATACAATTGTTTGAATATTCTATTGTAATTCATTTCTGTACACACACATAAAGCATTATTACTTCCATATTCCTTAAGGAAATGGAAGTATGGTGATGGCAAAAAAAAATCGTGTTCGAGATTATTGCAGATTCTGATTGTACTACACTCAAAACATGAAAAAAAGTCGTTTTTCGAAAAGTGTGTGTGTGTGTGTGTGTCTGTCTGTCTGTCTGTAGATTTTTTTCTATGGCAAACGATAACAGCCGCAAATTCAAACAGAATCAAATAATTTTTTGCATACAGTTCTGATTTGTAGAGTACTCACGACCTATTGTTTTTGGTGAAGATCGGTTGAGGGAAAGGGGTAGTTTACCTGCAACGTTTTCTGTTTTAACAAGGGTATTACTTCCATATTCCTTAAGGAATGGAAGTATGGTGATGGCAAAAAAAATCGTGTTCGAGATTATTGCAGATTCTGATTGTACTACACTCAAAACATGAAAAAAGTCGTTTTCCGAAAAGTGTCTGTGTGTGTGTGTGTCTGTCTGTGTGTCTGTCTGTAGATTTTTTTTCTATGGCAAACGATAACTGCCGCAAATTCAAACAAAATCAAATAATTTTTTGCATACAGCCCTGATTTGTAGAGGACTCGCGACCTATTGTTTTTGGTGAAGATCGGTTGAGGGAAAGGGGTAGTTTACCTGCAACGGTTTTTTTTTATCAAGGGAATTTTTTTTTTTGGCAAACGGTAACAGCCGCAAATTCAAACAGAATCAAATAATGTTTCGCATACAGCCCTGAATTGTAGAGTTCTCAAGACCTGTTGTTTTTGGTGAAGATCGGTTAAGGGAAAGGGGTAGTTTACCTGTAACGTTTTATGTTTTAACAAGGGTATTTCCTATGGCAAACGATAACAGCCGCAAATTCAAACAGAATCAAAAGATTATTTGCATACAGCCCTAAATTGTAGAGTTCTCAAGACCTGTTGTTTTTGGTGAAGATCGGTTAAGGGAAAGGGGTAGTTTACCTACAAGATTTTTTTAACAAGGGTATTTTTTATGGCAAACGATAACAGCCGCAAATTGAAACAGAATCAAATAATTTTCTGCATACAGCCCTGATTTGTAGAGTACTCAAGACCTATTGTTTTTGGTGAAGATCAGTTGAGGGGAAGGGGTAGTTTACCTGCAACGTTTTTTATCAAGCGTATTTTCTATGGCAAACGATAACAGCCGCAAATTCAAACAGAATCAAATAATTTTTTGCATACAGCCCTGATTTGTAGAGTACTCGCGACCTGTTGTTTTTGGTGAAGATCGGTTGAGGGGAAGGGGTAGTTTACCTGCAACGGTTTTTTTTATCAAGGGAAATTTTTTTTTTTGGCAAACGATAGCCGCAAATTCAAACAGAATCAAATAATGTTTCGCATACAGCCCTGAATTGTAGAGTTCTCAAGACCTATTGTTTTTGGTGAAGATCGGTTAAGGGAAAGGGGTAGTTTACCTACAACGTTTTTTTAACAAGGGTATTTTCTATGGCAAACGATAACAGCCGCAAATTCAAACAGATACAAATAATTTTCTGCATACAGCCCTGATTTGTAGAGTACTCAAGACCTATTGTTTTTGGTGAAGATCGGTTGAGGGGAAGGGGTAGTTTACCTGCAACGTTTTTTATCAAGCGTATTTTCTATGGCAAACGATAACTGCCGCAAATGCAAACAGAATCAAATAATTTTTTGCATACTTCAGTGAATTGTAGAGGACTCAAGGCCTTTAGATTTTGGTGAAGATCAGTTAAGGGGAAGGGGTAGTTTACCTGCAACCTTTTACGTTTTAACAAGAGTAAAGTACTTGAAAATTCATTTAAATTTTTTCAAACAATGGTAATTGTTGAAAATAAAATAATTTTGTTGCCAGGCAATCTGAAAATTTCAGATTTTGTACCACAAAATCTGAAAAGATTATACGATAGTTTATGAAATGGTTAATAATACGTCAGTGGAAGGTGTAATGAGAAATTAGCAGAAATGGAAACCTGGGGAATGTTAACTGTTCTGTAGATACAATTTTGTCAGAATGTTTGGAAATGATCATCAACATTGAAGAAAAAGTAAGCATATTAAGAAACATATGTAAATACTTATTATAAAAAAATAATGTTTGTTTTTTGATAAAGTCATTTTGATTATAAAATATAAATATTTACAACAAGAAAAGAACTTTCAGTTTTCAAAATTTAAATATATTTTTATAAAACAATGGGTTCTTCATTGAGGTGGGGACCATGTCACTCACTCCATCTCAAGCCTCCTCTCCCATTTTGCAGAAAAAGAGGACCCTGTCAAGGCTGACACTTTGACGACAGTGACAGGGCTTTCCACCAAATTCAGCAGAGTGACAGGTAGGCCCAACTCTGATTGGCTCCTCAGATTTCCCCAGCGTTAGTAGGTTCTATGAAAATATTTTATTTCAAAAATGATTTTAAATATAAATCTTAGATATGTTTTATAAATCTCATGTTTTATGTTTTAATATGGGTAATTTTTTATATGACGAACCATAACTGCCGTAAATTCAAACAGAATCAAATAATTTTTTACATATGTGCCTGAGCTATAGAGAACTCAATGTCTGTTGATTTTGGTGAAGATCGGTTACGGGGAAAGGGCAGTTTACCTGAAACATTTTTTGTTGTAACATGAGTAAAGTACTTAATTTTGATAAAGTATCCTGATAAGATCTTAATAATCCACTGTAGGTAGATGAAATATCTATAAATGAAGAGGCTAGTTGAACGGGCTGGGGGTAATTTTCTATAAATCAAAATTATAGTTGAAGGGGGAGGGGATAATATTTTTTATATGTGTACTACATTATTGGCAAGAAAGAAGTATTACTTCCATATTCCTTAAAGAATGGAAGTATGGTGATGGCAAAAAAAATCGTGTTCGAGATTATTGCAGATTCTGATTCTACTACACTCAAAACATGAAAAAAAGTCGTTTTCCGAAAAGTGTCTGTGTGTGTGTCTGTCTGTCTGTAGATTTTTTTTCTATGGCAAACGATAACTGCCGCAAATTCAAACATAATCAAATAATTTTTTGAATGCCGCCCTGATTTGCAGAGTACTCGCGACCTATTGTTTTTGGTGAAGATCGGTTGAGGGAAAGGGGTAGTTTACCTGCAACGGTTTTTTTTTAGCAAGGGTAATTTTGTTTGTTTGGCAAACGATAACAGCCGCAAATTCAAACAGAATCATATAATGTTTCGCATACAGCCCTGAATTGTAGAGTTCTCAAGATCTGTTGATTTTGGTGAAGATCGGTTAAGGGAAAGGGGTAGTTTACCTGTAACGTTTTATGTTTTAACAAGGGTATTTCCTATGGCAAACGATAACAGCCGCAAATTCAAACAGAATCAAAAGATTATTTGCATACAGCCCTAAATTGTAGAGTTCTCAAGACCTATTGTTTTTGGTGAAGTTCGGTTGAGGGAAAGGGGTAGTTTAGCAGCAACGTTTTTTTAACAAGGGTATTTTCTATGGCAAACGATAACAGCCGCAAATTCAAACAGAATCAAAAGATTATTTGCATACAGCCCTAAATTGTAGAGTTCTCAAGACCTATTGTTTTTGGTGAAGATCGGTTGAGGGAAAGTGGTAGTTTACCTGCAACGTTTTTTTAACAAGGGTATTTTCTATGGCAAACGATAACAGCCGCAAATTTAAACAGAATCAAATAATGTTTTGCATACAGCCCTGACTCGTAGAGTACTCAAGACCTATTGTTTTTGGTGAAGATCGGTTAAGGGGAAGGGGTAGTTTACCTGCAACGTTTTTTTATCAAGCGTATTTTCTATGGCAAACGATAACAGCCGCAAATTCAAACAGAATCAAATAATTTTTTGCATACGTCCCTGAATTGTAGAGGTCTCAATGACTTTCGATTTTGGTGAAGATCGGTTAAGGGGAAGGGGTAGTTTACCTGCAACCTTTTACGTTTTAACAAGAGTAAAGTACTTGAAAATTTATTTAAACTTTTTGAAACAATGGTAATTGTTAAAAATAAAATAATTTTGTTGCCAGGCAATAAAATTATAATTTTTTCATTTTAATGTAATATAATATTTTTCATTTAATACAGCAATAACAAGGCAGGTAAGACACAGCCTGGCTGTTTGGCTGAAAATGATTTTAAATATAAATCTTAGAATATGGAAGTCATGTATGGTTCTCCATACCGATATTTTTTTTGTTAAAATTCCTTCCCTGGCTGTTTGGCTGAAAATGATTTTAAATATAAATCTTAGAATATGGAAGTCATGTATGGTTCTCCATACTGATATTTTACTTCCATATTCCTTAAGGAATGGAAGTATGGTGATGGCAAAAAAAATCGTGTTCGAGATTATTGCAGATTCTGATTCTACTACACTCAAAACATGAAAAAAAGTCGTTTTCCGAAAAGTGTCTGTGTGTGTGTCTGTCTGTCTGTGTGTCTGTCTGTCTGTCTGTAGATTTTTTTTCTATGGCAAACGATAACTGCCGCAAATTCAAACAGAATCAAATAATTTTTTGCATACAGCCCTGATTTGTAGAGGACTCGCGACCTATTGTTTTTGGTGAAGATCGGTTGAGGGAAAGGGGTAGTTTACCTGCAACGGTTTTTTTTTATCAAGGGAAATTTTTTTTTTTGGCAAACGATAACAGCCGCAAATTCAAACAGAATCAAATAATGTTTTGCATACAGCCCTGAATTGTAGAGTTCTCAAGACCTTTTGTTTTTGGTGAAGATCGGTTAAGGGAAAGGGGTAGTTTATCTGTAACGTTTTATGTTTTAACAAGGGTATTTCCTATGGCAAACGATAACAGCCGCAAATTCAAACAGAATCAAATAATGTTTTGCATACAGCCCTGAATTGTAGAGTTCTCAAGACGTATTGTTTTTGGTGAAGTTCGGTTGAGGGAAAGGGGTAGTTTACCTACAACGTTTTGTTAACAAGGGTATTTTCTATGGCAAACGATAACAGCCGCAAATTCAAACAGAATCAAATAATTTTCTGCATACAGCCCTGATTTGTAGAGTACTCAAGACCAATTGTTTTTGGTAAAGATCGGTTGAGGGAAAGGGGTAGTTTACCTGCAACATTTTTTATCAAGCGTATTTTTTATGGCAAACGATAACTGCCGCAAATTCAAACAGAATCAAATAATTTTTTGCATACAGCCCTGATGTGTAGAGTACTCGCGACCTATTGTTTTTGGTGAAGATCGGTTGAGGGGAAGGGGTAGTTTACCTGCAACGGTTTTTTTTTATCGAGGGAAATTTTTTTTTTTTAGGCAAACGATAACAGCCGTAAATTCAAACAGAATCAAATGATGTTTCGCATACAGCTCTGAATTGTAGAGTTCTCAAGACCTATTGTTTTTGGTGACGATCTGTAAAGGGAAAGGGGTAGTTTACCTACAACGTTTTTTTAACAAGGGTATTTTCTATGGCAAACGATAACAGCCGCAAATTCTAACAGAATCAAATAATTTTTTGCATACGTCAGTGAATTGTAGAGGACTCAAGGCCTTTAGATTTTGGTAAAGATCGGTTAAGGGGAAGGGGTAGTTTACCTGCAACCTTTTACGTTTTAACAAGAGTAAAGTACTTGAAAATTCATTTAAACTTTTTCAAACAATGGTAATTGTTGAAAATAAAATAATTTTGTTGGCAGGCATTCTGAAAATTTCAGATTTTGTCCCACAAAATCTGAAAAGATTATACGATAGTTTATGAAATGGTTAATAATACGTCAGTGGAAGGTGTAATGAGAAATTAGCAGAAATGGAAACCTGGGGAATGTTAACTGTTCTGTAGATACAATTTTGTCAGAATGTTTGGAAATGATCATCAACATTGAAGAAAAAGTAAGATTATTAAGAAACATATGTAAGTACTTATTATAAAAAAATAATGTTTGTTTTTTGATAAAGTCATTTTGATTATAAAATATAAATATTTACAACAAGAAAAGAATTTTCAGTTTTCAAAATTTAAATATATTTTTATAAAACAATGGGTTCTTCATTGAGGTGGGGACCATGTCACTCACTCCATCGCAAGCCTCCTCTCCCATTTTGCAGAAAAAGAGGACCCTGTCAAGGCTGATACTTTGACGACAGTGACAGGGCTTTCCACCAAATTCAGAAGAGTGACAGGTAGGCCCAACTCTGATTGGCTCCTCAGATTTCCCCAGCGTTAGTAGGTTCTATGAAAATATTTTATTTCAAAAATGATTTTAAATATAAATCTTAGATATGTTTTATAAATCTCATGTTTTATGTTTTAACATGGGTAATTTTTTATATGACGAACCATAACTGCCGTAAATTCAAACAGAATCAATAATTTTTTACATATGTGCCTGAGCTATAGAGAACTCAATGTCTGTTGATTTTTGTGAAGATCGTTTACGGGGAAAGGGCAGTTTACCTGAAACATTTTTTGTTGTAACATGAGTAAAGTACTTAATTTTGATAAAGTATCCTGATAAGATCTTAATAATCCACTGTAGAAACGTAGATGAAATATCTATAAATGAAGAGGCTAGTTGAACGGGCTGGGGGTAATTTTCTATAAATCAAAATTATAGTTGAAGGGGGAGGGGATAATATTTTTTATATGTGTACTACGTTATTGGCAAGAAAGAAGTATTTTTTTGTTAAAATTCCTTCCCTGGCTGTTTGGCTGAAAATGATTTTAAATATAAATCTTAGAATATGGAAGTCATGTATGGTTCTCCATACCGATATTTTCTATGACGAACGATAACTGCCGCATATTCGAACAGAATCAAATAATTTTTTGCATACACCCCTGCATTGTAGAGAACTCAAGGCCTTTTGATTTTGGTGAAGATCGGTTAAGGGGAAGGGGTAGTTTACCTGGAACCTTTTACGTTTTAACAGCAGTAAAGTACTTGAAAATTCATTTAAACTTTTTCAAACAATGGTAATTGTTAAAAATAAAATAATTTTGTTGCCAGGCAATAAAATTATAATTTTTTCATTTTAATGTAAATCATGTATGAGAGAAAATATATCGTTCGTGGCAGGCAAGCATATCTCAGTTATGTAATGTTTACGTTTCCATTTTATTATTATGACTACCGCAATAAAAAGGCAGGAAACACACACACACACACACACACAAAATTTGCGTTATTTCTGGCCTCATTCATGTTTATTTTCTTACATTTGCACGCTTTTTAAATGGAAAGTGCCGAAACCCATACCAACATAACGCGTGCAAGCCCAAAAAAGTGTCCAGCGTGGATAGCGATTTGCTTCCTGTGGATCGCTGGGCATTGTAACTGCACGTGTTTACAGAGGAACGATTCATAGACAGACTTTTCGTCTTTAGGGAATGAACCCTCTGCAAGATGCTGAGGGTCCATGAGTGACTTCGGAGCGCTCCTTCTTTTCCGCGTGTTTGTTCTGTGAAACGTACACTGTAGATTCGCAGCTTTACTCTAAGCAACGCTCAATAGGAAATGTTGAAAATTTTTGTCCACGGTGTACCCTCATACACACTAAACATGCTCTGATGTTTTAATTACGGACATCATAATATTAAAACTTTGGAAACTTGAGCACTACTTAATGGAGATCACTCATTAACTTATACAAGCCATTAATTTTATGCATATTTTTTATATATATGTGTACAACGTTATCGGCAACAAAGAAGTAGTTTTTGTTAGAATTCCTTCCCGGGATATTTGGCCGTAGTCCAATGTTTTCTACAAAACCAGACGTTTCGGCAATGCCATCGACTTCCATCATCAGTGAAAATCGAGTGCGATAACGTGAGGTGGTATACGTTAGTGACCACAGTACTGTGGTTAAGGCTGAAGCAGTAAGTAGAAAGAAGTAGTTTCTATGGTAATATTTCATTTCGAAAATGATTTTAAATATAAATCTTAGAATATGGAAGTCATGTATGTTCTCCATACCGATTTTTTTCATGTCCAAAAGTCTGTAAAGTTCATTCATTATTTTATAAATTATTCAAGTTTTTAAAAACTTTCAATCTAACCTAACAAACATTAAAACGCTTTGTCAAAATGTAGTCTTTAATTTGTTTGGTACGTTCATTATGATCGATCACAAATGAAATTTTTACTGCACGAATATTTTTTTCATTTTACCAAATTATAGCAATTGTCCATCATTCCTTATCAAATATGTAACCTATCCGCAGAAATTCTATACTGGGGAAACAAATGGAACAGCTCATACGTGAAGGATTTACTTTATTATAAGTAATAGTCAACACATACTAGCTCTCAAGGTCATTTACCTTCCGGCACGGTTATAGTGTGGCATTGTACTCACGTTTATCCTTTGCGATCTTATCATTTTCCTAACTGCTTGACGGTGTGGCAATACGGATATTTTTCTAGACACTAAAACGCTGTGGCAAAAATCATCTTCAGCCTTTTTAAGCTCCACTATGTAGTTGCGTAGTTACATTTTAAGAATAACGTAGGTACGTAGTTAATTAAATTTAATTTTATTGTATAATTAATGCATATTTCCTGAAATATGGCCGATAAAAATTCATTACGTAAAAGTAAGAACCGGAAAGCCCCTGGTTAGATGGAATAAATTTGGTGATATTGAAATATGGTGGGTCGTGCTTAGAACACAGAATGTTATTTTTAGCACATGCTGATGATAATGTGCAATCCCACATGTGTGGAAAAGTGACTTCTGTATTCAAGAAAGGAAAGAGGAATGATACTTCAAATTATCGGGGCATCAGTTTACTAATGTAGCTTACAGAATCTTAGGTAATTACTGAAAGGCTTCGTAACATCTCAAACACTATTTTATTAGAGGAACAAGCGGGTTTTCGGAAAGGAAGATTCTATATTGACGGTGTTGACTCTTTGAAACAGATCATTCAAAAACGAAGACAATTTAATCTAGAGACTCGCTTACCATTCGTCGGCGACGAAAATTCTTTGATAAGCCAGAAAAGTAAAAGGCCAAGCTTTCGACAATTATGGGTAAAATTTTCACAAACTTTACATGGGGGGGGGGGTAAAATTGTAATCGAAACTGGTAGAGAATTAACAACAGAAATTCTCATCAGTCGAAGAGTAAGACATGGACCTGGTTTGTAACCAATTCTGTTTACTTATTTATAGATGATCTCAATGGAGAATAGAAAAATGTAAGAATGAACTTGTATAGAAATCGGTCGCAACACACACACACACACACACACACACACACCACACAGTGTTATCTGCGGACGACCAAGTTGTAACAGAAGACACTGAAGAAAAGTTGCAATTATCTGTCTATAAAGTTTATCAGCTGAGTTTTCTTTACAGTGTGAAAATACCTTCGTCAATAACTAAAAACTCCGTGGCCTTTCCTGGTAACTATCCCAGTGAACATTACCAATACTACTTTAGAACAGATCTGACGTTTTCAATACTTAGGCTGCGACGTTCCTTACGAAGAAGACACAGGCATTTGGAACAAAATAAATTTCATTGGATACAGTCACAAGAAGTACTAAGAATAAGACATTAAAAGACACCCAGCTAAAATGTATGAAAGTTCCCAACTGTTGTATGGTTCAGAATGTTGGCCACCTAGGAAAAGAGATCTTAGACGGATGGAGTCGTCAGAAATACTGAAAATAAAAAAGTTTCTTGCGTCAGTGAAATGCTGTGTTAGGGCAGATAGGGTACGAAATATATAACTTAAACATACAATCGGTTGTACTACAGGCAGAAATGTGTAAAGAAAGACGGAAAGAGCGTGTATCCAAAATGTAGGAAGAAAGGATACCAAAACTGGTGTGGAATTATCACCCTGTAGAGGAAACCCGAGGATTAGACGGTGAAGCTGGAACAGGCAGAACTGCCTAACCGTGTGGAAGGACAAGAGCTGGAACAGGCAGAACTGCCTAACCGTGTGGAAGGACAAGAGCTGGAACAGGCAGAACTGCCTAACCGTGTGGAGGACAGGAGCTGGAACAGGCAGAACTGCCTAACCGTGTGGAAGGACAGGAGCTGGAACAGGCAGAACTGCCTAACCGTGTGGAAAGACAGGAGCTGGAACAGGCAGAACTGCCTAACCGTGCGGAAGGACAGGAGCTGGAACAGGCAGAACTGCCTAACCGTGTGGAAGGACAGAAGCTGGAACGGGCAGAACTGCCTAACCGTGTGGAAGGACAGGAGCTGGAACAGGCAGAACTGCCTAACTGTGTGGAAGCTGGAACAGGCAGAACTGCCTAACCGTGTGGAAGGACAGAAGCTGGAACAGGCAGAACTGCCTAACCGTGTGGAAGGACAGGAGCTGGAACAGGCAGAACTGCCTAACCGTGTGGAAGGACAGAAGCTGGAACAGGCAGAACTGCCTAACCGTGTGGAAGGCCAGGAGCTGGAACAGGCAGAACTGCCTAACCGTGTGGAAGGCCAGGAGCTGGAACAGGCAGAACTGCCTAACCGTGTGGAAGGACAGGAGCTGGAACAGGCAGAACTGCCTAACTGTGTGGAAGGACAGAAGCTGGAACAGGCAGAACTGCCTAAACGTTTGGAAGGACAGGAGCTGGAACAGGCAGAACTGCCTAACCGTGTGGAAGGACAGAAGAAGAAGATGCTGAATAAGAAAACGTGTCATCACGTGTACTGTTGTAGGTACCAGCCAAGACTCTCTCACCCTCCCTCTCAAGGAATACATCCGACGCAAGGGTTAGACTTGAAAGGGTTGAAAACCACCCCTAAAGGATTGAAAACGTGAAACAAAGCGAGCATGTACTTTGAAGTCCTGAAATTGGGTACATTCAAAATTCAGTCGAAAAAAATATATGCTTTATCTATACTTACAAAATTTAATCAAAGAAAAGTTGAACCATAAACATTATATTATTTTATTAAATTAAATATTCGATTGATATAACGAACCAGCAGTACAGACAGTGACAAATTGCAACAGATACTGTTTTGTTTACAACAGACGTTAAAAAAATAAAAAATAATACTTAATTCTATTGTCAATTTGAAAAAAGTTTAGTTTAGTATAAATTAATAGGCTCTCAGGACCGCACCCGAACATATAACGTACGATAACAAAATCTAACTGTTGGGCCGCGTTTACATTTTTGGTCATAACACGGTCAATATTTAAGAAAACAATTTCAATAAAAATGCATTTTGTAGGAAATATAAAGAGCTACAACTATTGTCCTATGCACTATAGTAAAGAAACCTACTGTACACTAGATATTTCGCCTAGAAGTCAATGTTTTACACGATATCGGCAAAATACACCTTTAAACTGCTTTAACTCATCGAGTTTTAGTCATAAAGGAATGAAACAAAATTTTAAGTTTTATTTTTTTATAAGCTTTATTTTTTATTCATAACAATTTTTCGATAAAACGCATCGTTACTGAGATATTTCATAAAAAAGCCGAATTTTGGCGAAAATCCAAAAACTTTAATTTTCTTAAAACGTTACGTGTTACTGTACAGCAATAAATATATGGTTCAAAAAATTGAGGACATTGCTAATATAATAGAAAACTGAAAACCACAGTATCTCGGCTTAATATGCATATTTGACAAAATGGCGGACGTCCCTTTTTAAATTTCTTGGAAAAAATTTGCAGAAATTATGATATTTTCCTACATAACTTCGTAATGTTTTAAGCTACACAAATAATTAACCCACAGTTTTTATGAAATTAACAGAGCTTTCATTTGATACTAATTTCGTTACGATCGAACAATTTTTCACCGAGATATATAAGTTTTAAGCACGTAATTTGATCAAAACCCGGTGAATCGCCATCTTGTTTTGGCTGTGTCTCGAGAATCATTTGACATAAGGAAACCAAACAATGTGGAAAATGTTTGCCTGTTAATAAGCTTTAAGTTTGATTATACAAATTTTCGCAAAATGGCGTCGTTTTGAGTTATTTGCAGATTAATTTTAAAAAACCCGTTTTTTTGCATAACTTTCAACCCTTGTAAATCGCAAACAACGCATTTTTTCAAAAAGTGTATACCACCTTTTTGCTTAGAATTTAATTCTCAATCGGGTCGGGTCCCGGGGTTAATTAAATTTTTTGTTTTTTTTTCACCCTCGAAAAAGGGGTGAAAACAACCCCTAAATTTAAGAGCAGGCCAAAAAATTTAATTAATTTATTTGATAACCCTTTATGAAGATTTTGCAAAAAAAAAAACAGAAGGATCCATGGACACTAACTCAAAATCGGCAGAAAATTCCTCACGTAAGAGACTATTAATAATAGAGGTAGTATACAGTATCGTAATGCCAACAATTTGCCCCTCCTTTGTTTGCGCGCGCATTTGGCCGTAGTCAATGAAAGTAGAGAATGTACGCGGGTACTAGTGCCGCGGTCGTCCTTGCTTTCTCAAATCTTAACAACGAGGAATAGCGAAGGATGATTCACATCCCGTTTGTCTGATATGCTGTGTGACGTTTGGCGACTCGCATTGTGTGCGTGTGACAGGAAGCTCTCTGTTGTCCTTCCTCCCTCCCTCCCGTGACTTCAGTTCCACCTACCGAGTCCTCCACTTTCGTACACAATTGGTTTTATTGTTAAGACAGTTATACCATTTACATAAAATTAAAGTACTGTTCAGTCCGTGGAATGAAACGCTTAGTCGTATTTTACAAGACAATCAACATTTATCAGGACAAACATTCATTCACTACCACTGGACGTTCGTAATTGCAACGTTTGGAGTGCGCAAACATGTCCAGCAGTCTGCAGGCTTATTCTAAGATATAACTTTGAATTGTATCAAATGTATAAAGAACCACCGCTAACGCGATACATAAAACTACAACGTCTAAGGTGGGCTGGTCAATTGTCATGTAGTCAGGATGGGGGAAGATAGAATACCAGGAAAACTATTGAATACCAGAATCCACGGAAAAAGACCAGTGGAAAGACCGAGGAGAAGATGGGAGGACGCGGTGGATGAGGACGCGAAAGAAATACTGAAAGTGCGTTCTGGAGAATTGAAGGACGCCAGGGCCCAACAAGGGCTGTAGTGTCATAGGAGCGAGGCGAGTTTTTTTTTCCAAAGGAAATCTGCTCCATGTTCCGGATAATAGTTTCGTCAGAGGAAAGAGCCGCTACCTTTTGCAAGTTATCAAAGTACGCGTTTTTCGGCAAAAAAATCTGTTCGTCACGGGGGGAAGGCGAACGGGAACGGACCCACGGATTCGCGTAATCCCTGATGGAAGAAGAATGCTATACTATATTGTTACGACGCTCTAACTGATCGTCGTATGGTACAGTGGAAAACAAATACACGACACCAATCATTAATCACCAGCTTTAATTATCACAATTAATTATTTTGTAATCGACAAGATAGTCTCTTGCAACAGATCAAATAAAAACTGTTTACACGCAATAAAAATTTCAACTAATATAAAACACAATTGTATTACAATTGTCCCGTACAATTATAAAACACTTTACCATAATATTTCGAACCGCACTAAAATAAATGGCCATTAAAACGCACTGTGTAATCGCCCGACAATAAATAACTTGACCGTCGCTGAATGGCTGTATTTATACCCCGCTGATTTCCAGAATAATGTGCCACTTTGGATGACTTGTTAAAAAAAACCAGGCGCTCTCGAGAATTCACTAGAAACAGTGTCCTCGAACACACTGCGCTTGACCGGTATGGTCTGGTAGAGACGCGATAGTTGACGCGTAATTGTCTTTCACCGCAAAGTAGCAGCTTTATGTACGCGCACATGCATTACAGCTGGAATATTCGAGAAACTTGTAGAACGTTCCGTATTACGTAACACTTTTTCCGCATTACGTAACAATATTAATAAATAATACATTAATAAAAATATGAATAATTTTCCAGAGAACGCCCATAACTTCAGCCGTCTTTGCTGCTATTCATATACGTCGTAAATCAGTTTGCAGGACTTGATTTCTTCTTCTATTGCCCTGAGCACGTGTGTTCCAATGTTCCAGTTGTATGTTTTGGAAGTGAGCGAAGCAGCTACTGGTTTCATGTTTACTAACATCAACGTGCTTCTACATCCATTTCCGTTTCCTCGTATTCTGTTTCCTTCTTGAATTTTAATTTGGTCCTCATTAGTCGTTTCGTCTTTTCTTGTTGTAAATATTTATATTTTATAATCAAAATGACTTTATCAAAAAACAAACATTATTTTTTTATAATAAGTACTTACATATGTTTCTTAATAATCTTACTTTTTCTTCAATGTTGATGATCATTTCCAAACATTCTGACAAAATTGTATCTACAGAACAGTTAACATTCCCCAGGTTTCCATTTCTGCTAATTTCTCATTACACCTTCCACTGACGTATTATTAACCATTTCATAAACTATCGTATAATCTTTTCAGATTTTGTGGGACAAAATCTGAAATTTTCAGAATGCCTGCCAACAAAATTATTTTATTTTCAACAATTACCATTGTTTGAAAAAGTTTAAATGAATTTTCAAGTACTTTACTCTTGTTAAAACGTAAAAGGTTGCAGGTAAACTACCCCTTCCCCTTAACCGATCTTTACCAAAATCTAAAGGCCTTGAGTCCTCTACAATTCACTGACGTATGCAAAAAATTATTTGATTCTGTTAGAATTTGCGGCTGTTATCGTTTGCGGCTGAAGGGGGCTTGCCCCAGATCAACCCGAGGCTTGTCCCTCCGGACAAGTCTCAAACATCACGAAAAAACCATTCCAGGAATGTGATTCTCCCACTTTGGCCACCTTCATTCAAATCCGTAGTGGTCTTTCTTTGTTCGTCGTCGTGCAGGTCCATATTACAAGACCCAATCCTTTTCCTTCCTTACCTATAGTCCGACATTATAGGCCTATTGCATTACTGAGATGGATGTGAAGAGCCAGAGGAGGAGGAGGAAGTTATAGGTTACGTCCTACGAACCAACTGGGCACTGTGTCACTTGGAGTAGCCTATAGGCTTATAAGGGGCCATCAGTATTTATGGACATGAGAATACCACCTTAGGGTGGTAATAGGCGGAATCGAAAGGAAACATGGCAGTGCCAGAGCGCAGAGTAAATGACCTAGGGATTACCAAATCGAAGATGCTAGTAAAGGACCAGAACGATACTCGGTACTCGAGGTCAACGCCGTAGCTAGAAAAAATTTTCGGGGGGGGGGGGTTGTTTGGTTACCGAGAGGTTTGGGGAGAATGGATATTCTTCTAGGAGTAGGAGTCAGACCTCCCAGATGCCCAGGAGTTTCCACTGGAAATAGGTATATTATTAAAAAAATACAGCAAACTCTCGATTATCTAGGCTAATCACCGGATGCTAAAAACACGGATAATGCGAGTTTGTGCTTTTTAATGCACAACGAAACTTTTTAATAATAGGGAACATACAATACTGTTTGAAAATGCAATAATGTCAAACATTTAACACATTCAATTATCACTGTTATCAATAAGGTAAGCCGAAATAAAAATTGTTTACGTCTATTGTTGGTAAAACACTTGAGGTACAAAAACTATACAAAACGTCAATCAGCCATGACTGTTATCACAGAACAGCAACAAAGAACTGCTATACAGTACATTCTTTGGTGTTTAATTCTTGAACAAAGCATGCCGCCAGGTCACTTGCAGACGAGAGAGCGCTCGAATTCCAAGCGCGCAGTTCACATTATTCAAAATGCCGTGACGAAAATAAAGGAAATAAAATAAAACAATAAACCTCGGGGATGCACAGATAACCAACAAACCGGATAATCAGCACACGGATAATCGAGTTTGCTGTACGTCTTTTCGTGTTTTTAGCAAAAACATTAATTTTATTTGCAGAGTATAGGCTACTGTTCAAAGGTTTATATTAAATTTGTTGCAGCAGTGGCATTA
This sequence comes from Magicicada septendecula, assembly GCA_034769895.1. Classification (NCBI taxonomy): domain Eukaryota; kingdom Metazoa; phylum Arthropoda; class Insecta; order Hemiptera; family Cicadidae; genus Magicicada; species Magicicada septendecula. Next base: position 843,964,028 of record CM068368.1, read on the forward strand.
ATACATTGCAACAGTCTCAAAATCCTCAAAGAGACAAACTTATAAAACCAAGTCCAATCTTCTATCTTTTTTCGATGCAAATTTATTTATAACCTACGGAGGAAATTCGTAAAGTTAATAGTCATAACCCCAGTTCTAATTAAATATAATACAAAAAATATAATACTAGGCCTATACATTGATATCTCTAGCACAGCTGTATGACATGTAGACTAGACATATAATGGAAAGACTCGTAAAAATCCAAACATTTTACTTACTGTATGTCTCTTTCTTGTACGTGTCCCTCTGCAACTAAAGCAAGCACAATAATTCACTAATTTACTGAAGATGAAGAGCACGTCATTACCAAATGGCAACACACAAACTGTAACCCACGTGGTCAAGATATTCACAGAGTAAGTTCGGCACCTTCATTTTCCATTGTTTGAAGGTCGGCGGCCAACAATGATGAGGGCTGTCAAGTGTTAACCACGTGGTTTTCCAAGAAACTAGTGGTTTCCTTCCTACAAAGGCAGCTATGTACTCACGGAAGGAAACAAACGCACAGTTTGCTTTTTGTAGATGCAGTACCAGAAACACAAAATAACTGAATTATTGCACAGTTCCTTTTTTATAAGAGCATTTTTCATTATATTTTTATTTACGTTTGTTTTTATCCTAAAAAATTTCTATTTTTACCTCAACATTTCGGGGGGGGGTTCTAACCCCCTAACCCCCCCGCTGGCTACGGCCTTGCTCGAGGTCAGCTAGTCTGGGAAACGTACTGGAGGAGGTCAGGGCCCATTGCTAGAGTCAGGATGAGAAGAGAGCTGGCAGAGACTATTAAGCAGGCTACTACTTTGTAGTTAGTTGGATACAGTGACGTACGGTACGGGACTTACGGAATGCGGTTATGACACACGTACACATGACATAATCGGATGTCACCACGGCATTGCACGTGAATCACTACCAGCAGAAGCTACGATGATCTAATCTAAACAAAAATTAAAACAGTTCTCTTGAAATAACAGTAAACATTCACAGAATCTCGGTCTATTGTCATAATAGAATAATTGTCCTATACAGCAGCGTTTCGGATGTTACCATCTGCGGTCGACTTCAGGCAAATAAATTTTTGTTTTCCAGGGCGTTCATGATTCGGCCCTTTTCACAAATGTGTAGTGGTTCCAAGTTAGGTTTGAAATCCGTGTAATTGTGGTCCGTGTAACAGTGTATGTTACATCTAAGGAACTAAATAAAACCCTTAACTCCGTCAGCAGTACTAAATACATAATACTAAATGCTAAACAATACAGATTTAAAGATTTTAAATTCTGTACTAAATATTGTTAAATTTTCCATAACAGTTATAACTAATAATAGTATACTAAAAACATAGGCGGAATGAACACGTTTTGAAAAGGAAACGGGTGTCTACCAACTATGACGTAATGACTGTGATTGTTTTTATATCGATCAAATGGGGAGAGGTTTTCTTAAACGTTTCCTTGAACATCCACTTAAACAACTAAAAAAATCTTAAATATAAAGTCTAATTATGGTCGCCACTGGGTCTCACACGACCACAGTTACACTGATTTCAAGAGTCTAACTTGGAACCACTACCGTACACATTAAGGGCCGAATCTTGAACATACCCAAACATAAACAGTTGCGGTTTTGTATTACATGACCGTCTGAACTTACAACCCACTCACTATACGATACCGCCTTGAGTTATGAAACTATATAGACCGAGATCTCGGTAGTAACGCTTGAACCCTCTTTATCAGATAGAGACGAACGTGGCCGACCAAACGTGACAGTGCGCACCTACTGACGCGTACAAAGCAAATGCAATTGGAATTTTAACCAGTGACGACCCGGTACGAGGGATTTTTCAAGATCTGATGATAAAGCAATTACTTTGAAACGCGTCATCAATATAAAATATCGTTATGGAGAACCATACATGACTTCCTTGTTCTAAGATTTATATTTAAAATCATTTTCGAAATTAAATATTTCCGTAGAAACTACTTCTTTCTACTTCTTGGTTCAGCCGTAACCGCAGTACTGTGGTCACTAACGTATACCACCTCACGTTAGCGCACTCGATTTTCACTGATGATGGTAGTCGATGGCACTGCCGAAGCGTCTGGTTTTGCAGAAAACGTTGGACCACGGTCAAACAGCCCGGGACGGAATTTTAACGACACATTACTTCTTTGTTGCCGATAACGTAGTATACATGACATACAGGGTGCGGCAGAAAAGCCTCCCACATTTCGCCGAGTCATTGCACCGGCACTGGTGGAGTGGGGGGTTCGTGGTGTTGGTTTCCGGTAGCGTGTGCCTTGCCGTTTCAGTTGCCATCATGGCGTGGACTGGTATACATCGTGCGTTTGTTGTTGAGTCATTTATCCGAAATAACGAATCTGTGATCGCCACGCAGAGAGCTTTCCGAATACATTTCGAGCTTAATCGCGGCGATGCTGTTCCGGACAGAAAAACCATAGTGTTATGGGTTGAAAATTTTCGATCTACAGGGTCAGCATTAAAACGGAAACCATCTGGAAGACCACGGAGTGTTCGGACACCAGACAATGTCATTGCTGTCAGACAGTCCATTGTGCAATCTCCCAAACGTTCAGCCCGTAAACATGCTTTTGCTTTGGGCATGTCTGATCGAAGTGTCAGGAGAATTTTACACGCTGATCTGAAATTCCATCCTTACAAAATGATGGTTGTCCAACAACTTCAAGACGGTGATTGGCAGAACCGAATGGCATGTTGTGAGGCTATCCTTGAGAATGTTTCTGCAAACGATGTGCTGCTCTCAAGCGACGAAGCTCACTTTCACTTGAATGGCTCCGTGAATAAGCAGAATTTCCGTTATTGGGCAGAACAAAATCCTCGACAGCTTCATGAAAGGCCTCTACACAGTACACGTGTTACTGTTTGGTGTGCCGTTGGAAATTGTGGTGTTTATGGTCCATACTTTTTCGAGGAAGAAGGCCAAACGGTTACAGTGAATTCCGCTCGGTATGTGCAAATGTTACAACACTTTTTGCAACCAAAACTCGCCGCACTTGGAAATCGGAATGTGTGGTTTCAACAGGATGGGGCCACTGCCCACACAGCCAGAAACTCGATGGCTGTTTTGAGAGAACTGTTTCCCGGGCGCTTGGTCTCGTTACATGGTGACATTCGGTGGCCCGCACGATCCCCTTGCGATTTTTTTCTTTGGGACCATCTGAAGGCTAATGTTTACCGACATCGACCACAAACCATTGATGAACTGAAGGCTGCTATACGCCAAGAAATTGCAGCGATAACACCGCAACTCACCCAGCGAGTGATAAGTCTTCACCAAAATTAATAGGTCTTGAGTCTTCTACAACTCAGGCACATATACAAAAAATTATTTGATTCTGTTTGAATTTACGGCAGTTATCGTTCGTCATAAACAAAATTACTCTTGTTAAAACATAAAACGTTGCAGGTAAACTACCCTTTCCCCTTAACCGATCTTCACCAAAATCAATAGGCCTTGAGTCCTTTACAATTCAGGAATGTATGCAAAAAATTATTTGATCCTGTGTGAATTTGCGGCAGTCATAGAAAGAATTATACACACAGACACTTTTCAAAAAATGACTTTTCTTCATGTTTTGAGAGTAGAACAATCAGAATCAGCGCTTATCTCGAACACGATTTTTTCGCCGTCACCATACTTCCATTTCCTTATGGAACATGGAAGTAAAAAGAGTCACAAGGCGGACTGGGAAAGGTTAGTTTATCTATTCATACAAGTGACTTGAGTACCATTGAAAACATGGTAGTACACAGTTGCACATAAACAGTTAATACGCAGTTAGTAGTTGAAAGATGTTTTTTAAATTTAGTGTCGGTTTTTAATTTTTAGCGTTTAAAAACTTATTTGTTGATGCATCTCAAAATATGCATATTGTTCTCTCCTCAGTCCAGAGGTTGGTGGGCTTGCAATTTCCAGGGATCCAGGAATGCTACACAACGGTGGTGGGATCTCATAGAGGTAACAGTCACAGTGCCGTCTGTATGGGACTCAATCAGGGAGCAGAGTGTACGATAATCTTATGGCACCACTGCAGGGGTTCTCCCGCGAGAAAATATTAAAAATTCGAAATTTTCAATATCTGTTTTAGGTCGTTATCATGTGAAATTAGGTAGAAAAAATTACGGGTCTTTTCCGGTATTTGTCTACAAACAACTCTCACAGCGTTCACGTGCCCGCCAAGCTCCCCCACCAACGTTCCCGCCAGTCCGTACTCCTACAGGAGCGGTGTGAAGGAGGAGTGATGGGCACACCACTACACACATAGGCCTACATTTGACGCACGCACGCATGCGCGCCTTCTATGCGGCGCACAGCGCTTTTATTCTTTTTGTTTTGTTTCAATTTTTTGTTTGTAATTTTTATTTTGTTTCATTTTTTAATTTTTATTTTTATTTATTTTTTATATGTATGTAAGTATAGTATGTATATGTACAATATGTAAGAAGAAACGAATAACTAAGGAATGAAACAATGTAACTAACTGCACAACGTACAACGTAACGATAGACTGCAAGTAATGTAAGTAACTAAAGGGAACAAAGAGCTTTTTATCAGTGCTAACTACATGTTGCTGATGGCAGCTGCTTTTATCAGTTTTCATAATAGCATTCGTTGTTAATGAACATTCTTTGTATACTTGTCTACACGATAAACACATTTTTGAAGAACCTAGTGTGTAGTGGTGTGCCAATCACCCCTCCTTCACACCGCTCCTGTAGGAGTAGGGACTGGCGGGAATGTTGGTGGGGGGCCTTGGCGGCTAGGGAACGCTGCGAGAGTTGCTTGTAGACAGAAACTTCAGTGTGTCCTCTTCCGGTCCTCGGGTCCCGTCCTTCGTGTCCTTGGATCCTCTTCCCATCCTTGGTCCAGTCTTTTCGGTACTTGAAAAGACCCAAAATTACGTTTCTATAACTTAAGTGAAGTGTAACTCGCGAATAACGAGCTCGCTTAAAACGAGAACTCGGAGCAAAAGTACGAGATTTGTTTGGTTTTGTATCTTAGTAATGATAATTACCCTCCCTTTTAACGAGTAGGAACGCATTAGAGACTTGATTATAACGAGCATTTTATCCCAGGCTTGTTCATGGATTAAGGTCCTAACAGACGTTTGTTACAACACTTCAAACATTTTAAACATTCGGTTAAAATCATTAACGCAATTTAGTGAAACTAATAATGTAAGTGATGAATTCGTGGAATATTTAATTAAATTACAAAACTGTTTTGATATCTTACATATACAAAATTACTAAACACACAATAATAGATGACTTGTTTAAAGTTAATTAATTCCTGTGTGCGAAATATAATTTTGACGATTCCATTTCGAACGAAGAGCAAAAATACAGATAAATAAGAGTGAATTTCGTGTAATTTAAAAATAAATATTGTACATGTGGCATGGAAAGTTTTACGTTTGTTGCCAGATAGCCGGCTGATTTTTGGTAAGTTTTTACCACACATTTACTTTTATTGTGTTTCGCGAATGCATTATACGCCAATTTTCAGCGAAGAATGTTAGCGTCTAAAAAGTGTTTAAGGTCTAAATTTAACTTTTAAGCGTATAATGTAAAACATATCAAAATTGTATTGTGCAAAGCCTCTTCTATAGTAGACTATTTTGGTGTGTATTCAATAATCACTGTATAAAAATTTAGTCGGAATAAAAAATCTTTGATGAAAAATGAAAGACACGTTAACCCTCAAATACTTCAATAGCGTCGGGGTCAGAAAAGAACAAAAGTCAGTCGGGAGAGACTAGACAGGAAAGGTCGAAGAAAGCGATCTCACCCAGCACAAGTTGAAGTAATTGAAAATCCAGCTAGGGGAAAACACCCGTATCCATAGAATGTGGACCTGCGATGGATAACGCAAATAATAATTACGTTGTTTTTATGTGCGTCGAATTTTCAGTTAATTATTCTGAATTTGCTTTTCGGGAAATTCTTACATCAGCGTCCTTGTAAACGTACCAAATAATCTTGAATGGGATTCATGGAAAACCATTAAAAAACGGACTACAGAATTCAAATTGTTCTCTCTTTCACTTACTACTGTATTTATAATAATGTACATGTATGACTCAGCTTCAGAATAAAATGTTATTAGAGATGGATTTAAAGTAACATAAACACTGCTGTAGTCATATTGTGTAATATTGGTCACGAGGAAACGTTTACAGTGCCTCTGTGAAGTGGCTTAACTGATAGCTGCTCCGTAGGGACGATGAGAGTTAGATTCGCCATTTTCCTCAGTACAGATGAAAAAGTCAGGATTTTTATCACATAATTTTATAAATACGTTTTATTAAATATACACAAGGCTACAAATAGTACGTTATTTAGCTTTTGTTGAGTGAATTAAGAAAACTCCAACTTTACTGTATTAATTTACAAATATTGTAATCCTTTTATATCTATCATTATTTATCACCCTTATTTTACACATGCTGCTGGCTACGTTAAGTGATTGTAGAATTTCGCTGAAGTTTTTAATAACTCTGTGGGGATGGGTGGATTCATCCCGTGATTCTCCCCCCCCCCGCTCACGTGGTTACGCGACTGACTTTGCATATAGCCGTGGTATGTGTGATATTTTAAGTTAATTTTTAAAATTATTTTGATTGTATCCTTGTAATGTAAATTAATTTTGGTCAATCTAATCAACAAGTAAGCCCTTAATTATTTCACAGACTTAAAAAAGCATTTCTCGTTTCTGGGGAATGCTCCAGCACCCACATTACCTCCGTGGTTACACCGTTTGGTGATGATACAGAAACATAAGGATCGGTTAGCATGCAGTGTTTTCAATGACATATCTAGAATTTGGTTGGGGGGGGGGGTCCGGTGTCGGGTCAGCATCGTACAAAAGAGAAAACAAGTTAAGACTAATAAACATTACTATCTTTAAAGTGTCTGAACACCCGTGATATTGTTCTGAAACAGTCACGTTAAAGTAAACGGTAATAATACAATAAAAATACGAATTATTGAAACACTGTTAAAAGATAGTTCATCATCATCTTCAAGGATTAAACCAAGGATGGTTTGTTCCGGTCTCAAACAGCCAAAGATTAGAGCTGGTCACTCCAGCGCTTCCTCGACGTCCCACACCTCTACGTCTTCACGGCTTATAGTTCCATAGTTGCTCGGGGATACGGCAGTCATCCATTCGACAAAGATGTTCCCTCCAATTCAGCCGATACTGGGCGATCCTGTCCGAGTATACTTCAGTTCCTGCCGTATATTTGTGTTTCTTCTTTGATCATGGAGAGTATACCCTGCCACGTGCCTGAGAAATCTCATTTCAGTCGCTTGGATGCGACTGACCTGGCCTTTCGTTAACGTCCAATTCTCAGACCCATAATGAAGTGTGGGAAGAGCCATCACCTTGTAGAATTAAAAGATAAGTAATTCTACAATTAATAAGTAAAATATACTTATTGACTGAATCGATTTTCCTAAATTTCATGTTTCAAACGTACATCCTAATGCTGTGTAATAAAAATATAAAATGCTGTGTTTGTATATTTAAAAAATAGGGTACTACTATATCTATATATATAAAAGAGAAATACCACTGACTCACTCACTGATTCATCACGAAATCTCCGAAACTATAACACCTAGAAACTTGAAATTTGGCGTGTAGGTTCCTTATGTGATGTAGGTATCCGCTAAGAAGGGATTTTTGGAAATTCGACCTTTAAAGGGGGAAAAGGAGGGGAAAGTTTGCCTGACTGACTGACATAGAATCAACGTAGAGCAAAAACTACTGAATGGATATCAATGAAACTTTGAACATAGCTTCATCATAGGTCTTAGGTGCTCACTAAGAAACGGTTTTAAAAACTTTCACTCCTAAGGGGCAAACCCCCCCCCCATTGTATGTATGTATCTATGTATGTATGTTCCACATCTCCTCCTAAACCACTGGACCGATTTCAACCAAACTTGGCACAAATATTTTACGCGACGGGAGGGAGAACCAACATAGGAGAGGTGCTTTTTTCGATGGGGTCCTTTGGGGGGTTCTTTGGGGTCTTCTACATCTCCTCCTAAATCACTGGAACGATTTCAACCAACCTTGGCACAAATACTTTACGCAACGGGAGAACCAACATAGGATAGGTGTTTTCTTCGATTGGGTCTTCCACATCTCCTCCTAAACCACTGGACCGATTTCAACCAACCTTGGCACAAATATTTTACGCAACGGGAGAACCAACATAGGATAGGTGTTTTCTTCGATGGGGTCCTTTGGGGTCTTCCACATCTCCTCCTAAACCACTGGACCGATTTCAACCAAACTTGGCACAAATATTTTACGCAACGGGAGAACCAACATAGGACAGGTGTTTTTTCGATACGATCCTCTGGGGTCTTCCACATCTCCTCCTAAACCACTGGACCGATTTCAACCAAACTTGGCACAAATATTTTACGCGACGGGAGAACCAACATAGGATAGGTGTTTTTTCCGATGGGGTCCTTTGGGGGGGTTCTTTGGGGTCTTCCACATCTCCTCCTAAACCACTGGACCGATTTCAACCAAACTTGGCACAAATATTTTACGCAACAGGAGAACCAACATAGGATAGGTGTTTTCTTCGATGGGGTCTTCCACATCTCCTCCTATGCCACTGGACCGATTTCAACCAAACTTGGCACAAATATTTTACTCAACGGGAGAACCAATCTTAGGGTAGGTTTTTTCGATACGATCCTTCGGAGGGTCCTTTGGGGTCTTCCACATCTCCTCCTAAACCACTGGACCGATTTCAACCAAACTTGGCACAAATATTTTACGCAACGGGAGAACCAACATAGGACAAGTGTTTTTTCGATACGATCCTTTGGGGGGTCCTTTGGGTCTTAAAAACTATTAGATCTGGTTACTATGGCAACCCAATAGAATAGATTCTGGTTACCATAGCATCGGTGGAAGTCTCCCGCGTAGGAAATAGCGCGGGATTCGTCCGACGGGCCTTCCCCGGAGTTCATCCACGGAACCCGGGGAGTCTAGGTCGGATCCCGCGAAAGACGGCGGGGCCATAGTCCACGGTTCTTATAAATAAAGATATAGGTTATGATATCAAAGGTGGTGTATGCATCTTAAGAAACTTCTTAATAGTGTGTGAATTCAGAGTTGTTTCAGTTTGAATTTAAAAGTGGATAAGTTAAGATCGAAGTAAGTTATAAGCGAGTATAAAAAACAATGTTTTGATAGCAAATGTATTCAGATCATAGTGTTCAGACAATATAAATGCACTTGCTTTAGTTTGAATTTAAAAATTGATAAGCTGAAATCTATAGAGGTATTGTATTTTTAGAATAAGTTTAGGAGACACTAATTTAACAAATGCCTTATTTCAACATTAACACAATGAATTATAAAAGACAGTAAATACGCAGCGCGTGCAAGTACTGTAGACATTTTATTGAAAACTAATTTAGCTGTTCGCCCTCTCCCAGAGTTAGAAATCGAGCAGGAGCATCACGCGCAACAGAATTCTTCTCCAGATATAAGAATACAGTTTATGACATGTTCTTAAACAGGTGCGCTACAGAGTATTACTCCAGTGAGAATGCGAACGTAACAATATAAGGAAGATTATACAATATACAAGTAATATAACGTTAGAACAAGAATAGGTGCCTATGAGCCTATGAATAAATTATGAACCCGAGCAACGCTGGGTAAATCGGCTAGACATAGATATCTATATAAGCCAAATACCACTGACTGACTCACTGATCACGATATCTCTGAAACCACTGAATGGATATCAATGAAACTTTGAACGTAGCTTCATCATAGGTCTTAGGTGCTCACTAAGAAACAGTTTTAAAAACTTTCACTCCTAAGGGGCAAAAAACCAAATAATGAAATTTATCGCGGGAATTGCATACTTTGTAAATGAAGTGGTTGACATCTCAGTTTATTGGAAACCCCGAATACATTTAGTTCTGAGTTTTTAATCATTGTTTTAAATTGAAAAACTTCGTTGTTTGCAGGTTCTTACAGTCGAGAAAATTTCGAAGTTCAATTAATTAATAAATGTATGTCCTTTTTTTCTCGGAAACGGCTCTAACGATTTTCTCGAAATAAATAATAAATAGCTGTTGCTATGAATGTAAATAAACAAACTAAGAGTTGAGAATTTGTACAATCTATCTAATCCTATACTATTAAGCGAGCAATAATTGTACAATTACGTACAACGTGAAACTCCGTAGCGAAGCACGGGTATTTTGCTAGTTAGTGTATACAAGAGAAAAAAATAAAACAGCCTAATAATTAAATCGACGCTGTGGGAGGGGGTTCGGTCTCGTTCGCCCCCCCCCCCCGTAAATTCCTTCCTCAGTGTAACGTACGTAAGACGTGAAATGGACGGGCTCGTACCCACGTATCCGTTGGTAGAGGAGTTTTGCCAACGCAGAATGTGGGTCACGAGAGAGAAAGACCGTAGGGTTGTAGTTTGACGTTATTACAAGTGTCTTTGTGCTATAAGTAAATATGAAACACGCATGATGGTGGTTGACAACTGGGACATCGGGAAGTTTGCCAGCAGTGTTGTGTGTTGTCTCCCCCACGCTGAGCAAGGGGTGGGAACACTTCTCTATAAATACTCCGTACGCGCTGACTGCATATATCTAATCAGCTGTCTTACCTTGCGTTTGTACTTCCTCGGGGCAAAGAAATCTGACTCCCCCCCCAAACATTCCCCCCTTGTATCATTTCGTCTCTGATTCCTCCTCCTCCCAAATGTGGCACCCGCAGCCACTGCCCCAATTTCCGTAATGGTTGCAGTTAGATAATACGGCTTAGGCATACTTCATTTTTATTTCCCTGTTCCATAAGGAAATGGAACCATATGGTGATGGCAAACAAAATCGTGTTCGTGATAAGGACCGATTCTGATTGTACTACCCTCAAAACATGAAGAAAAGTCATTTTCTGAAAAGTGTCTTTGTGTAGAATTTTGTCTATCGCGAACGATAACTGCCACAAATTCAAACAGAATCAAATAATTTTTTGCATATGTGCCTAAATTGTAGAGGACTCAAGGCCTATTGATTTTGGTGTAGATCGGTTAAGGGGAAGGGGTAGTTAACCTGCAACGTTTTATGTTTTAACAAGAGTAAGTTTTTCCATGACGAACGATAACTGGCGTAAATTCAAACAGAATCAAATAATTTTTTGCCTGAGTTGTAGAGGACTCGAGGCTTATAGATTTTGTTTTAACAAGAGTAAAGTAGGCCTACTTAATTTTGATTCATAAAGTATCCTGAAAAGAAGGTCATAATAATCCACTGTGGAAAGGTAGATGAAATATCAAAATGGATAAGTCAAAATGTAAAGGCAAATTTTTAAAAAGGAACTTTTTATTGTGAAAACAAGATGACAAGTAACATCATTTCTCTACATAATCTCCCTCAACTTCTATGCACTTGGTCCATCTCTTGACAAGCTTCGTAATTCCGTCCTGGAAGAAGATTTGTGGCATCGTGCACAGCCACTCGCGCACCGCCTCCACAACCTCGTCATCCGACGAAAACTTGGATTCACGCAGGTGCTCCTTCATCGGACCAAAAAGGTGAAAATCACTTGGAGGTAGGTCAGGACTGTACGGCGGATGCTTCAGCAGCTCAAAACCAAGATCTTGAGTGCACTGGATCGTTTTCCCCGCAGTATGAGGACGGGCATTGTCCTGAAGCAAAAGCACACCTTTTGAAAGTTTTCCTCGCCTCTTTGTTTTTATTTTGGGTTTCAGATCTCACAGTAGCTGTCACTATTCACCGTTTGACCTTTAGGAGTGTAATGAATTAGAAGTGGACCTTTCATATCCCAAAACACTGTCATCATCAACTTTCCTGCAGAAACTTGTCTTTTGAACTTTTTTGCTGTAGGCGAGAATGGATGTTTCCACACCATACTCTGCCGCTTACTCTGTGGTTCGAAGTAATGTACCCACGTCTCATCAACGGTTACTATGCGACTGAGAAACTCTTCTTCCTCCTCTTCTAAACGCCTTAAATGTGATTTCGAAATTTCCAAACATTTCTGTTTGTGCTGGTCTGTCAGTCGATGTGGTACCCAACGAGCACACACTTTGCGATAATTTAGTGATTCGTGGATGATTGCGACTGCTGAACCGTGGCTAATGTTCAACGCATGCGCAATATCATCAATTTTGACACGACGATCATCATGAATCATTCGCTCAACTGTCTCGATGTTCTTGTCCGTCTTCGAAGTGGATGGCCTACCTGAACGCTCTTCATCGGAGATAGATACACGACCATTTTTAAAGCGATTTATTCACTCATAAAGTTTGCGTTCACTAAGACAGCTCTCACCGTACTGCTGCTGCATTCTGCGAATAATTTCCGCAGGTTTAGTCACTTCAGAGTGCAGAAAACGTACCACTCCCCCATTTCTTCCTTGGTGCACACGGACAACGGGGCACTCATAATAAAATGCCCTGAAATCACTACGAATGGAGCTGAGCACTGAAACAACACAGCTAAAGAACAAAAAAACTTTGAGGTTATGATATGTCATTGTTCAGTGAGTGCTGCCATCCATTGCAGCAGGGAAAATAAAATTGACCTTAACTTTTTGACTTACCCTGTATAAATTAAAAGGGTAGTTGAAGAGGGAGGGGATAATTTTTTATATGTGTACTACGTTATCGGCAACAAAGAAGTAGTTTGTTGTTAAAATTCCTTCCCGGGCTGTTTGGTCGTGGTCCAATGTTTATTTGCAAAACCAGACGTTTCGGCAGTGCCATCGACTTCCATCATCAGTGAAAATCGAATGCGCTAACGTGAGGTGGTATACGTTAGTGACTACAGTACTGTGGTTAAGGCTGAAGCAAGAAGTAGAAAGAAGTAGTTTCTATCGAAATATTTCATTTCGAAAATAATTTAAAATATAAATCGTAGAATATGGAAGTCATGTATGGTTCTCCATACCGATATTGTCTATGGCGAACGGTAACTGCCGCAAATTCAAACAGAATCAAATAATTTTTTGGATATGTGCCCGAGTTGTAGACGACAACTATCAAATAATAATCGTTATAAAATACAATGATCACTGTACGTTTCTTTGTAATTTATGAATTGGTACAGAAAACTGGCGACCTTTAAAACGAGCCCAAACGCAATTTATTCCGGTTATTCGGTAATGAGAAAAAGATGTTTTACGAAATTGATAACTTCTTTTCTAAGACAGATAACAATTTCTGGATTTACACGTGTGTTGAAAACATTCCTTTCTATAACGTGTCCGTATTTCGTTGCATTTGGACGCCGCGTTTTGTGTACACTAAAAGCTCGTTTATCCGAATTTGATAGGACCGCGCCCGTTTCGGATAAACCGAAACTTCTATGTAAATAACAATACATAAGTTATGTAAGTACAGTAATTTTATTTAATAATAATAATTTAATAGTTACTTACAGTGAATATGACACAATACTCTATAAAACGGCACCGCACTGTAAATTATATTTTCTACAGTACTGGAACAGTCCTATTGCTTGCTCGTACAGTAATCAATCATAGTTTTTTTGCCTAAGCTTTGAATCTTGTTTTCTGGCTGCCCGATCTCGAAGTCGTTTCATTGTTAGAAGTTCTGCAGGGGAAGTTTCAATGTTTACATTTATGTTTATGTTGCTTTATGTGTACAATAGGCTATATGAACATAATACTTTGTGTTCGAAAATCCGAACAAATCGATAATTCAGAGTACGCCGTATCCCAGTTAGTTCTGATTATTGTTGTCTACGCTATTAAATATAGATTATAGCGACAGGAAAATGCTTTTGTGTATTTTTAAAATTTACTAAAAATTCTTTCGGATAATCCGGATTTTCTGATAAACGCGATTCGGATAAACGAGTTTTTAATGTACTTTTGTTTTAAAGTCGAGGTTTCTCTAGAATAGCAAAAATAACGGGCACTTTTTTTATTCCGACCAACGCAACTCCTACAAAAAAAATTAACATTTTTTGATTACCATCATTCAATGCACAATGAAATAAGCTAAAAATTGGTGTAATCTGATTTAAGATTAGTGTAACCGTTAACTTGGAATCAAGGTTCAAACTCGAGTGCACATAGTTTCTGCGCCGACGGTAGACGCAATTTCTAGCGGTAGTCACAATGGCTTACGGTCACAATATGCCCTCACTGCGCTCTTTTGTCACAAACTCGAGCAAACATATGATAAATCTAGCTGGTTACGCCAAAGCCGCGACCTCTTTTTGTTACGCCATTGTTTAGCTTTAATTCTTTGAATTTCCTCACCATATCGTCGTCGTGGTTCTGAGAGATTACAATCTGATCGTCGTACAGATAAGACCCGAGTGCACAATGTAACTACGTATTTGCAAACTGAAACTGACGTTTATCAGTCGATGCGTGTCGTTTGAAAACGTCGTCGCCGATATCGTAACAACCAAGGGAAGGTCATAAATCGACTTCATACAGGAAGCATTGGCTGATAACATTTACTCCAGTTAACGGTAAAATCGACTTAACGTTCGCCATTTGTTCAAAACATTACGCTCGGAACGAATTTGTACGCTGCGCTGTAGCAGTGAATACGCGCCGTTTGCGATAAGCCAGGCGTACGCGCTGATAAGCGTCGTATATACGTCGATTCATTTTAGTTTCTTGGCGCTGATTAGTTAACAGCGAACCGCTAATGAGGTTAGCCTAGGTCCGACAGGTGTTAACCCAGTCGCCGTGTTCTAATTACTTATTGGGATCAAACGCTTTATTTGCTCCACGTATGCGAGGTTTTATGAATATCGCTAAAAAAAAAAAAAAAAAAAATCCGTTCCGATCCGACGTTAAACTGTAGGTCTGTGAGAGACTCAGTAACACACGCACCACGGGTATATGCGGGGAGGGTACTAACCAGTCGAAAGACTACGAACTAAACTGAACTTAAATGAGAATGGAGAAAATGAAAAGTTAAATAGAAATCCTTAAACACTTGATTCATACTGTGTATGTGGGACATAAAATTTTAAAATATCTCAAAGCAAGACAATGGTTATGGTATCTAAAGGGAAATTCCCAATCCGTTCCAAAATAGTTGTTGGGTTAACCATAACGCTAGGGTTTGCAGCAGCACCGGGCATCAGGGGCTCAGCTGTCAGAAGAGGCACCGTCCAGCCTTAAATCACAAAACTTTTTGAAGATGATAAATGTGAAAAAATACAAATGTCCTCAATCAAAAATCGTAAGAAAGATGTGTGCACACTTTTCAACGAGTTCACCGTTATGTTTCATCGGCTGCGTGGCGGCAGCGAAAGTCGAAGAGCGATAAGTACTTAAATATTTGAATCGCTCGATTTAGAAGAACTTACACAAGATTTCATTAAGGCAAAATCAAGAAAAAAAAGGATCGAGTAATATTTTCTACGAGTAAGTACTACTATGCTCATTGTAATCACTTTTAAGCTAACTATTTGTTGTAATTTGAGAGTTTAATAAATAATTGATAAGTATCAGATGATGTGTGGTACAATACAGCGAACACTAAAAAAAAAAGAACTGATCTGTGGGGTGTTAACATAGAGGAAAGTATGTAATAATAATAATTCTTCTCCTTCGACTAGGCGAATCACCTGTTCCGGTCCAAAAAGAATATACCGAGGGGTAGTGGTAAAATCACTCAAGTCCAAGTTTTATTGATGTGGCAGGATGTTTCAAAAACATTGTTTATGTATTTTAATTTTTGTACAGCTATTTAATTAATAAAAAAACTATTAATAATAATATAAATTTACTTGTTATTGACAAGAATTTAAATTGAATAAATATTATATTATATTGAATAAAATTTAAGAAGGAGATATCAAGAAAAACGAAAATGAGTGTGTATAAAAGAGTATATAGACCGGTTTTAACATACGGCTGTGAGACGTGGGTGCTATCCAAAAGCCAAAAAAGTAAAATCCAGGCGGCAGAAATTAAATATCTTAGGAGAGTAGTAGGAGTAACAAGGAAGAATAGAGTTAGGTATACACAAATAAGAGAGGATCTGGAAGTGATATCGATTCTGGATTTTATTGAACAGAGACAACTATGCTGGTGGGGACACATGCAGAGAATGGATAGTGATAGAATGGTAAAACAGGTTTGTGAGGCAAAATCTGGGGGGAGAAAGAAGAGAGGAAGACCGCGACTGACTTGGGATGGAATGATGGGAAACATTTTGAGAGAAAGGAGGCTTGGGCTGGAGGGAATCGAAGACATTGTCAATGGATAGAGTAAGATGGAAAAAATTTGTATATAGAGTGTAGTTGATGTACTTATCATATATTGATGTAACCCGACACCAATATGGTATAAAGGTATTTTGATAATAAATAAATAAAAAATTTAAAATTTATTGAAGAGAGTAGAAAAAACATTGGATAGCCATTTGGGTGAATATCAGGGCAGATCCCTTTAGGAAGGGCAGATCCTGTCCAGAACAAATATTCACTCTGAAGTCAATAATCCGTCACAGGCTACTGAATTCAAAGGAGATTATAATAACATTTGTTGATTTCAGAAAGGCCTTTGATTCTGTTGATAGAGAAACTATAGATAGAATAATCCGAGAATTTGATGTTAAATCTAAATTGGCAAATCTAATCAGTGAAACCTTTACGGACACAAATAAAATTATGGTCTCAAAAATAAAATTCATGGGAGAAATATCTCAACCATACAAAATAAATACAGGTGTAAGACAGGGTAATGGTTTATCCCCAATTCTTTTTAACTGGGTCCTGGAGAAAGTAGTGAGAATTTGGAATGAAAACTTAAAGGAATGCAAAATATCACCAGTCATGTTGGGAAGAAGGAACAAACGTATTGAAATAAACTGTTTGCCATTCGCAGATGACTGCTATACTTTCTGAACATCTGACATCTGCAGTAACACAAGTTAATTTTTTAGAGGACATAGCCAGTAGAACAGGCTTAAGAATTTCTGCAGAAAAAAACAAATTTCTCACAAACATTAAAAACCCGCCAAAATTCCTGGTAACAGATATTGGTCGAATAGAGAGGGTTCGAAAATTTAAGTATTTAGGAGAGATAATTCAAGAGAAAGGCTTGGAAAAATCTGCTATAGAAGAAAGGATTCATAAGATGGAAAGGGCATATGGTATAACTACAGATATTTACAATAAAAGGTGCATATCTAAAAATGCGAAAATAAGGCATTACAGTACAGTAGTGAAGCCAGAATGCCTATATGCAAGTG
This sequence comes from Magicicada septendecula, assembly GCA_034769895.1. NCBI lineage: Eukaryota > Metazoa > Arthropoda > Insecta > Hemiptera > Cicadidae > Magicicada > Magicicada septendecula. The sequence continues at coordinate 843,981,394 of CM068368.1, forward strand.
AATGTCTAGCATTGAATTATAATTTAGACAAACTAGAAATATTGGAAAGACGAATTATTAGAAAAATATTAGGCCCACGAAAAAGTTCAGAAGGTTGGAAATTAAGAAGTAATGATGAAATATATCAAAGTATAGAAAGTATAACAGAAACAATGAGAAAAAGAAGACTATTATTTTTTGGACATTTATATAGAATTGACAATAGGTTGACAAAGAAAATCTTCAAATATGTGTGTGGGAAGAAGTCAACATCAAGTTGGATTAAAGAAGTCCAAAAGGATTAAGAAAAAAATAATATACACGCAGAAGAAGCGATTGAAATAGACGTTTTTCGCGGAAAAGTGTTAAAAATGGAGGGAGTCCAGGGTAGGAGAGAAAAACCCAGGTTCAAAGTGGACTGAAGACAGGAAGAAGAGACACAGTGAGAAGATGAAAGAATATTGGAAAAAAGGAAAGAACAAAGAGTAAAGAATTGAAATTGACATGTGGTCCCTAGATGGCCGATACGGAAACAAAATTACCTTGAAAATCAGTTTTTAATGATTTATCATTGGACTTGAAAACTTTTAATTTCAGTTGTCCGTAAATTCACATGAATGGGTTTGGGTAGACTTACCACTAACTCCTCGATATACGTTCCACCAACGCTTCCTACGTCTTCCTAGGCTTGTTGTGCCAAACTTCCTTAGGCTACCGGTCATCCGCCATCCTATCCATCTCTCTTTGTTCTTTCTCTGCAATGCGATCTTGGATATTAAACGTGTTCAACTGTTTAGGAGTGTCTTCATTGTAGAGTCTGTCCCTTCATATGCAGGCTTTAACGGATCGCAAGAATCTCATCTCCGATGCATGTAATGTTATTATAATAATAGTAATTTTTTTTATGAGGGAGATTGTGAAAACTTTTGTTCGCCGCAGGAGGATCCGCACTCCTACGGTGTGTGGGACTCGCACCCAGCACAACCAACCACAAACCCTGTTGTCCATGGCATGGGTCCACCTCAGGACTCAGCTTTCGCAATACTTCAAGGTGGTGCCATTTGTACTTCGTCGTGTGGACGTTCAGCTGTTTTAAACCTTCAGTGGGTCCACGTTACCTGTTTTATGCTATTCTGTCATTGGCCGTGGCAAGATCATCTTCGGCTTACTTCTTTTGTCTTACTACCTTCTCTATGTAGGCTGCTACCTGCCCAATGGTATTAATAATAATAATAATAATAATGGATCTTTTTTACCACCTAAGTTCAGTGGCTTATACCCGTTTTTATAAATTAAGGGAAATGTTTGCGCGGGTTTTCGTAGTCCAGCCCCCCCTCCCGGTTTTCGGACTCGTCAGTTACGTCACTGAAGACTCCAGCTGACTGCTGCAGACCAGTGCCCTGACCTGACTAAGCACCCAAGAAGAGGAGATGTTGATGAGAGAGGAATGTCTCGCAGTCAGCCGATCAGTGATTTGAATCTAATCCCGAGTTCTTTCTTTCTGTCTTTTTGTGTCCGTTATTAAACGTGTAGTACCAAGGAGTAACGCCTGTAACGTTTGTGTGTACAGCGGAAGCGGCCGGACATGTGAAGCAACGCTAGCGTATCTCACGTCTGTGGGTAACCACAGTATCAAATGCACACACTGTACCTACCGGTGCACGCTGTAAACACAATGTATTTATTTATTTCGGGTTTAGAGTTCTAACAATACAAAGTCAAGACCGTTTTTTAAATATAGGAATTTCGTTACCGCTTAGCAAGCCTTATTGTTCAGTTGCGGACTGTCGTGGCCTTGGTTGAAGATTTCATTCACAGTAGAAGACAAAAGTATGGAAGCTGAGAGTTGAGTCGATAAGGATTCTCGGAAGTGAAGCCGACTACGGGTGTCTGGTGTAGACGACACAGCACAATATGCAGTCGGCGGTTCCCATGCTACCTCAGCAGTCATCCGAGCCTCAACAGCGTGCGTTCCGTACGTGTTAAACTGATGGTAACAGAGATAAACGCCACTGCAGTGTAGACATATCATTGCTATAGTAGCATCGTTAATTGTATTAAAGGATGCCGTAACAGAGATAAACGCCACTGCAGTGTAGACATATCATTGCTATAGTAGCATCGTTAATTGTATTAAAGGATGCCGCCTCTCCTTTTTCCTTCAGTAAGATGCTACATTTGTATGTACAGGCCTGTACAGAGTGATTCAGACTTGCATAGCGATACTTCACGACCTGGTTCGGGCCATTAATATTAGCAAAAATAGTTCCTATAAACATCATCATCTTCACAACACGGCATTGACAAGGTGCTGCCTGTTCCGTCGTCAAAGATCCTCCAGCCGTCTCGTCCTGGGTCTACCCGCACACCTGTGCCCTGTAGGTTTTGTATTTCCAGACTTGTTTGGCCAGTCTGGGATCTGACCATTCTTCATGTGTTCTTTTCACCGTTGCTTGTAAGCTCCATAGACCAACTAAAATGCCCTTAAATAAACAAGATTACACCGACGAACTCAACACAATAAAATACATAGCAATCAAAAACGGTTACAACCCTAATTTAATAAACACACTGCACAAACGCATCAAAAACAAAAACACAAAATACCATCAACACACAGCACAATAAATACATCACACTCACATACCACAACTCCTACACACACAAAATCGCCAACACATTCAGAAAACGCAAATACAAAATAGCATACAGAACAACCAATACCATCAAAAAACACATCAATAATACAAACACAGACATAGACAAATATAACAAAACAGGTGTTTACAAATTAAATTGTAATAACTGCAATAGTTTCTACATAGGGCAGACGGGAAGATCTTTTTCATCCCGTTACTCTGAACACTTAAAAGCTTTAACCAGCAACAATATACACTCCGCGTTTGCCACACACATACACTCAAGAAACCACAGTTACACCAACATTGACACTAATCTTGAAATTTTACATTACTTACCCAAAGGTCGAAAACTCAACACAACTGAACAATACGAAATATACAAACACCACACAACACAACCAAACAACATAGTTAACGACCAATTACAATATAAATCACATACACTTTTTGACACAATTATACAAAAAACAAACGTTAATTTGAATCCCCGCACCAATCCCCTTCCTCCACGCACCACCCCCACTACACCTTGTATACAACAACCGTTACTAAATACTAGCAGTCTGTCTCTAAGCTGAAGAAGGCGAATACGACGCCGAAACGCGTTAGACGAGAAGAAAAAACAGTAAGTTCACGAGTAAAAGTTTCATTTTTAGATAAAGTTTAATTTTTCATTCTAGTTAAAAACGTATAACTATCCTTTTATGGCCTCATTCTCTGTACGGTCAGGTTCAGAACACCTTTAAACTCCTCTTAGAACGTCATTTCCGAGGCCTGTATTTTACCGTCTTGTTTCTTGGTTGTTGTCCATAATTCGCACCCATAGGACAGTACAGGGACCGTCGTATCTTCGTAAAATCTTAATTACCTTGTATCTAAAAATACGGTTGATTGTTCCACATGTCGGTCTGACCTTACCAAACTTAAGACCAATATTATAATTCTTATCGTAGCCAAAGAGTCTTATTCTTATCATTTCCCAAATAGTTAAAAAGGCTCACCTGTTCTACAATTTGACCATTAAAAATTATTTTTGTTCTTATTGGTGCCTTGGCTCGAAACGCCATTACCTTGTTTTTGTAGTGGAGATTGTGTGTGCAAATCTGATGAAGTTTAAAAACAGATTTTTAAAAGCAGATTCTGTATTTTGAATTACAAGCAAGTCGTCAGCAAACAACAGCACATTCAAACAACTGTCTCGTGATGACTGAATAAATTGTATAAGACAATCGCGATACCCACACTGACATTTATATGAGTGGGGTGTGGGTCTTGACGAAAAAGGTATGCTGCAACATGGTGAGGTTCAGTTTCTGAGAATTAGTTTAAACTAAACACGCCAAGATAGAAAAATGAATGAGTATACACGAGCGGAACTAGAAGTAACAGAAATAGTTACGCAATCATTTCAGCTTACAGGAGAATGGTGTGATCATTTGCAAAGGGTGACGGAGGGTTTATTGCCAAAAGCGGGTCTGAAATGTAAAGCCAATGGTAGAAGAGGCGTGGGTTGTCCGAGGATGAGATGGATGCCGAAACAGTTGTATATAACCTAGTCTTTACAGAGGAGGAGGAGGAGGAGGAATTGTCGTTCACTTCATTCGCACGTTATATGTTGGCCTAAACTCAAATTTGTAAACACAGTGTAAGTAAACATTATTTGTAAAGATTTCATAAGTAGACGTAATGTAGTGGACTGCATTGGACGTAAAATGTTAGACGTTACGTCATTGAACCTACTGACTGCATATCGCAAATTATATGTGCAAAACTAATACTCGTAATCATAGGAGTACATTTAGGAGGAACCACACACAATTAAATAGCACGTTCGGAACGTATAACAAGGGTTTTACACGGTTTGCTGTTTATGTTAATTCGTATTCGTTATTTTTACGTACAGAACCGTATCGTGTTAATAATTTCGGCAAACAAATACGCTAATTGCATCCTCGCTGGAAATTAATAAGCAGAGCAGCAGGCAACAGTACCACTGAACGTCAAACGCGGCCGACTCAATTTGTAAATCGCTAATTATAACAATATTTGGCAGGCATCGCCGTGCTGTGCATGTGCACTGGAACCTGACGAGACGTCGCGTCCCGTGCGTCCAACACCCACCCCCCTACACGCTTAGTAAACATTTTTGCATTTAATGGAAACACTGTCTGCAGTAAAAGCATTAGTCAAAAGACCAAGGTAAGGAAACTTGGAAACGCCTATGCAAAATGTTTATTACGTTATCATAGAGGAAATCTGGTCAGTAAATTACGGAGAAGAGTTTGACCCATTTCGCCGAAATCGCATGCCGTTTATTAGATAACCGAATGACAGTTGTTCACCACTGTTTTGTGTGTGTTTTTTTAATAGATAATTGAAAACTACATGGTTTAATAGAATACTTTGTGAAATGTTTACATTTGTTTTATAGATCGGTACTCTTTGCTGAATCACGTTAAACTGTATCGTAAAAAAAACGTAGACTACAAAGATATTTGTGCCCGTCTTTGGTGGGTACGATAATCCTGGTGCTACTAAAAATCGGAGCAGCAGCGACCTTCATTTTCAAACGTATTAAGAGTCCGTATAACGGAAGAAACTCCAGACTCTGAAAGTGAAGAGAAATGTGTAGCAAATATCAAAAACAAAAAGCGCTTATTAATATTCAAAGCGGTGTTAATTTAAAAATCGGTATGGAGAACCATACGTGACTTCCATGTCCTAAAATGTATATTTAAAATCATTTAAATATTAATTAAATAAGTGGATGCTTGAGTTCTGAAGAAATTAAGTTTACGAAAATGGTACCACCATGTCAGGTGGATTAAGACTAACCTCAACCTTCGTGAGGAAGGACTGTACTTTTGGATAAAATATCTGTAGGTCGAACGAAGAGCTAGCTAAAGGTAGCTGCGATCAGATTCCTGTAATGAAATTGAACTCTTGTTGCGAGGGGCCGAGGGATGTCTATAGTGTTATCAAAGTCTTTCCTGTCAATACTATACACTAGTCATTTTTCTTTTTTAAAATAGAGTTTGATTTCTTTCTTTCCATTTGTCTTCTGATTTCCTGAACGACTATTCTGTTCACCCGTATAATTATAAATTTCTCAGGAAAACATTTCTTCCTTAATACGTTTATGTCTCCTGTTTAACACCCACCATTCTAATCCATGTCATAACACTATATTCCACACAATCTAGTAAATAACTAGCCATCCGGGAGGTCAAAATATTTTGAAGGAGGGGCAAACAATTTTCCAAAGGAGAAAAATATTTATATATTTTTCATACATACACACATGGACATATTAGTTTATAATTCTCATATCATAATAGAAATAAGTACACAGATTGTATTAATTGCTTTAATACAACAACACTGCCCACAGGAAGCAAATCGATGTCCCATCTTTTCGGCTTGTACGCGTTGTGTTGTTGTGGGTTTCGGCACTTTCCATTTAAAAAGCGTGCAAACATAAGAAAATAAACATGAGTGAGGCCAGAAATAACGCGAATTGTGTGTGTGCGCGCGCGCGCGCGCGTGTGTGTGTCCTGCCGACCTTTTTATTGCGGTAATCACAATAATAAAACTTTGGAAAAGTAATCATTACATAATTGAGGTATGCTTGCCTGCCAGGAACGATATATTTTCACTCATACGTGATTTAAATTAAAATGAAAAATATAGAATTTTGTTAAAGTGAAATGAAATCTTTCCATAGAAACTACTTCTTTGTTGTCAATAACGTAGTACACATATAAAACTTATAAAAAGTTACCTCCTCCATCATCAACTACCATTTTAATTTATAAAAAAATTACCCCCTCCCCCTTCAACTACCCTTTTCATTTATAGATATTTCATCTACCTTTCTACAGTGGATTATTATGACCTTCTTTTCAGGATACTTTATTTATCAAAATTAAGCACTTTACTCTTGTTAAAACGTAAAACGTTGCAGGTAAACTACCCCTTTTCCTTAACCGATCTTCACCAAAAACAATAGGCCTTGAGTCCTCTACAATTCAGGGCTGTATGCAAAAAATTATTTGATTCTGTTTGAATTTGCGGCTGTTATCGTTTGTCATAGAACAATTTCTACACAGACACTTTTCGAAAAATGACTTTTTTCATGTTTGATGGTAGTACAATCAGAATCTGCAGGCACTTTACTCTTGTTAAAACGTAAAACGTTGCAGGTAAACTACCCCTTTTCCTTAACCGATCTTCACCAAAAACAATAGGCCTTGAGTCCTCTACAATTCAGGGCTGTATGCAAAAAATTATTTGATTCTGTTTGAATTTGCGGCTGTTATCGTTTGTCATAGAACAATTTCTACACAGACACTTTTCGAAAAATGACTTTTTTCATGTTTGATGGTAGTACAATCAGAATCTGCAGTTATCTCGAACACCATTTTTTTCGCCATGACCATACTTCCATTTCCTTATGGAACATGGAAGTAAAAAACAGTTACATGTATTAAATAAATACAAGCATTTAAAGTATTAAATATGAAGTGTGACGTGCATTTTTGATGAAATGAGACACTTTCTGGCAGTGCAGCCAGATACTATAGGCCTACTGTTAAAATTTTATTTTCATTTTTATCGTATTGATATTAAACCACTATTTCGAGAACTTGTAATTTTTTTATTTTTGCACAGTACTTTCGGCGTTTGGTAATACCCACCTTTCTGGTGTGTGTGTGTGTGTGTGTGTGTGTGCGTGTGATACTTCATTTCTTAATTTTTGTTCTTTGTTGTTGCGTCAAAATATAATGTTGTGTTTCGTATCACTTTGTTTAATTTTAGGCCTATGCGTTATATAATTTTCTTTTTTATGTTATAACCTTTTTCTGTGTCTATTTGTTGCGTTATTTCTCTTCCTTTATTCCGAGCTATGTTTATTTTTATTTTCATCTTTTAATAAATACAGTAGACGGTTATTTTAATTCTTACGTTGTTAATTTCACGAAAGAAATATCAACCTCCACGTTGACAATAGATTTCTTAAATAACGATTAATAATAAATAAGACGGCATAATTTTAAAACAAGAATATATTTTATAGAATATTGAAACTTTCAACTTGTGAAACTTACTTGTGTTTTCTTCTCGTACGCGTTTCGGCGTGGTGTTCGCCTTCGTCAGCTTTGAGGCAGACAAAAAGCCTCAAAGCTGACGAAGGCGAACACCACGCCGAAACGCGTACGAGAAGAAAAGACAAGTAAGTTTCACGAGTTGAAAGTTTCAATATTCTATAAAGTTTAGTGCTGTGAAAAAGATGATGAACAATCAAAACAACTATAAGAATATATTTTATATTGTTTTATTCTTTTTTACAATGTTTCGACAATTTCAAATGACTGTCATCGTCTGAAGCGTAATGTAATTTTTGTATACTTTATACATTATTAAGAAGTACAAAATTTTTAAATTATACTTCTGACGATGACAGTATTTTAAATGTCGAAACTTTGTAAATAACGGTGTAATATACAGTATATTCTTGTTTTAAAAATATTATTTGTTATAAAGTATTATTTGTTATTAATTTTAATAACAAGGATAATGTGAATGAATTTGAATACATATTATATGTAAGTGGGTATGGGACCTGGCTATTAATCTAGAGGTCCCGGTTTCGATTCCCGGGCCCGCATCATAAGATCAAGGTGCGTTTTTCAGCCCCCAGGTCGACTCAGTCTGTTGAAAATGAGTACCTGGGATAACATCCTGGGGATAATGGGCGGCTGAAGCGTAGTGCTGGCCACACTGCCTTCCTTGTATGCCGTACAAGGCACAAGGTACAAGGCAGCCTACCCTGCCTAGTCCTAAGCTACTTCGGTGGTACACATGGGAGCCATTATTATTATTATTTAAGTATGTAAGTAATTGTAAACAACAGGTGTTATCTGATGTAAAATTGTAATTGTGCCCGTTCAGGGAACAGTGTGTTGCTCTTATGGTTGTTGTATATAGAAAGTTTTCAAATATGTCGATTTTTTCACCTCATTGGTTTAATGAGTTTAACATTGTCCGTGTCTGGAAATTGTAGTTTTGTGTTGTTGGCATGTAATGATAAGTTGTTTTTATATATTGTTGGTTTACGGAAAATTTCCTTGTGTTCAAGGTATCGATCGATAAATGATCGATTTTTCTGTCCGGCTCGTAGCCTATACTTTGTTGCATTTAGGACTTCCTGTTGGCTGTATATCGTTTATATGTATCTTTTAGTTGCTTTGTGGTGATGTAGTTGCTTGTTTTCTATGCTGTTGTTATAGTGTATCTGTGTAGGATTTTTGATATTTTATTTATATTATGGTTCTTGTATGTTATTGAAGTCCAAAGTGTATTGTAATTGGAGTATAGGCTATGTTGTTTTAATTGTGTTATGTTTGTGTTATATATTTTCACTATATTTTTGGTTCTGTTTTACATACTGTTAAACGAGAAATGCGAGTTCTCAGTTTTAACTCCGCCTTTTGAAATTTGTCTGTCTCACGTTAACGTTTCAACGGATTTTAGTAAAACATGGTACGCGTGTCAGTACTTTTGCTCTACAGAACCCCAAATAGGGAGGGGGTAAAAATGTGGGGGTCGAAGTTTTGAAAAAATTGCAAAAATCCATGCCGGGTATCAAATTAAAAGAGAATTTTAACCAGATTGTGAATATAGTGTACAGTTTTGGAAATCTAAAGAAGTTTTGACCACTGGACTCAAAAATTTGAAAAATTCTGCCGGATGTGGGAGTAAATGGAATTTTGGACACGGATCCGAATGTGTCGCGTTTTCAGCGTTTATTGTACGACTGCTCTACACCTGTTACTTCCCTAAACGAAAAGTAGTAGGGTAATAAGGGCTTTCGTAATTTGTATGGTAACTGAAAAATTATCTAATATCAAAACGTAATCCAATAATAAACGTATTTCGTTGTGGATAGTGGAGCAAGTTCTTAATCTCATTGAGCTTATTATTATTAGTCTTTATGTTATAACTACGGTAACCATATGTCCCGGTTTTCCGGGACAGTCCCGGATTTCGGACCTATGTGCCGGTGTCCCGAAAAATCGTTAAAACATCCCGGATTTAACCTTTAAAATATTGTTACGACATCACAGAACAATCTACGTGTTTATTGAACACGAGTAGAGGGAAAATGCCGGTTCAAACTCACAAAGGAATGCCGCCTTCTTAAAAAACACTAAAAAAACACTAAAAAACATGATCTCAGAGATGACGCCGCCACCGCTGGACCCGCAGCATCCCGATGGACCACAGCACCGCGAATAAATTTTTTTATTTTTTTTATTTTATTTTTTTATTTTTTTAATTAAATTGATTTGGTGGGATGATGTTCAATGGACCACCAGCATCCGTGAATATAATTTTTTATTTTTTTAAGAAAGCTGATTTGCATATCAGTGGGTGGCGTTGGGTGGGAGGTTGTTTTTTTATTTCATATCAGTGGGTGGTGGTGGGTGGGGGGTGGTTCCAACTCGAAGCATTATAGTGTATATTAAAATATATGATCAGGTGTACCAACCTTTGCATGAGTTCAAATTTGTCGTGTGTTATAATGTATATTAAATCTATATGATCAGGTGTACCAACCTCTGTAGTATTATTATAGTGTATAGATATTTTATATGAGCAGGTTTGTCAACATTTTCTGCGGTGGGGGGAGGGAAATGTGCGTGTATAGAGCAGATCTGCCAACATTTCTTTCTCTTCTGTGGTGGGAAATTCAAACTATATATGATCATAATTGTTACTCTCTCTCTCTCTCACACGGTGTGTATGTCTCTCAATGCAATGCGTGTGGCGTACGTGACTCTTGACGAATTCGCGAGACTTTTCTCAAAGCCGCCAGCCGCGCGGACTGTGCCAAGGCCGCAGTTAATTACGTATTACACACTGGCGCTAACACGCATTTTGGAATATTCTGGTCTGTGCGCGGACGTATAAATACAAGGCGGCAGCGGCCTTAGTTTTCAGTATAGTTGCGATATATTTACAGTGCGGTTCGAGTTTATTGTCGGGCCATTACAAGTGATTATCGGGCGATATTACTATGTGTGTTCAAGTGGTTGTGTTATATAATCTTTACTTGGTTGCGTTCAAGTTAAGTGTTGTGTTTTATAATCGGACGGTATAGTGTAATGCATTTGTGTTTTAATATTAGTTGACATTTATATGTTTGTGAACAATTTTTATTTGATTTATTGTAAGAGACTGTGTTGTTAATTACGAACTGTTTAACTGTGAAAATTACAGCTGGTGATTAGTGACTTAATTGGTGTCTTGTATTTTGTTTCCACTGTACCTACGACGATCAAGTAGACCGTCGTAACAATATTTTATCGTTTAAAAGCAATAATTATGCTTAATTTATGTAAACATAGCAGGCGTGGTCCATGGTCTGCTGAAGTTTACTCTTCGTATGTTAATATACGGAAAGAAGTTTAGCCTATTTTTTATTATATTTCATTAAACATGAAAATATATACACCTTTAACTTTTAGAATACCAAATCGGTAGGCAACATATTTTTATTAACAATTTTAGAGATTTCTGGTTTGCTCAAAATATCGTCGCTGCTAATAATCGGATCAAAAAAGGAAATTTAATCAAAAATTGTTCAGGATGAAATTTCAAATAAAACTGAACTTATAAAAATTATATGCGATAAATAGTTTTTATGAAAATCACTCAAAAAGTTAGCAACAGGCAATTTTAAACAAATTAATGTTTTTTTTTTTTTAATAATGGAAATGAATGAAATTGTATACATTTATAGCCCTAATGTAGCCTACTTCCTACCAAATTGCAAAATCACTTTGTTAATACGTAATGCCAAATGTAACCTCCACTACAAAAATATATTATTTCAACATTGTTTTGAGAAATGATGTCCATTTGCCTGCTATACCTCATACTCCCCCCTCCCCGCTCAACTATTGTTGGTGTCATATGTCCCGGATTGCAAATGAGAAAATATGGTCACCCTAGTTATAACCCGAATCTCTTCCAGTTTTGTGTATTATTATGTCTTTTTCTTTATTTCTGTATTATATGTTTACTTTTATTTTTAAATAAATAGAATGAAGTGTTATTTAAATTTTTACGTTTTTATTTTTATGATGGAATCTCATAAAAATAAAAAGATCAGCCTTCACGTCGACAATAGATTTCTTAAATAACGATTTATAATAAATAATTTATGTTTAAGTACAAGTATATATCTGTGCACCAGAGGCATAAGACACCATGTCACATATACAGTATACTTTACAGGACAGCTAAAAACATTTTGTTTGCTTCAAGAAGCATTGTGAGACAGTGTTATTTCAAACATATGCGTATTGGCTGGATAAAAATAACTAGGAGATAGTGTCATATATACTACTAGAAAGAAAGCAGTCTGTACATTAACACTATATAAAAAAGCTCTATTTTATACAAAACGGAGATGGTGACTTACGTCTCTGGGGCACAGATATAATCAACAGTAGCCTATTAGTAGTAACGTGTGTGTATCTGTTGCAGGTCTCTGCAGGTGTTCTCACAGACGGGTCGGCGACACAGCGAACTGTTGAAGGAACAACGAGAGGCAGGCGGCACCAATCTGGGAGGACCTTTGCGTTATCCCGACAGTATAATCTTTTGGTTGAAGTGTGAACAGGTAATAATCAGCGGTTTGGCGTAATCTTTTGTAATAACCTTGTCGTCAGTAGACGTTCTACAGTTTTTAATGTGGTGGTGGTGAGTATGTTAATAGATAGTACCAACAGTAGGCCTGGTAATCCGAAGAGTAGACCTATGTTGGGAGGCACCGTAGAAAATACCAATAAAAACTAACATAATAAATATTTTGCAATTACACACCCAATAAAAACTAACGTAAAAAGTGTTTCCCAATTACACACTAACAACAAAAACATAATAAGTTACGTACAATGCCAGTGGCGTAACTACGAGATGTTCCTGGGGGGGGGGGGGATGAGACTAGCTGCTGGGGGCGTAGCGTGCTCAGAGCGCCAACGATGAAATCGTACTCTGAGCGCCGATACTGATAAACCCGTGTTCTGTGCGCCGACCTTATCTATGCATCATTAGACACCTGTCTGCATATCTGTATATCCGCTGTTCGGCAACTTCGTAGTCAACACTAGCGGTCCAATGAAAATTTGTACAAGTCATTACTAAAACCATTATCACAGCACTAGTAAGGTCCCAGAACAAAATACATTTATTATTAAGTTAGATAATTCCAATATTGGACAATTATTCATATTATCAGAAAAATTACGAAACCTTAACTATTGTACCATTTTATTAGTAACATAACTGTAGAGCAGACAATCAAAAAATAAATACTAATCGTTTTGGACTACTTTCTTTAGTTTTTTAGTTAAATTTGCAACCATAATACCTAAATGACAAATAATTTAGTCATACTACAGTGTCAAAACGATTGTCAAACTACAACTAAGGAAAGGTGCAAGTAACAAGCTCATTTACGAATCTTATGGTCAGCAAATTTAAGGTACGCGGCTATCTAAGCCGTATAGACGACCATACTAGCAAGTTTTGCGCTCTTATCAACCCACTTCCATTGTACATCCCGTGTTTACGCATACAGTATATACAGCTCAGGTCTCCGTCTCATAATCGTATTCTCCTTTATTATTTAGAGTTGTGTTTAATCAAATTCTTTTATTTCTTCTCAAGTTTTTTTGTCCCAAACAAATGAGAAATTCAGAGATAATAAAGAGGATTATTCGCCATAGATGCATGTGCAGAGGCACTATTACAGGCATAATAAAAAATTTCAAAGTGAAATTTGCAGACTTCTGAAAAAAGTAAAGAAATAAGATAATAATATTTATCCGTTCCCTTTAAACAGCAGTAGACCTGAAGTATTCAACTACTTTTAAGACTTCCACGGAAATAAGTTATTTTATTTCTCTTTGACACACACACACACACACACACTCATGTGTATACGAGTGTAGAGTCGGTTCTAGTATGTGTAGATGCGTGAAGCAGATGTATTCGTATAGGCCCACCTGGCTGCTAAAACGTAAAGAACTCTACATGAATATTATCTGTACCTACGATATGTGGAATATGCGTAATTGTGATTTGAGTGTGTTGGAGGGGGGGAATCTGTACGTGTTATTGATAGGTGGGGAGAGAGAGAGAGGGAAAGAGAGAGGGGGAAGTGTGTGAATGTCGACGTCTGCACAATTTAACAATAGACTATATTACTCTGTATATACGATGTACTCGTATACATTAGTAATAATATACATTATTGAACATCTTATAATCTGCATTCAGCTATAACATATTTTTAGACATGTATTGCTATTTGCACCAATTCCAATAAACATTCAATGATTACTGGATCTATAATTATTTACAAACGTAATTAAGGGATTATTATATTATCCATAATTAAAATTGTAATACTATATTAATTAGGTTTTGGAATATTGTAATTATGTCTATCTATTTAAGTAAAATAATTTGTAAGAAGTGTTATTATTTTGCCGATGTAAAACAAAACTGTCTTAGCCCCTCCCCCCCCACACACACACAGGTATAAACTCTCTGCGTAAGCGTAAAAAATGAAAGACGCGGATTGACAACTGCAACGAGTTTAAAACTAATCGAATATGTGTCATTATTAATTACTCATACCTACTTTGAAACTAACTGATACTAGACAATATTATGACTGTGTACAACTTACAATACACTCTATTTATAAACACAAACCAGAAGACATTTGTACAGCGTCCTTTTGACCTGTAAAGGTAATTAAAAGAACATGTGTTTAGAAGGCAGTAGTGTGTTCTGGTTAGTAGTTATGTTATGTGTTTGATTTTTCTCTATTGTCCGTACACAGGTTCTGATGATGACAATAAATATTGTCGAAACGTTGATACAAACAATGTAAAATTTGTGTAATATTTATTGACCGATCCTCACCTTCCATCGTTAAAATTTATTGACCGACGGTCACCACTAAAATTAAGAATTTTATTATTATTTTTATATAGTATTTTTAATATTATTTAATAATTATAAATCACACTTAACTACAGAGATGTGTGTGTGTGTGTGTGTGTGTGTGTTTTGTGTTTGTACCTGTCAATGAGAAATAAAATAACTTACATCCGCCGAAGATGAGTATTTCAGGTCTACTGCTGTTTAACGGTAAAGGGTGAATATTGCCTTACACATTTTTCAGAAGGTGTAAGTGTGCCTTACACACTTTCATTTTGAAAATTTTTATTATTCATATATTGCTGCCTTTGGACATCGATCATTAGCGAATGATCCTACTTATTATTTCAGGATTTCTCATTTGGTTGGGACGAACAAATCTGAGGAGACAATAAAAGAAAGTGATTAAATACAACTGTAATTAAGAAATTGAAAATACAATTATGAGACAGAGAGCTGAGCTTTATATATGCGTAAACACAGAATGTGCAATGTAAGCGGATTGATAAGGAAGGCAAAACTCACTTGTATGGTTATCTACCCGCATACCTTAAATCCGCTGACCATACGATTCGTAGATGAGCTTGTTATTCGCACCTTTCCTTAGTTGTGGTTTGACAATCGTTGTGACACAGTAGTATTAAAGTCGTGAATTTTGATGTAGATGGAGTCTACTTTTTCACGAGGAATATCAGTACCGGGTTCAAATGAGTATATTACATTCTGAGCGTGTCACGGGTACATGAAAACAACAAACTAATTTTAGAAGCACCAAGGGCCGAAAATAGAACTCAAAGTTTAAAAAATTATAAAAGTTTATTTGGGGTTAAAGTTATGAGGAATTTTAGTTAAATTACAAAATCTGTATCTGTAGTCTGTATTTTTAATGTGTAGTAATTTGACAGAATTAGCATGTCTCAACACTCGTTTTGAATCGCTTTCAAAACCATTTGTGAACTAAGACTCAAAAATCTCATATTTTGTTATCAGTTACAAGTATCTGTGAATAACGTTGAAGGTTAGGTATACAGATATCTATAGAAACATACATAAACTGAAAATATATGACTAAATTATTTATCATTGAGGTATTGTGGTTAAAAATTTAACTAAAAATCTAATACAGAAGTTCGGAAATTTTATTACTTATCTTATAATTGTCTGCTTTAAATTGTTATGTTACTAATAAAATAGTAGCGTAGTTGCGTGTTCATAATTTTTCTGATAGTATAAGAAACTTTCTAATATTGAAATTTAACTAACTTAATAATAAAAGTATTTCGTTCAGAACAGTTAGATAGTTCTGCAGCTCCGGGAGTTTACTAGTGGTATAATAATTCGTTTTACCAAAGAATTGTACATAGGACCGCTAATGTTGACTACGGAGTTGAAGAAGAACGGACAGATATGCAACCACGTGTTACCGCGTCTAATTATGGAGAGATAAGCTCGGCGCACAGAACACGGGCTTATCAGTATCGGCGCTCAGAGCACGATTTTAGCGTTGGCGCTCTGAGCACGTAGCCGCTGGGGGACCCGAGAACTATATAGCTTGAAGCTTGGAGTAGGCCTACCCGTTTTCCTCACGACAAAAACGAAATTCAAGATTCTACCCATATAATTTTATAAATTATCCCATATAAGTTTACCAAAATGTTTATGGAAATGGATACAGTAAGAATACTATAAACAAAATAGAAAATAAAATAAAATATAAAATAAAAACTGAACAATTAAGAAATGATCAAAGTGAACAACACATAAATAATAACACCAATAAAAAAATGGACCACATTCACATACATAAATAATAAGATGACGAAGCTAACAAAACTATTTAAAAAGAACAGACATTAAAATAGCATACAAAACTAATAAAAATAATTTACAAAATCTAAATAACCCACACAACAAAGATAATACAACAACCAATGGTAGGCCTATATACAAAACTGAATGCCAAGATTGCAATAAATGTTACATAGGACAAAAAAATGAAAAAACTTTATTTTGGCCATCTAAGCGCATACAAAAAACCAGAAACATCCATATAAATCTAATTTGGCCACACATCCAATAAACACTGGACACGAATTCCCAGACATAACCAACATGACACTAATAAACACATACCATACAAAGGCACCATAATGAACATTATGGAAAATTTACAAATATACAAACACAAAACAAAGTAATACGTGAACAAATACAAATCAATACAAAACATGACACAATTTTCAAAGCACTCAACATCGAAAATACACAAAAAGCTAATATATACACCACAATCACACGCAATAATAACCAAAAACTAACAGGAAACCATAACAATAAAGAACCAACCAACACACAAGCACTCATCAGGATTCAAAATTAAGAAGACTGAGGATGGGAACAATAAGTTTCCCGAAACATGTTCCGAATGAGGGAAAAAACATCTAGAGGTAAGGAAATTATAAATATTAAATAAATTATATGTATGCATCAAGAAATAGACTGTAGCAGAAAAGTCTTTGAATTTTATAAATACAGTACATTTTCGGTTCTGCCGCCGTTTTCTGGCGCGTGCGTTTTTTTTTTTTAATGTTGCAAATAAGTAGGCCAAAGTTATTTATCCAAATGTTGAGCGGCCGTAATTAAAACGAATAAACTTTATTTTATTATTGTTTATTGTTGAAATTATTATTATTGGCCGGGCTGGTTGGCCGTGGTCCGCTGTTGACAAACGTATCGGACGCCTTCATCCGTTTCTAGATTGGCACGGTGTGCGCCAA
The DNA here is from genome assembly GCA_034769895.1 of Magicicada septendecula. NCBI lineage: Eukaryota > Metazoa > Arthropoda > Insecta > Hemiptera > Cicadidae > Magicicada > Magicicada septendecula. The sequence goes on from CM068368.1 coordinate 843,998,816, forward strand.
CTAATAGTCTCTACCTCATCTCTGAAGTGAATTGGCGGACATCGCGGCAATCTAGACACTAATGATGATGCCCTCCGATGGTGGGGCCGAAACGTTTGTCAATAACAACAATTGTAGACCACGGCCAAACAGCCCGGCCAATAATAATAATTTCAACAATGTTGAAGCCGCCATAAAATAATGTTAAGAACTTTATTTTATTAATTTTAAAATATTACAATTCCTTTTATTCCTACAGTTATTTATAGACTATGCCTTATAGACTTATTTTAACTCACGCAACTGGCTTAGGCCATTGATTATGAAATTTCGCTGAAATTTTTAATAGCCTTCGGGGGGGGGGGGATTGAGCACCCGGATGTCTCCCGTAGTTACGCCACTGGACACGATTATATGTTTTAATAAATTAATACGGACGTTAAATACTAAAGTCGCAATTACGACTTCCGTTACGATAGTAGACAACTAGAGGTCTTGGATTCAGAGACGTCATTTAGTTTTGTCATTTCTATGTTCACCGTGTACGTGTTAATTTGGCTGTTTTACATCGAGTTCGTCTTTGGGTTTTGTTACCCTTGACGTGTCCGTTGATTAACAAATTATAAGTATAGTACTACCGAGTAGGAACACAAAGTTTTTACACAGCTCCTCCAATCACCCAATACAACACAAACTAGCTGCCTTCAGAACCATGATACAGAGACTAAACAACATCCCACTAGATGAAAAAAACTACAAAGACGAACTAAACACGATAAAATACCTACCACAATCCAACGGATACAACACAACAATAGTCAGTAAACTCATACACAAAACAAACAACAGACAAAGACAGAAAACAACAAATTCGTAACACTAACATACATCAATAACCACACTGAAAAAATAGCCCACAAATTTTAAAAAGCAGGATACAGAATCGCATGAAAAACTAGAAACAAAACAGAACACACACTATCAAAACACACACATAAAGAACAAAACAAATTTGATCTACCTGGTGTTTACAAACTACATTGCTCACATTGCAACAAATTCTACATAGGCCAGACAGGACGTAGCTTTAAACAGAGAAAAATTGAACACACAAAGGCACTACACTCCAGTACCGAATCCACCTCTGCAAACCACCTCATTGAAGCAAACCACACATACACAAACATAAACATGAACATGGATATTCCACAATACGCACAAAAGGCCGAAAACTAGACATTCTTGAAAAACTAGAAATATACAAACACATAAAAACGACATCCTAAACGAACAGACACAACTCAAATCACACATATTATTCGAACATATCACACCCCATACACACAACATCGATCTTTCAAAAGATGGCGCCGTCACAAGACGGACATCGCTCCCAGTGGCAGTCTCTGACGAAGGTTATAATAAGCGAAACCTGGTTCATGCTATAAGGTAAAAATTTTACATTTTGACCAATAAAAAACTTTGTGTTCCGAGTCGGTAGTGTTAAACTTATAATTGAGTTCATCGTTGATAAGAGGTTAGAAATACACTGAAGTGTCCTAAATAGACTGAATCGAAAGTAATCAAAATTTATTATCTTTTGTAACACATCTAGTGCCTTTTCCTGCATAAGAAAAATATTAATGTTTGGTGGTCACCTTGAGGGAGGGTGTAATTTACGCGCCATGACGCAGTTACCGTCGGAAACATAAAATGTGAGCAGCTCGGCCGGCGATGATTATCTCGATGGGGTACCTTCCCCGAAAGCCTGTGTCCGACCTCTGTAGGGCTTTCCCTTTCGAGTGAAAAACAACACTTCCTTGTCTCGAAGATGGTTCCTCATTCTCTTTGTTTTTTCGTAACATTTGTGAGCGTGTTTCTAAAACAATAATGGGAGGGACTGGTTTGTATCAGTTCTTGGTGAATCAGCGGTAATTCTTTTCGTGTTGCGCAAAAAGAGAAGACTATTTTTTGGATTCCGGTGCTAGCAATAGAATAAAGACCGGCGGAAAAGATAGATGTGGGACGGCCGAGAGCGAAGTGTGTACCGGAACAGGTTCTGGATGAGCCTAATCCTTGAGGTTGATGATGGTGATGATGTAACGATTATTTTTTTGAAGTGTTCAGTGATTACAAGCGATCAGTTCACACGTTGGGACTTAGCAGTGCCGTCAAGAAATTTGTAATAGCTCGGGGGGGGGGGGATTGATCCTCCTGAACTCCCCCCCCCCCGTAGTTACGCTACTGTAACACTACAAATTTCAGAATTATATTTCAAAAATTACTCGTAATATAAAAGTTTAGGCATTTCTGCTATAACTTGATATTATTACAGCAAGGTACCTAAAAAATACAGTTTTTTATAATATTGCGATTCTACTGTCATGTTGACTCTTTCACCTACCACGGGTTTCCAAAATTTATGTCGAGGCACCAAGATCAGTGTTCCGTAAGGGGTTTCGGATCTTGTCATTGGAGTCCTGTTCGTCCAGTGCTGCCACAACTTACTGATCTGGGTACAGAAACATGTAAAGATAGTAGTCGTTTATTGAAATACCCATTTCACGATAATATGTTTTCCACCTGCTTAAGTCCGCTTACTATAAATTTTCAATAAAGTAGGTGTTGTGGAACACAGTTTGCAGTTGAATTCTGTGCTTTTCAGCGAGAAAATATTCTACAAAATCAAAAGCTGATTTAGTCTGCCGAGGAAGTCACGTGCTGCTGTGACACTTGGGAGGTAAATCAAAGTAACTTCCGAAGGCTCCAACATTGGAATTGGACTTTTGGAGAAGGTTTTGTGATGTGTTCAGGGTCCATTGCATTAGAAACGAAGACGTCAGAAGGCAAATTTGTGATGAGAAACCGATTTCAGACACCATAAATAACGATGCGCCTCTGTGGCGTGGAACGGATACTTGATGATCATTGGCCCACGAAGTTGTTAATCTGGGTTCCAGCTAGTCAGAGTTGGATACACTGCGGGCTGAGTAAACATCCAACTCCACAAGAGGATATAACCGTAAAAAGTAGGATACAAATTTGAACCTTTCCTCAACTACCAGACGCTTAACAATATTTGCACGAAGCGATTTCGACTGTAGCATACCGCAATTAAAAATGTCCGTACTTACGTAACTTCTTCTTCTTCACTATAAGCCTGTTCCGGCAGCTATCTCATCCTCGGACGACCCACGTCTCTTCTACTGTACGCACACCAGTTTTGCTGACGAGACGCCTGAGGAGCGAGGGGTCTACTGAATGATAGTGTGTGCTTGTGTTGGTGCGGTATTACTGGTTCTAAAAACATTGTTCATACGTATTTAGTTGTAATGTTGTGTGCGTATTAGAGTGAACGTTCGTACATTATATTATATGTAAATGAATTTATTGAATTTGTTGTTGGTGTCTTTTTTTATTCGCTACAAGAAATACCTTGTGAGAGACAGTCAAATCACACCGAAACTGTGTTAAACGTATTTTAAATGTGTAGTATTACAGTGATGCGTGTAGTGGAATGCATACGTTACCGCATTCCTTGTTCGGTTGCAAAGGCGAACTGCTGATAGTACTAATAACTTTAAAGTTCAGTTGTGCTTTCGGCAATCGATCCTCTGTCATCCTTTGCAGATGATCCCACAGTTGTCTTCTGTAAGCTGAACGTAATTTCATTTATGTCCTCTAATTCGAATTATGTTCTGATATCCTCATTATCAGATCAGTATCATTATCCTCATTATTACCTTCATAATCAGTAACTTACGTAACTAATTAGCCTAATTAATTCGAATAATTAATGCTTGATGCCTTTACTTGGTGAAAATCCATTGTAAATTATATTAAAAAAATAAAACAATAAAATAGTTTTAGTGATTTTCACTCGTCATTTATTAAAAAGTCTATATTGGACAAACAGGTACATCTTTCGAAAAAAGAATGTATGGTCACAATTATAGTTTTAGATATAATGACGGCAAATCAAATTATGCAAATCACCTGTTAGAAAAAGACCATAGTTATAATGACAATTTTAAAATTTTACATTTATCTGATAAAGGTCCAAAGCTTGATTTATTAGAAACCCTTGAAATTAATAAACACAAATATTTAAATGTATTATTAAATGATCAGTTAGATCTAAATAGCTCGCCTCTGCTTAATTTCTATAAGTAGACTTGGTTATGTTATGTTATATGTTTGTGTAATGTGTATTAAATCTTATTGATACGAGATTACTATCGCTCTCTAAACAATAGCACTTGCCTTATATTTTATATTCTGTATTATATTGTACGAAAATTAGTCAGCTTACACCATCTGATGAAGGCACTGTGCTGCCGAAACAGCTGTCATGGATATATAATTTTAATAAATGACGAGTGAAAATCACTAAAACTATTTTATTGTTTTATTTTTTTAATATAATTTACTAATTAATTCGACTTATACGACTACACTTTTACGGCATTCTTTTTAATTTACGTTTTTGCTGTGTACTTCTGGGTGGGGGGTGGTAACCCTTCTCGCTGCGTCACTGGTATGCAACGTATACCAATATTTACATCTATACACGTGTTTATCAGCATACATTGACATGTTTAGCAGTGGCGGCTCGTCCAAAAGGTACAGTGGTTCAGTGAACCCCCTCTAAATAATTTAAATATGTTTAACGATTTATTGAGATAATGATTTCATATTTAAATAACAAGATTTGCGAGATTAATCTTGTTAACTGAATAGTATAATGGATTCGCGTAATAGGCGAATTGCTCGCTACTATTGCTTGGAGGTAGTATCAGTACCTCCGGGACTGTGTAGACAGCTTTGGAGGGGGAAATCAGTGTACGCAAAATTACATTCAACAGTCGCTAATCCCGAGTGTTAGCGACAGAGACCTATAGTTCCGACAAGGGCCGAACCGCACTGACTGGGAATTACATTCAACAGTCGCTAATCCCTAGTGTTAGCGATAGGGACGTATAGTTCCGACAAGGGCCGAACCGCACTGACTGGGAATTACATTCAACAGTCGCTAATCCCGAGTGTTAGCGACAGAGACCTATAGTTCCGACAAGGGCCGAACCGCACTGACTGGGAATTACATTCAACAGTCGCTAATCCCGAGTGTTAGCGATAGAGACGTATAGTTCCGACAAGGGCCGAACCCCACTGACTGGGAATTTTAACATTTTCGTAATACTTTATTATGATTACGATTCGCCATTATTATGATTTTTACCACATGATTTGTCCGTTTACCTTCAGTTTTATGTCAGATTTCTCTATTTCATTGCAACTTTCATTTTATTGCAATGAAAATGTGTGCAGTAAAGTCAAATAAAATAGTTAAGTAATTATATTCCGAAAATAAAGTGTGTTTTTGTAGTCATTAAATAATTGTATTAACGTTAAACTGATCGAAGCGTGTACAGTATAACCTTCAAAGTGTTTGATATCATTACAGTAACTCATTTATACGTTTCTCAGGGGACTTCGAAGAAAAAACGTATAAGTGTGAAAAACGTATAAGTGAAATAGAACAGAAATAGTATAATTAAATGATATTGTACTAAATAGAAATATAATAGACAATTTGTAATAATACAGTAGGTATTTATACAACTTAACGTGTATGTATAAGCCTATATAGAAAAACAAACAGATATAACTAATCATTTCCCAAAAAAGTCCGTTATCTTCCCTTGTTTTTTCTTTTCCGCAGCAGTAGAATAAACTGTGCCCTCAAATCTTGACAACTGCGTCATAATTTCGTCGGATACATTACGGCGGGTTACAAAGCGTTTAATTGTCTCCAGGGCATTAACTACATCACTAAAACACACGGGGGTCTGCGTTACTTCTTCATCATCATCATCTTCTTCTTCCTCCATTTCCTGCTGAATGCCATCAGCAATCTCCGATATGGTCATAGCTTCCGCGGGAACAACATTTTCGTCAATGTTGACATAGTCGTCAAACGACGCATGGCCTTCCAGTTTGCCCCATTCCCCATCATCAACGGGAACACCACAGCTATCTTTATTACTACAGGTTTCGCTATTCCCGAATCCGGCTTTGTGAAAGCAGTTGCGGACAGTGAGTTGCGATACTCTGTGCCATGCAGCTGCGATGTAATGCATTGCCTGTTAGAAGAGAGAAAACCATTACGAATTTGTGCAATAATAGAATTTTACTAGACCTATACAGTAATTTCTTTATATAGGCCTACGCCTATAAGTAATTTTTATTCCAATCTATTCATTATTTATGAAACAATATGTTTTTTAAATACCGTCAAAACATCGCGTAGAATCGTATGGTACAATATTGATTTCACTACTTACAAGTTATAAAAATCACGAAGAAATCATATCTGCAAAATGTGAATTTTCATTTCATCCTTCTTTCCAGCGTCTGCACAGTGGATGGCATGCTGTACCAGCATCTTGCGATAATACAGTTTAACATTGCAGATTATCCCCAGGTCCAGCGGTTGCAGTTCGCTTGTGCAATTTGCAGGGAAAATTTCCACTCTCACGTTCTTTAGGTACGATGTATCAGGAGGGTGTGCCGTGCATCTGTCCACAATCAAAAGAATTTTTCAACCTTTTGCGCTCACTTTTGCATCGGCGCCTCGCAGCCAGTCTTCAAACACTTTTGTAGTGATCCACGACTTATTGTTGTTAGCGTATTTCGTAGGGAGCGTTGTAACATTTTTAAAACACCGCGGCCTCACAAATTTCCCGACAGATAAGGTAACCAGTTTTTCACTTCCGTCACTGTTTGCGCACAACACTGTTACACGTTGTTTACTCCGCTTACCACCATGACAGCTGTCCCCTTTGAATGCCCTTGTGCGGTCAGGAAGTAAATTTAAAAAAAGGCCTGTTTCATTGGCATTGAACACGTCTTTGGGATCAAACTGAGATGTTAGTTCCCTCAAACGGGTTTATTTCCACTCACGCACTGTATTAACATCTACACTCTTACTCTCACCGCACACGCTTTTGCTGCCGATGCCATACTGTACCTTAAATTTATGTAGCTACCCGGTCGACGCATGAAAATCTTCAATAGCGAACCTGGCTGCCAGTTCATTTGCTTTTCGCAAAGGACTGGCCCGCTGATAGGAATCCCTTCCGCCCTGTGCTGCTGGAACCACTGTAACAGACAGTCTTTCAAGAGTTCGTATTTTCCTGCTTGAATACGTGTTCGCTTATTGCTTGAAACACCAAACACACGAGAACTTTCTTCAATTTCGGTTGCTGTAGCCACGATAGAATTTAACGTCGACGGAGCAATCCCCAACTCCTTGGCGATGTCTATTCACTTCTTATTCCCGCTTTCCTTCACTACTTTAAAAATGTTTAATTTCTCAGCGATCGTAACGCACTTCCTCTCCCTTCCACTCATTTTCCACTTACGATATTACCTATAATAGAAACAGTAACGAACTGATGTCGACGAAGCGATGGAACTTTACGAGCATTGAACAAATACCGTACGTTTCTAGGAATCAAGGCTTGCTCAAAGAGTACTCGTCAACTGCAAACTCAGCCGACTGGCACTAATTGACGATTCCCTAGAAATGTGCAGTCTCTTCAAAATATTTGCATTAGGACATTCACATGATATGCATTTTGTGATATACGCAACGTAAATAAGGAAAAAAATATTAAAACGTATAAATGAAGTTTCGTATCTCCAGGGACTTAAAAATTTGATCGTATAAGTGTACAAAACGAATAAACGAAAAACGTATAACCGAAATAAAATAACACGGAAAGTATAGGAATTTTGCCGGGACCTTCGAGAAAAAACGAGTAAGTGTGAAAAACGTATAAGTGAGAAACGTGTAAAAGAGGTTTTACTGTATTTTTGTGTGTTAAGTGTTCAAGTGATTCTTATTTTGTGTTCAGTTCAGTGATTTGGTAAAATGAATAGTGTTCAATCTATTTTTAACCCCCCCTCTCCCTCTCTCTCCCCCCCTCTCTCTCTCTCTCTCTCTCTCTCTCTCTCTCTCTCTCTCTCTCTCTCTCTCTCTCTCTCTCTCTATTAAAAAAAAAAGCAAAATTAAGGAACTCGGTAAATCCCCTCCCGTTTTAAATATTAATCAAATATTTAACGATCCTTTTATTTTAGCTAACTTATATACTTTTAGAATAATTTACGAACAGCATAAACACAATCTAATATTAGGCCTACTAAAAGTTGTCAATAGTTGTGTTCATAGGGCTGCGACCCACCCCGTGTGTTATTTGGAATGGGATAATCGCTCTTATCTTAGTAGAAACATTCAGACATTGAACCCCCAACTGTCAGAATCACGAGCCGCCACTGATGTACAGGTATATACGTTTGCAGTGCGTGCGCCCCGAGTAGGCCTGTGCCCGAACTGATTTTGAAATCACTACTGGAGTAGTGAGAGGTTAGGTGCCGAATTGGTAAATTTCGGACAGTATCGACCGAGTCACCTTGACGAAAGTGTAGTAGAGGAAGTCTAAGGGTCAAAAAGAAAACAAAATAAGATAAACTCCGTGGGGGTATCTTGTGGGAGTTGAAATTAAACGCGGCAAATGTCACGCCCCGCGTGGTCGCTTTGTTACTGTGGCGCCGGCGAGTCACACGGCCGCCAGTAACAGAAAATTCCATCTTGTATCTATACTTGTAAACAGTTTGTCGAATGTATCGTATCGCAATGTCAGTAGTGTTTATAATAGTAGTAGTTTGACATGTGAGTGTGTTTGTGTGTCGAGAGGCTCACGTGAAGAGGTACATATGAATGTACTGTTTGTACTATTCCAGTAGTAGTAGTGGTACTGATAAAGTGAATGAGCTAAGTTGAGATAATTATGTTTGGCAGTACGACAACACTACTGATGTGGGTGGGTGGGAAAACTATCAGGAGGTATACAACAAGTATGCCAAACATACACGGTGAAGGTCTCGTATATATGAGTCAGTGTGTGGGGAGTGGCGGGCGCCAGCACATACGGTGTTGTTGCCAATCTATGAGCTCTGTACCTGATTCCAGGAAGCACCGGCGCCACGTAGCTGTACATATTTCTTATCATCAGCAACGGTTCATTCAACAAAAGTGTTGTACGCTGCAACGGTGCAGAACTTCCTCACGATTTTGAGTGAAGTACGTTTATTATTGCATACATTTCGATACTAGATAATTTTTCAGTTATCCGAAAAATAAAAAATTACCGATTATCTCAAAATTATTAAATACCGGAATATTAGCTCGTGGTCGGTTGCTGTAAATTCTCGACATCGTTAGCAACGTTTCGTATCCCACCCTTGGGAATCTTTCTTCAGGCCGATCTACAGTTTATCTACTATTTCTGTAATAGTATAACACTTATAGTAGGAGCACACAAATCATGAAAATTTGAAATATTCGAATTTGGATTACAGTTCCTTTTGTCCTGACAACTTGCCGGATTTTCACAATTTTTAGAACATTTTTCATCTTTTTTTTTGGGCCTAGCCTCCCAGGATTTTGAAATTTTCAAAACTCAACACTACACCGAGATGCTAGTTGAAAAATTCTCTTTAATTCGTCACGGGACTCATTAATAGTCTTTAGTTTTTGCGATTCTATGAAAATTTTCACCCGCTTTATGGGTTCTGATGTCCATAAATTGTTAAATTTTCAAAAATGAACAGTGTACTCAGATTGTGATTGAAATGACATTTAATTCGATACCCCACATGGGCTTTTGCGTAAAGCGCACTCCAAGCTTTACTATAATCGGTTGATGGGCTCAAAGGTTTTCGTGAGACCTGGTTCTCTGTGTGAGTATTTAAACGTAACATATTATGTACAATATCGTTAGGGTGTTAAAGTCTAAGTAAGTCCAGCGGAAATGTTAACTTTAATCGTCTTGTCTGCAGGCTGTTGTCTAGTAGATTTATGGCTAAAGGATTTGTGTTTTCTTCAAGCCGTTTCACATATCTTTCACTGAACATCGCAATGGTTTCACTGACTGAGGACAGGTCCAGGTCTCTATAGATGTCTTTGTTGCTGATGAACCACCGTGCGTTGGTTATGGCATGCAACACCTTGGTCTGAAACCTTTCCGTTATGGCGATATTGGATTTAGATGCAGTTCCCCAAAACTGTAAGCCGTATGTACACACTAGCTTAAAGACAGTGTTGTACACCAACAGCTTGTTTCGCATTGACAGTAATGATTTTCTGCCCAGGAGCCAATAATGCTTGCGAAACTGGGTGTCCAGTTGTTTTCTTTTCATCCAAGTGTGGTTGAGCCATGTCAGTTTTTTGTCTAGATGGATGCCTGAGTATATAAGCAGACAAATGCCAAATGGTCGAGTTAAAACTGAGAACTCGCTTCGCTCGTTCAGTTAATGATGCAACAAAGATATTGAGTTATGGAAACCTGACGGGGCCATCTAGCCCGGGAAGGCTAAGGCTTCGTCTGATAATTTTGTGCCCTCCACTCTGCCGAGTTTGCATATTGTGGCGATCACCTCGCTAGCTTCATTTGCCCTCGAGAGAGCCCCGATAGTACATCGGACGTGCGTTTGTGTGTTTTACGTTTTGCACAACGTCGAGTGCGTCGTCTCGCAGACGAAACATTAGCTTGTACGTTATTTTTTCGACCCGAATCGTTTCGAACTTTTAACACAATATCTAGCATTTTATAATTTATATTCTTTATAATTTTTTTTTTTTTTTTTTTTTTTTTTGAAAGGGGAAGAATGTTAAAGAGTTGTAAATGTTTTGTCCATTTATTTTTATTATACTACGTTGATTATGTGTGAGGATTTGCAGAAACGAGAACAAAAACGTTCGCAGTATCTCACTGAAAGTGAAATTTTACAATATCTGAATGCAGAAACTGACAAAGATCAACTTCTTTCCCCTCCATACAAATTAACAACCGATGGGATTATACGCCATGACAAGCCTGAAATATCTACTGAAATGAAACACCCTGGTGAGAGAGCAGTTGGAACATCAATATTTTGTTTTGACGGCCACAAAACTATGGTATCTTACAGGACGAAAAAAAGTTGTCTTATTAATATCCACATGCCATGGAACACCATAAATGAATGAAGACAGTAAAATACCCGAAATTATTAATGTTACAACGCCACTAAAGGTGCTGTAGACACTTTGGACCAATCAGTTGCTGTAGACAATTGTGCAATCAGATGTCTTGCAGCCGAAGAACAAGAAGGTGTCCTCCGTGCCTGTTTTACGGAATGATAAAAATCATATTAGTAAACAGTTATGCAAATTATGTGAACAATGCTGTAAAAAAATCGGGAAAAGCCACAGTTTGTAGACGAGGTTTTGCTAAAAACATTCATTGCGAATTAGTACTACAGCGCCGAATTCAAGTGACAAATCTGAGTCGCCCTCTTGCCAGTCAGCTGCTGATATTCTTGGTGTCACAGTTTCTACACTTCAGAGCAACATTATAGAATCTCAAAGAAAGAAAATATGTGCACATTGTCCGGCGAAGAAAAGACGAATGACAAAATACTTTTGCAGCCGCTGTACCAAGGCAATGTGTGGAGAACATCAGGGAAAGTGGTGTTTTCAATGTACTGAGCAAATATAAGTCTCGTAAAAATATTTTAATCATTATAAATTTCAATTATTAATATAATGAAAACAAGTTTGAACTTAACAAATACGTTTTTTAATTAAAAACTACCCATCGTCACACAGGCGAAACGTTAGCTTTAACGTTTCTTATAGACACGTTAGCTTTCTAGGGCTAGTCGGACTGCTTGCTTTTTCGACCTTAAAAGGGACGCTTATTGTTCCATAATACAATGACTGCAGGTATAACAGGTAAAATTTAGGATGGCCCCGTGAAATTGTTTGAGGTACATTTTGAAATAAAATGAGCGTACTCCGATTGAACAGTAATTATTTGTCCTAACAAGATAAGACTAATGTACGTCTTTAAGTACTTACCATATATTTTTCGTAACCGCTTCCGTAGAATGTATCTCTAGCCGCCGGAAGATGCTGATTATTTTTGGGTTCCACCGACACCCAACGAATCTTACTTAGTCGCCCGCGATTGTACTTCCGTCTACCGAATGCGCTTTCTTCGACTTCGACAGTTCGCCCTACACTCTCAGTTTTACAAGATTCAATCAGTCACACAAGAAGAATTTCTCTGAAAGAATATATTAATTTTCTTGCCGTTGGTTGTAACTAACTAGTCTCTCTCACAATGACAGAAAAAGGATACTTCAAAATCCATGCAATTAAAACGGACAACAAAGTGACGGGAAGAACGCGTGAAGTTCAAAGATAGTAGGTACTTTCCCGTACATCTTTTTTCACTCTACAGTTTTTTCCCCACATCTGTAAATCAAGTTTCCATTTTGACCGTAATTAATATACATGTTTCCTCCACACTTTACGCAGTCAATTGATTTTTTCATAAGCTTCCAGTCTTCAGCACAGTTTTGAAGGCCTCTCGTTAGTATATAATTTATCAATGAATCTATACTGTTGAAATCCATCCCGCTGTTCAGGTTACCGCTTAAAATTTTATGTAAAAAAAAACGCACTGGGACTGAATTACACACTGTAGTTTTAATGCACAGTACAAAGATCAGCTACTAGTAGATACAGTCGCGAGCGTCGTATGTTAATATAAAAAAAAAAATCAGTGCCCCCCCCCCCCCAGCGTTAACAAAGATGCGATTTTGGTAACCAAATTTGATATTACATTGCAAACGGCGCGGTAACTTGATAGGGACATGTGCACGTGGGTTCGTACATTAACCTGCCATGACATGCGGTGAAATGTTTGTAAACATGGACAGTATTTTTATGAGTACACACATACATACATATAGAGTACGTGATGTGTGCTGATGAAGTCATGCCAGACGCTGACACCGTCCTTGTATAAACATTGTTGCGAGTTGCTGTGCTTCTTTGTTGCTTGCTTATTGCGGCAAATGACGGCTGAATATACGCGTAAGTCGTGTATGTTGTTGGCCATGTGCTCTCGCGCGACTCATAAATATAGTTAATTAAGATTAAGATATTAAATTATGTAGAACTGTAAAATCTGTGAGTTAAGAAACACGGCTAAAGTTCTACAAAGTTACGGCCTCCCCAGACTTCTCTATGGGTCTGAGAATTGGAATTTAACGAAATGCCAGGCCAGTCGTATTCAAGAGACCGAAATGAGATTTCCCAGGCACGTGGCAGGGTTGCATTCTTTAAGATACTCTTTAAGATCGCAAAAGAAACGTCGATGTACGGCAGGTACTGAATATTACGAGTAGCCTATGCGTGCCCAGTACCGCCTAAAATGATTAGAACGAACTGAAGACTGCCGCATCCCCCAAACAACTGTTGAATTATAAGTTGAAAGGACAGAAAGGTGTGGGGCGTCCGAAAAAGCGTTGTAGTGACCGGCTCTAGTCACTGGGACCGGAACAAGCCATTCTTTGGGTTAATCCTTGAAGAAGATGATGATGATGAATAAATTACGTAATATGGACGAATGCGGTCGCATACGCTCCTGGGCATGTTCGTGGCCATGCGTGTGGTGTGCGGTTTCCGGGAACTAAACCCCATTTACCGAGAGTTGAGAGTAGCCACGTGATGAAGTGGTACAACTAAGCAGCAGTCATGTTGCTTTCCCGTGTAGAAGGTTGTCAGTCGGCTTCAAAACAATGTCGTCAGTAACCAGCTGATCATGGTGGTGGGTGCATGAGACTTCAGGGGGGGGGGATGAACCTTCTGTGAAGGTTGGAACTCCCCATTTTCCTCAAGACAAATGAAATATTTAAGATGCCTTCCATAAAATTATTTATATTCATAAACGCTCAAATTTTTCTTGTTACATATTTTATATTATCATTAATAATAACACTTTTTACAAGAATATATTCTGTTTTGTAAGTTACATAGGTTTCGATAGTAATCCAACTATCGTCATCAGATATAAATTATTAAATTCAAAAATTGTTTAAATCAATTGTTCAAAACAGTTGTTTTATATGTAGACTAAATTTAATGTTTTTATATGTGTATATAAAATATGTTATGTAATTAATTGTAAAATATAATTTATAAATATTTATTGTTTTATTAAATTAGTAAAATAATAATTGTTTGTTTTTTATTGAGTGTGTAGCTAAATTTGATTTTATATATATCTGCTTGTAAATATGAATTACGGTGTTGTATATATCTTTCTTTTAAACTTTTCTTTTAGTTTGGCCAACATAGAATTTGTTACAGTCAGGGCGTTCAATTTTATATACGCCATTTAACTTAAATTGTGAATTAATTTATCTGTTTTAGGTTTGATCTGTCAAAATCTGTTTGATAGATTATTTATATAAAATTATTTATACAATTATTTATAAGCTTTATTTTAACACACGCAAGTGCCTTAAAAACAGATCGACGTTAAGTGGTTGATTGAAACTTTTTATAGCCCTGCCAGGGGGGACTGATCCTCCTGATACCTCCTCCGTTTGTTACGCCACTGGTAATTAGTGTTTTATCTCGCGCCAGTGTAGTTACTTAACCTCACATGATTCCACAAATGAATGGGTTGGCTCCATTGAAAGCGTTAGTTTGCGGTTGATGAATAGCATTGTGGCAACGCAGCGACAACGATGGCACAAATAGTGTCATCTTAGGCCTACTATTTGAGCAAACTTATTGGTGCATAGAACCTGTTCCGTGAAGTGGTGCGCAATTAAAAACGCATTATTACATCACAGGCTTCCGAAAGTTTATCTTCTGGCTGATTTAGTAATAACATTTCTAGTAGGCCTATATGCATTGTTCAGAAAACGAACACTGTACTCAGATTTTAGGTAAAATTTCTGTTTATTTGATACTCCACATGAATTTTCGCAATTTTATCTAAATTTTCACCCATTTTTTGCCAGCCCACCGTGACCAAAAATTTTGAAATTTTCAAAAGTGAACACTTAATTCATATATTCAAAATTACGACTAAAAACCGGGCTGTTGATTCAATGTTAGCATTGAATTATAATTTAGACAAACTAGAAGTATTGGAAAGACGAATTATTAGGAAAATATTAGGCCCACGAAAAACTTCAGAAGGCTGGAAATTTAGAAGTAATGATGAAATATATCGAACTATATAAAATATAACAGAAACAAAGAGAAAAATAAGACTATTATTTTTTGGACATTTATATAGAATGGACGACAATAGGTTGACAAAGCAAATCTTCAAATATCTGTGGGGGAAGAAGTTAACGTCAAGTTGGATTAAACAAGTCCAAAAGGATTTAGAAAAAAACTAGGAGTGTCACCGACACAAATGGGCGGAGCATTTGATATTCGTAATGATTTATTTATGATCACAGTGCTCAATCATTGATCCAGCACCCCTTCGTTGAATCCAGTAAGATTTTGATCCTCTTATTTTTCCACACCAATAATCTAAATTTTTTATTATTTGAGGATTACTCGACAGCGTGTTTCTCACTTGCTGTATTGTTCCATTGAAATGAGATTTTCTAGCAAATATTGTCCTTCGTTGAATAGGTTGATGACGCTGAACAGTGTTCAATGAAAAAGTCTGAACCTAGGAGCTTGTGCAAAACGTCGGTCTTTATATTGCATCAAAAATTAAAAATTTAAAGTGCTGTAAGTTTTATAATACTTGCTAGAGTATTATCGTTTAGTTCAGCAGATCCGTAAGGTAGTGAAGCGGGAAATGCCATGCTACATGACATAAATTGTGTCATCTTAGGCCTACTCTTAGAGCAAACTTATTGGTGCATAGAACCTGTACCGTGAAGTGCTGCGCAATTAAAAACGCATTATTACATCACAGGCTTCCGAAAGTTTATCTTCTGGCTGATTTAGTAATAACATTTCTAGTAGGCCTATACGCCTATGCATTGTTCATAAAACGAACATTGTATTCAGATTTTAGGCAAAATTTCTGTTTATTTGATACTCCACATGAATTTTCGCAATTTCATCTAAATGTTCACCCACTTTTTGCCAGCCCCCCCATGACCAAAAATTTTGAAATTTTCAAAAGTGAACACTTAATTCATATATTCAAAATTACGACTAAAAACCGGGCTGTTAGGCCGCGGTCGGTTGCTATTAAACGCCATCACGTCGGCAACGTTTCGATTCCCCCGTATCGGCATATTAATGTATCGGTAACAATACACGATACCTGTGTCAGGTAGAAGCAACTAGGTTGGTATGATACATGTATCGGGTATTGTTCGGCGTACATCTGCCGTTATTGTGTTTTTACTCTTTGTCGCTTTTTGGCGGCCTGAGGAAGATTCCCGAGGGGAACTGAAACGTTGCCGAGATGATGACGTTTAATAGCAACCGACCACGGCCTAAAAGCCCGGTTTTTAGCCGTAATTTTGAATACGTCGACACCCGCCGTGCAAGTTTCAGACAAAACTAAATTCATATTTTGCTTAAAATTTCTTTTAATCTGATTGATACCCACATGGACTTTTGCGATTTTCACAAAATTAGGCCGCCTCGTATTCTTGCCTTTGCATCTATTTTTGTTGCTTATTAATCTCAAAAACAAAAGGACCTGCAGGGTAAAAGCGTGCCAAATTTTAAATTTTACGAAAATCTGTTGATGCGGTTTAAGGTTATCGCGAGACATACCCCAAATAGATAGACAGACAGACAAATGTCAAACGGTCGAGTTAAAACTGAGAACTCACCTCGCTCGTTCAGATATTTGTCGAGTGTCATGTAAATGCTACAGACGCCGGAAGTGTTATAAAAACTATAAGCCTACATTAATATTAGTATCTATTTTTAATAAGTTATGAGTTGTTTTTGGCTTTCACCTACTGCCACAGTTTAATTAGTCCGTTTTGTGTTGCGGTGTCTGCACGGAGTACCGCAACGTGGTACCGTGAGTCACAGTGTATACAAGGCGTGATTCACGCGGAGCCCAATATACCCCGAGTATTCGTACTCCTGCCAGACTCGGTGCTTTCAAACTGGTTTATTTTTGTACAAGCGCGTGGTCACGTCGTCAACAACTAACTACGTGTACCGATAAAGTTGGAGACTCCCGCACTTGTATTATGTTGCAGGTTGTCGCGGACCGTCGTCGTCTCAAAACAGTGGCACGAATCGTTAAACACCAGCGAAAACTGTAGTCTCAATGGATTTTTTATTAACACATCCATAAAACAATCATCTCACATTAGCGGCCTACACACGATCATTTATTGCTGTTTGTGTAAGTTCTGCACAGCGTTTAAAATTGTAAGGGTGTTTAATTAAAGTATAAACATTATTCAAAATATTTTTCAATAACTTGAACGCAGACAAAGTCATACTAAGTAACAACATTCGTGAAATGGTAAGCGCCTTCTCAAGGTGCAGGCGCGGTTCTGTCATGGCAGTTTACTTGCAGCACGTTCATCCTTTGCGATCTTATCCTTTTCCCCACCTGCGTGACGGTGTGGCAATACAGATATTTTTCTAAACATTAAAATGGTGTTGAAATACACATTCAGCCACTAAATAAGTACTATACGTAGTACTCCTCCTCCGCCTGCTGCTACTTCTCCTTCTCCTTCCTCCATTGTGGGTATTAGCCTGCTCAATGATTTTCTTCCGTTCCGTCCTCTCACCACACAACCTTCTCTAGCGTATCACATTCTTCTTCTTCTTCTATGGCGTCACAGTTCGGAGTTGAACCTTACCCTCCGTAATCATCTGCCTCCGTGTTTCCCTGTCCTTGGCGGTCGATGTCCTTCGTTTTATTTTAAGCAAAGGATCAGGATCCCTGGCCACTGCGTCAGTCCAGCGTTGCTTGGGTCTTCCGACATGCCTCCTATCCACGATTTGACTAAACAGTACCTTCCTAGGTATTTGGTTGTCTTCCATCCTAATGATGTGTCCTGCCCATTGCAATCTATGCAGTCATATGGTGGTGGCCAGATCATTGTCTTTATATAGCTTGTATAGTTCCTCATTATGATGCATTTTACATATCCCATTGACTTGGATTGGTCCGTATAATCTTCCCAAAATTTTTCTTTCAAAGGTATTGACTATGTTCACTGTCCAAGTCTCGCTGCCATATGCTGTCACCGGTGTAATCATAACTATATATAATGTGACCTTGGACTGATGGATGGATATTCCTTGTCTTGAATATATAGTTGTCAACGAAGCATATGCTCTATTTGCGGCCTGTATCTTTTTCCTTATAGCGTCTCACATTCATACTTGTCAAATCTTCCTGTACGTCATGCATCCGTCTTTTTCTAGGCCTTGCCCTAATTCTTCAGCCTATTGGTTTCCATCACCATCATTATCATTGGCTCGCAAGCCCTATGTGGACCCTGGCCTTCTTTAGAATATTTCGCCTTTCTTCTGTATTCATAGCCATATTATTCCAGTGGCTATGAATAATGGCGAGCCGGCACAGTGGTAGCGTCTCTGACTCATACTCAGAGCGTTGCTGTGCTGCCGATGTGGTGAGATCGAGTCAAGATCACGCGGACAAATATACATACGTCTTCTCTGGCATACCCGGGCCAGATAAGTAACAAGGGCACACAATATACTACACACATAAAGAACACTCCCCCCCCCACCGCACGGCTTGCCCCCGGGCGTGGTTTAAAAGGTCGGCTAATATCTCTCTGGCTGGGGTGGGGCGTGAGTTCTATCACGGCCGGAGGACGCAACAGGTCTGTGACCTAATGCCTGAAGTGGAGAAGAAGGAGATTATTCCAGTTTCTAATTCCAAGAGTACTGATGTCCTGACTCACTCTGTCTCTTCATCCCAGTTTTTGCCTTCCAACTTTCCTTTTACTTTCTGGCTTTGCATTAACCTATTGGTTTCCAGTCTGGCTGATGTTTTGTAGTCGTTTTGCTACATCAGTGTAGTTAGTTACGGAGTCACTCTGTATAGGAAAGAATTCATATATTTTAAATAGTCCAGTGTTCTTATTTTCAAAATCATTACGCGTACCGCAGATGCCGACTCACGTTCTGCAATGTAAGAATTCGCAACCGGTTGATAAATCGTTACGTTGGGTGAACATGCTGTGGGAGAATGCAAAAAACGTTAAAATTGTTCTGCAGATAGAGGGTGTATTTTATGGAACTCATTGGTGACGGCAATTACGTCAGGGCTTATGTAATAGTGTTGCTACTTATGACACAGTAGCATGGGGTAGAG
Organism: Magicicada septendecula; assembly: GCA_034769895.1. Taxonomy (NCBI): domain Eukaryota; kingdom Metazoa; phylum Arthropoda; class Insecta; order Hemiptera; family Cicadidae; genus Magicicada; species Magicicada septendecula. The sequence goes on from CM068368.1 coordinate 844,018,012, forward strand.
CACACAGTAATGTGATGCAACCATTAGATGAATTTACAGAAACGTTTAACTGAAGATAAAAGATATTTAAGAAAATAACAATGACTGGAAACAAACTTATAAACTTAATTGTCTGGCTCAGTTTTTATTTAATTTTTTTACGTAATACGTATCCTGTTATACCAAAAATGGCGTCATTATTATTTTTTTAATTCCATCAGTTAATTCATTCAAAATACAAATACGTAAAATTTATGGCCCAGTAAGAGAAGACGGCATTCGGAGAATGCGCAATAACAATGAACTACAGGCTCTCGTGCATGGAAAAGACAGTGGAATTCGTCAAATTACAGAGGCTGCGTTGGCTGGGACATGTGGGAAGAATGCCTTCACGAATGCTGAAGTGAAGATTATAAAGATCATATAATACTACTAGACGTAGAGGCAGGCCAAGAATGAGATGGTTGGACGGCGTAACAGAAGATCTTGCTAGCATGGGAATCAGAGGGTGGAGAGGAAGGGCAGAGAACAGGGAAGCATGTAAGAGTGTTGTTGAGGAGGCTAAAGGCCACCAAAGGCTGTAACGCCAGATAAGAAGAAGAATTAATTAATTCTTATATATTTCTACTTCATGATTCTCTTCTATTGTCTCCTCTTGATCCACAGCTTCGACTGTACGACCCTCCACGCACACAGTAGATCTTGCACGCATTCCATCATCTACACTTTATCACCTTATGCTCCGTTAATAATTCTCGTATTTATGTCTAATCTGAAAACTACATATTGAAGTTCTTTGTAGAACAGTTTTTGATTAACCGAACTACCCTTCTCCATATTTGCTCTAATGTCTCTCATTGTTTTTCTCTTTGACTCGAAACCGAGTCTTCCAGCATCGCTCATTCTTTCTTCATCATCATCTTCAACAAGGATTAAATCAAAAATGGTTTGTTCCGGTTCCAACTAGAGAAATACTAAGTCTTGACAACGAAGCCGGATGGAAGAAGAAAGAGATACAGGCCAAAGCTGCGACGGATACGAATTGACTACGACTGCTGAAAAGCTTAACACGAAAACGTCTAACAGTAAAATTAAAGTAATGATATTCACAAGTTAATTTTTTAGAGGACATAGCCAGTAGAACAGGCTTAAGAATTTCTGCAGAAAAAAAATTTCGCACAACATTAAAAACGCGCCAAAATTCCTGGTAACAGATATTGGTAGAATAGAGAGGGTTCGAAAATTTAAGTATCTAGGAGAGGTAATTCAAGAGAATGGCTTGGAAAAATCTGCTATAGAAGAAAGGATTCATAAGATGGAAAGGGCATATGGTATAACTAAAGACATTTACAATAAAAAGTGGATATGTAAAAATGCGAAAATAAGGCATTACAGTACAGTAGTGAGGCCAGAATGCCTATATGCAAGTGAATGTGTAGCATTGAATTATAATTTAGACAAACTAGAAGTATTGGAAAGACGAATTATTATGAAAATATTAGGCCCACGAAAAACTTCAGAAGGCTGGAAATTTAGAAGTAATGATGAAATATATCGAACTATATAAAATATAACAGAAACAAAGAGAAAAATAAGACTATTATTTTTTGGACATTTATATAGAATGGACGACAATAGGTTGACAAAGCAAATCTTCAAATATCTGTGGGGGAAGAAGTTAACGTCAAGTTGGATTAAACAAGTCCAAAAGGATTTAGGAAAAAACTAGGAGTGTCACAGACACAAATGGGCGGAGCATTTGATATTCGTAATGATTTATTTATGATCACAGTGCTCAATCATTGATCCAACACCCCTTCGTTGAAACCAGTAAGATTTTGATCCTCTTATTTTTCCACACCAATAATATAAAATTCTTTTTTTTAATTTTTTGTATTCTTTTATATAGCCTAACGGTACCATATAATGTTATTATTTATATTCTTAAAGCTATCGATTTCGGTCACAGACCATCATCAGGTTATTTAGCACATTCACAATATTATAAAACACCATCAAATTACATGATGATGGTCTGTGACCGAAATCGATAGCTTTAAGAATATAAATAATAACATTATATGGTACCTTTAGGCTATATAAAAGAATACAAAAAAATGATGGTCTATGACCGAAATCGATAGCTTTAAGAATGTAAATAATAACATTATATGGTACCTTTAGGCTATATAAAAGAATACAAAAAATAAAAAATTGAATTATAGGTTCCATTAATACAAAAACAATAAGTGTAAGTATAAAATACATCACATTATCATTAATAAAATTCTTATTATTTGAGGATTACTCGACAGCGTGTTTTTCAGTTGCTGTATTGTTCCTGTGAAGTGAGATTTTCTAGCAAATATTGTCCTTCGTTGAATAGGTTGATGACGCTGAACAGTGTTCAATGAAAAAGTCTGAACCTAGGATCTTCTGCAAAACGTCGGTCTTTATATTGCATCTTCAAAAATTAAAAATTTCAGGTGCTGTAAGTTTTATAAGTATTATCGTTTAGTTCAGCAGATCCGTAAGGTAGTAAAGCGGGAAATGCCATGCTTACAATCATATCCTAGCACGAGAATTCATTTATGATATCAGTACCTTGTGGCCATGGAATTACATTATTCACTGCAGATTGGAGTCTATCAACTTCTGTGATTCTAATATTCTCCGGGATCATACTTTTCAGAAAAATTCCCTTCATCTGTATTCACCTCAGGTAAATCAACAGTGGGTATCATTTCATAAATACTATCATTTAATGGAAGTTGAGATATTTGTTCCATATCAATGATGATATCACTATAGAATGGATTATTCATTTTCCAAAAATTGAGTGCTTCTAAAATTTTGTCACGTCTCACATGAAAATCCCGATGTCCATTAACACTTACCTTCGTTACAACTATAGTGCTCAGTGAAGTAGGTGTAGGGGGCAAGGAACTAACAGTCTCCGTTACATTTTGACCAATATTTATAATATTTCCCTTATAAGCATATTGAGCGGGAAAGCCTATCGATTTCACCCTATACACACGCATCACTGGTTGTACTCTTGCTATCAAGACTTGTTCTACATAAGCGAGATCCGTCAGTTCTACAGGTACATCTTTAGGATCCATACGATTAACTGCAATAAACTTATTTTTGTTTCGCGGACACATATCAAAAAATGGTTGCTGCATCAACATTCGAGAACAATTTACACGTTCATAGAATTCTAGAGATCGTAAATTATCTTCAAATTCATTCTGAATATTCCTATATCCTGTGTTGTTTTGATCATATAACACACGATTCATGCTATGTTCTGCAGGGCCTTCAACAGTTGCGGCAGCAACATTTTCTCGCTGTCTCATCCGTCTTTGATTTGTAGTTAAACGACCAATATTTGGACCTGTTCTCCGTCGACGCATACTATAAAGATTAAGAAGTATAAGAACAATAATTTTAAAAGAATTTGGAAAATTGAATAAAGAAGTATAATAATAATAATTTGAATAGAATTTGGATTAAAATTTATCTGAACTGTGATTCGTTGTAATATGTAATGGAAAGTTGCAGTTGCATCGAGGATTCATAGATTCTCTTCAAAAAATTGACACTTGTTCAACACTTGAGTCCAATCCGTACATCTGACTACATCATAGAGCAATGCTCTGCTACTGTTTGAATTAAACACGTGTGAAACACGGAATACAACAAAGTGTATACAGCAAAATCTTATCTTATCGAGCGACAGCGAGAGCGGGCGGCGGTAGCCGCACACGGACACGCACCGGCACGCGAGCACCGAAATCGGCTGGTGACCGGTGAGTCACCTAGCGCCCCGTAAGTGCGAGTGAGACAAATCGCCGTAGCTGGCCACGATATCTCTATCTCTCTTCCTCTCACACGTTTAAGCTAAGATTTTTAAAAAATCGTAATATCTTTTGAACCAAATAATTTAGAGAAATAAAAATTACATGTGTGTACTCTACAATACAGTCCGGATATGTATGCAAAATTTTATAACATTCGGATGAGTAGTTTCGGAGGAATTCGCGGTCTAAGTTGTGCACCGAGTCGTGGATAGAGGGGGTATGCCTGATTTCGCTACGCTCATCAGGCTCCGCCCAATAATATACACGTAGAAGAAGGAATTGAAAGAGTAGTTTTTCGGGCAGAAGTGTTAAAAATGGAGGGAGTCGAGGGTAGGAGAGAGGAAAACGCAGGTTCAAAGTGGACTGAAGACAGGAAGAAAAGACACAGTGAGAAGATGAAAGAATATTGGAAAAAAGAAAAGAACAAAGAGTAAAGAATTGAAATTGGCATGTGGTCCTTAGATGGCCGATACCAGAAAAAAAGTAATGACATTTCAAGATAAATATAACATCTGAAAACACAACTGGTAACAGTAGTACTGAAGGCGATGGTAAATTTAAATACTTAGGATGCACTACGTCACATTAATTTTGATCTGTTTGAATATAAATAATACCGTTTAAATACAGTCGCCTTTTCACGTGCGCATGCGTAGGTTTGTGTTTTACCAGCACAAATTGGCAGGGTCGTATTTACGGAAGGGGGAAACGGAAACGGACCCCTCTCCCAGAGAGTCGAAAAACATTGACGAATTTGGTTAATCTCTTAATTTTTAGGCTGTTTAATTATTTTTACAGTTGTGTACGGTACTATGTAGTAACTCTTTTTTAAATACACAAGCAGGTTTATTACACAGCATTAGGATATATGTTTGAAATATGAAATACGTATAGGAAAATCAATTCAGTCAGGATCTTCTAAACAATGTTTTGAGTAACGCGTATTTTTATTGTGTTATTACCGTTTACTTTAGTGGGATTGATATCAGCCACTTTAAAGATAGAAATGTTGATTAGTCTAGCTTCTTTTTTCTTTTAACTGGAAGATCGGTTTAATAATTTTATGATTTATCACAATACTTGAAAACCCTTTAATTTCAGTGTTCCGTAAATTCACCTAAGCGGACTTGGGTAACTTTACCAATAACCCCACGATATGAACAACGGAAGCAGTCGTACGCATTACTATTCCAGGCGCGTGCCTTTGGTGGACGCAGTCTGGGTCTGTAGCTGGTAGGACGATGCTGACCATGTCGCAACTGACCGCGGTCCATAAGCGTGTGTGAAGGCCGAGGATGGTGAAACCGGAACAGCCAAAATTGCCTAACCCTGGAAGAGCAGAAGAAGATTTCGTGATGTATAACGTTTTAAAAGCAATTTCACTTCAAAATATTTTTGATGTTCCATAATAATAATAATAATAATAATAATGAATAAAACAATTTAATTATACGTTCAATACAGTGAATCAGTATTGACTATATAATCAAACAGATTCAAAGTCACATTTGTACAGTACAAAGATCAGCTAGATACAATCGCGAGTGTCGTATGTTAATATAAAATATCGGTATGCAGAACCGTACATGACTTCCATGTTCTAAGATTTATATTTAAACTCATTGTCGAAATGAAATATTTACATAGAAACTATTTCTTTCTTCAGTCTTAACCACAGTACTGTGATCACTAACGTATACCACCTTACGTTAGCGCACTCAATTGTCACTGATGATGGCAGTCGATGACACTGCCGAAACGTCTGGTCAATAAGTCAGTTCAGTCAATAAGTATTTTGTAAACAATGTTTCAATAACGCGTATTTTATTGTGTTATTACTGTTTATCTTAATGGACTGATTTCAGGATGTTATCACACGTTTTCAGCCACTTTAAAGATAGTAATGGTGTTTAGTCTTAACTTCCTTTTCCTTTTGTATGGAGTCGACTCGACACCGAACCCCCCCTCCCCGCCCAAATTCTAAATACGCCATTGGTAATTGGGTCTGTGTTAATCAGGTAACTGGCTTAACTCCAGCGGGATTACGTAATTATTTCAGTTGTGTATCACTCTTGTAGGTTTTAAGGCGGATCTGTCGTAGTGAATATAGGAAACCTGTAACATGTACTGTATAATAATGTAATGTAGTGATGAACACGCCGGCTGGTTAGCATACGGTTACGAGGAAGCGTACATTACGGGAAGCCCAATGAGAAGCGTCCGTACGTATACGTCACCAGTTTTCCTACTATTTTTATCGTCGCGTACCGAGCAGCACGCTTTTCCCACTAACCCCACTCCTCGCTGCTCACGTGCTAAACGATTTTCCCGCGACAACAACAACCGATTCCGATAAATAATACTTTTCAAGGAACTGTTTGTCTCGCATTTAACGTGTTTGTTCAAACGCGGATGAATCATCGCTGTTCTGTCAATACCCTCATCGCATACCGCTGTCTTAGTCAATTTATTCATGTTCATTGTTGTTGATAAAAATAACATACAACACATAATTGCACACAGAGAAAAAACTTGTCTAGAATGAAGTGATTGCCATACTGGAATAAAACGTTTCATCAAGATACAGACTAACAATAAATCTCCAAATTAAATTATTAGCAATGCGTTCTTAAACCTAGCCATTAGCGAACAAATATTCCTTTCAGAAAACAGTACATGAATGTATAAAATAGGGAAAGATTAAAAGTTACAAATACCATCTCAAAAAAAAAAAAATAATGGCATTTAAAGTTGACGAACCTATTAATAACAAAATAATTATTAACATTATTAAGATATAGGAACAGATACCGTACGGGCAAAACATCGGACCCCATACGATAGATGATACTGTCGTGGAAGAAGTCACCAATTTCGAATACGTGGGCTACAGTGTGTCTTATGATACAAGCAACGACGTTGTGAATAAGTTGCATAAGTTTAACCTTATGTACGGGATCATCAGGCGAACTCTTAAGTAAGCAAATAAAGAAACACGCCTAAAATTCTACAAGGTGATGGCCCTCCTACACTTTTTTTATGGGTCTGAGGATTTGACTTTAACGAAAGGGCAGGCCAGCGGCTGAAATGAGATTTCTCAGGCACATGGCAGGGTATACTCTCCACGATCGTAGAAGAAACACAGACATGCGGCAGGAACTGAATATTGTGAGAATATACTCGATAGGATTGCTCAGTATCGGCTGAATTGGTGGAACATCTTTGCAGAATGGACGACTGCCGTATTCCCAAACAACTATGTAACTATAAGCCGAATACGGAGAGGTGTGGGACGTCCGAGGAAGCGCTGGAGTGACCATCTGTAGACTCTGCCCGTTTAAGACCGAAACAAGCCATCCTTGGTTTAATCCTTGCAGACGACTATGATGATAATTAAGATACAGCCTGTAAATAAATTCAGTTTCCTAAGCAACTATGTCACACACACACACAAGGACGAAATAAATATAGGCAAAAAAGATACAACGATTGAACTGCATAAAGGGTACAATATATAGAAACTAATACTGTAATAAAGTAAGAAAAGATGCATTAGTAAAATTTCATAAAACAGCAGCGAAACATGGAATCATAGGATCAAGTTAAAAAAGAATCCAAATAGCAGAGACGAAAACTACGGAGGACCACCAGGTTGCATAAGGACATATAGAATAAAGAATACAGAAATATGTGGAACAATTACAAGTTGCCGGTTTAGGTGACGAAATTAGATAGTACAGGAAGAAATAGGAACAACATTTACCGCACTGAGCACTGAGAGGCTGCCAGAGATTATGTGTAGATGTCGACCGCAGGAACAGAGATCCTTCGGAAGATCAAAAAGGAGGTGGAATGATCAGGTCGCAACAGGCTATTAGCCTAATGTTTGGTTGACACAAGAAGAAAATTGTACGTCAAGTAGTTATGAAAACTACTTATAAACACAACGTGTTGACCGCTCGTTACCTTCAGGTGTACAGTACCGCAACAAAGAAAAAACACGGTATGTCCAGAAAGTATTCGGCCATTTGATATTTTGAGAAAAACCTCTTAATAGCACAATGGGGCGTTAGTAGCAAATACTCTCTTTAGAGAATTCCATTTGGACTTCACGCATATCCCGAGGTCTCTTTCACTTCTTGAAACATTATGCAAATCCCTCTTTTGGTTGGAATCGTCATCAGCTGTCTCATTGCATTCTCCTGAATTTCATTCTAAAGTCTTCCTTTTTTCAGCAGTGACTTTAGTGTTAGAAAGAGCCAGAAGTCAGAGGGAGCCAAATCAGGCTTTTATGGTGGCTAAACAGCCTGTGCGTTGCGATGCTTTGTTAAGAAATCCTGCACCAGGTGCGAAGAATGTGCAAGCGCGTTGTCATGGCGAAGGCGCCAGTTACCACTTACGCCCAGCTGCTTCCATGGCAACCTTCAGCCTGCGAAGAATTTATATTACTTACTGTACGACATGAAGGAGCGCACTCATGGTGGACCAGACCTTTGTTGTGAGATGAAACACTCAATATGACCTCGATGTTGTTTACAGATCGTGGGTCACTTTCTGTAGATTACCAGCCGTCTTGAAACTGCCAGTACCGCGTTTTAATACGGGCTTAAAACAAAACATGACGCGATTCACTGATCCACTTGCTCGGTCGTAGTGAACACGACAATCACACAGAGACAAACATATTCAGTGGGGCCTCTCACTGACGATTGAGGGGTGCGACGGAATAGAAGACTTTGTAATGAAAGGGTTGAAAACTATGAAATCGTCGAAGAGGCCAAAACCACTGGGTTGTAACGTCAGTAGAAGAGGTTACGAAAGTTTAAAATGTGTTGCCAACCAATGGACAAAACGCGAGTTTAACAGAAGACGATCAGGCAGACGGTGATTTATGGAAGGTTAGAAGATGAATCTTTGTCTATCACCCACGCTTTTAAAAATTTAGACGGAGAAAGCAATAGAGACTTGGGAAAAAAATTTGCAGGAATATGGGAATTCCACTTGATGGAAAAGAGTTTATTCATTACAGTTTGGTGATACCAATTACTTTTGGGTCAAGATTTTGAAGACATAGAGTACACAACTATAAAATTGATACAGGAGTAACAGAAATGGGGACTAAAGGTAAATATGAATAGAACAAAATATATGGCAATAGGTGACTTTCATCAAGACTTGATATTGGAGGAAGACATGGGGAAGATTTCATATACAGAGGAGAGGAATACAAGTATTTAGGAATGAAAATTACGCCCAGTGGGAAATACATTGTGAAAGATGGCTATATGTACATTAAACGGAATCCTGTGGGATAAGCAAATTACAGCAGAAAATAAAACCAAAATATTTAAAACCATCGTTAGAAGTATCCTTGACTTACACGGCTCAGAAGTTTGGACTACTAATAAACATACAAGGACAAAATTAAACTTTTAACTTTTAGATTTTAATTTAACTTTTAGAGACGTTCGGCAAGAGTATCCAGACGTGAGAAAATTAAAAATGAAGTCATTAAGGACAGAATAAATGTGAAAAATTCAATTGTTGATTTTATCCAAGCAAAATAATTACAGTGGTATGGACACACGAAAAGAATGGCACAGGAAAGATTGCCAAGGAGAGTTACGGAATGGACCCCACCAGGAAGAAGGAAAAGAGGAAGGCCACCTATCACCTAGATAGAAGAAATTCAGACTATATTGAGGGAACGAGAAATTGAAGATCTTTGGATGGACAAGCAGCGATTGAAAATGAGAATTCAATCAATTCTGTAATCTTTGGTTCCGGAAAATGTGTAAACATTGTACAGCGGAATAATTAAAATTAAAAGATGAGTCTCAAAGGGAAGATTGACAGAAGAAGAACGTATTCGGTATCCCGTTCCGTAATACGATTGAAAGTGAAAATATAGTTGGCTAGTGAGAACTGTGAGACAAACTTTCGTTGTCTGCAACCTACTGCACAGAATGGTTTACTTTCGCTTTCTCCCTAGTGGTAGGCATAGTTTAGTAAGTCAAGGTCCGCCTCTGCATTTGCTGATTTCCCATCGTTACACGCGAGTTTGAGATAGAAATCGCTTTCCCTCAAAATTTATTGTCAGTTCTTGTTCTTGCTATGCGTGCATGTGACAGCCGTTATGTTTGATTTACCTTCGTATTTCGGTGCCGTTTTTGCCTTTCGTCTTTCTTGAAGTTTTAATGAAAATGAATCGCAGGTCAAAGAAAGGAGCACGGGTGTCCACAGCATGGTGCAATAGTGCAAGTCGCACCACTGGAAATTTTCAGGGGGATTTGTCGTAAATCAAACAAATCAGTGAAGAAAAAGAATGCAATTACAAAATCGAGTTAGATTATCTTAATAAGGGCTAATGTACTACTAATTATGTTAGGCCAGGCTTTTGCATTTCTCGTAATTCAGTTACTGATTAGGCATACTAGAAAACCTGTTGGTATTGATAGAAGGAATAACATTAGCTTTTTGATTCCAATAATTGCTTAAATGGGTTTAGTTTTTCAAAACTTTTGGTTAAAGCCCAAGATCCACCGTTAACCGGGGTTTATTCCATACCCCCGTATTGTGTTCCCCCCTCTCCACGAAATCAAATTAGGCGATTTCGGAATACTTGTGAGCGGATTGCACCATGCCCTGGGGGGGGGGGGACCTCTGGAAAGGAGACTTATTTTTGTGTTAAAGTGTTTGTGGAAACTCGAGAAGGGAAAGGAGTAATGCTAGCTGATTATAAGATAAATATCATCATCTTCTACAACAAGCATTAAACCAACAAAAGTGCTTTCTTCCTGTACCAAGCAGATAGACTAGAGCTAGTCACTCCACCGCTTCTTCGGACGTCCCACACCTCTCCGTCCCTTCGGCCTATAGTTCCATAGTTGTTTGGGCGTGCGGCAGTCATTCATTCGGCAAAGTTGTTCCCACCAATTCAGCCGATACAGCGCAATCCGTCTGGCTAGTCCCTATTTGAGACAATTTAGTAATGAATACGTCCCCTGGATACGTTACTAACATAGCTCCTTGTTGCTCTGTTATCTTGGGCGCCGGGACGGAGGCTCTCTATCAAGTCTCAAGTCGTCTGCTAGCTGGGCTTGAGACGGTTCCAGCGGCAGTGTCACAAAAGTACATCAAGTTTTCTTTCTCCCCCCGCCTTCTGCGTTAACGCGTTGGCGGTTTCCCTTATCAGCTTTAGGCCACCAGTGTCGACTTGAGCCAGACTAAGTTTATGTTCTGGCAACCGTTGGGCACGTCCCAGATGCTGCAGTCACGCCACGGGTGCAAAGACGCCCCGCACACACAATGCAATGTGCTGAGCTCGTATTGGCCGGATCTCACGACGTCTAAGCACCGGCCGACAGTACTAATGCAGGATCGAAGTCTCTTCGCGTCTGTTGTTCATACTCAACACGCCATCCTTGAATACCTCGATCGCCTCCCGCTGCAGTCAAGCGAAGTACCGACGTATCGAGGACAGGACCTGGGTCTCCGCAAACAGGAGTGTATGGCCTTCACTGGACAACGCGTACTCCGCTACGGCCGAGCATGTTTCAACGAACGTTAATAATATACCACGGCCTAACAGCGCGGCAAACATGTTTCACAACCATGAGTCATTCCTCCCCCACACAATTAACATTTTCCCATGAACCTGTCATCTAAATCGCAGACCCATTATGCTCTGACATCTCGTATTTAGAACCCGTTTCCAAACTATCGTCAGCTTACGACTATCATCTCGGTTAATGTTATTTTTTTATTTTTGAGAATATCCATCGCGTCTCTGATGACTCGAAAGAAAAATAGTTTCGAATCTTCGCTGTGACCCCTATTTCTTCAAAATACGTTCAGTTGGATTCTTAATTTACTGAAATTTCAATTGCTGAAGAAAAACACAAACACGAGACGAAGTATACCCGCTGAAGAGAGGTCTGCAATCACTTTGACGTGAGTTGTAATATTAACTCTCTCTCTCTCTCTCTCTCTCTCTCTCTCTCTCTCTCTCTCTCTCTCTCTCTCTCTCTCTCTCTCTCACACACACACACACACACACACACACACACACACACACACACACACACACACACACACACACACACACACACACACACACACACACACACAGAGAGAGAGAGAGAGAGAGAGAGAGGAGAGAGAGAGAGAGAAGAGAGAGAGAGAGAGAGAGAGAGAGAGAGAGAGAGAGAGAGAGAGAGGGGGGGGGTCCAACTCCGACGAACTCAAGCGCGATTTATAAGAAAAAAACAGTTCAATTAATAGTTACAGTATAGTCATTAAAAAAAATACACATCGACACAAGCGAAGTGCCATGTTTAAGCGGTGTTTCTTGTGTAGTTTCCTTTTCGTACGGTACGGCTTAATTTATTGATAATGTGCCAACCAACAGAAAAAAATGATGTCAGTTAATAAGTTAAAGTTCTATAAAACTGTGTCACATTCAACGTATGCAAAAGTTTCCGGAACGTAACGCTTACGACTCTGTGCGCGTGCGCGTGCGTGTTCATGTATGCGCGCGCGCGAAGTTACGAAGCTATGTTGTTGCCACACAAATAAAAACTGCCAAAACATCTAATCTGTATTGCTAGGTGTAAAGATTGATTAATTAATTTATAGGTTGAAAGGTTTGTATGATACTAAATTACTCATATTTTTTATTCATATATATAAAGCACTGAAATGTATATCCAATGTTTTAAATTCTGTTGAAATTAAAAATATAAGTTCTTAATTAAAAGTAATCAGAGTAATTGTTTGAATAAAGCAGTGCACCTTGGTTCCCCAAATTGCCGGTCTACTTCTCTTATAAATCGGTCCGAATCAAAATTCGACTTCATGAAATAGTAAATAAAACTTCACTGTAGCAGTTCAATAGCTATAGTAAGAAATAGCTGTTCAATCACACAGCCTTGACAACATGACTATGAACACTGAAATGCTACTCTGTCGCGCGACTGAAAGTGGTCCGTGTGAATGCTCCAACATCACAAAGCGTCTCGCCACTAGTGACGGG